>JAPFBL010000473.1:0-205000 GCA_026182355.1 Hermatobates lingyangjiaoensis | reverse complement strand
CATTAAATTATACAGCAGCTTCAGAATTAGCCTTTTGTTGGAGATCCCAAATTTCTTACTAACATATGCTGGGTTGACAGTAATCTCCACATTAATTTGGCCAGAGACATCCAAAATAGGCTACTATTGCACATTACAGTGTATACAAAAGAGATTGTATGATTGAACCAAACTGGAATTACGTAGGATATTTTATTTTTAAATATTATAACAAAATTTGTAAATTTTGGAACCTTATTTCAAATTACAGATTATTGGCTCATTTTAGTATGCTATAATCAACCACATCTCACTTTTAGATTACAGTGTAATATGTGGTATGAGGACTGGTTAGCCTAGTGGCAACGTGTTCGCCTCTCGACTGGTAGGTCCAGGTTTCAATCCCCATTAAGCGGGTGATAAGTAAATCTTACGACATCGTCACTTGAGGAGGATATCAAGCCACCGATCGCAAGTCTACATGATGTTAGGTGTTCTTTAAAGAATCTTGCTCTAAATAAAATTGAGTTAGGCAATATTTAGAGCTTTCAATGTAGAATCAATCTTTATTGTGTGGCATCAGAAAGGGCTAATATTCGGCCTACGTGTGTTCTCTTGTGGAACTACCACTGCAACCTAACCGAAATATCCACTGATGGTATATTTGTGCACGATGGCAGCAGGTCTTCTCTTAAGCATATGTTATAAAAATAAGCAGCAGCTTCTGCATTGACCAATTTCTTATTGACACTCTCTAGTTTTCTTATCAATTTGCGGTGAGACTCTGGTAGCTTCCAAAGAAGGTTAGCGAAAGACATTAACACGCACAATAAACTACTGTTTATTAACAATAAACTATTGTTTATTGTTTATTGTTAATTTATGAAACACGCACTTATTAAGTAGTTTATTTAAGTGTTTTCGTGGTTCACCTCAAGTTTATTGTGCGTGTTACTGTCTTTCGCTAATCTTCTTTGGAAGCTACCAGAGTCTCACCGTAAAGTGATAAAAAACTAGAGAGTGTCAACAAGAAATTGGTCAATGCAGAAGCTGCTACTTATTTTAATAACATATGATAGTATATTGTGACTGTTCAACTTAATATAGTAATTAATGTCAACCCAGAGTAAGTAGAACGTAAATCAGACACAACCACCAAAAGGTTATTCAATTCAGAAGCTGCTGCAAAATTAATGATATTTATATAAAAGTCTATAAACGTCAGTAAACGAATTCCGAAATGGGACTAAATTAACTGGACCATGTAACAGGTTCTTCCTGTTTGACGAAATCAGATCAGCTTATTACTCCGACGAGGACTAGTTACTTTACACAAATTATTTTAAACCCATTTCTGAAGTTTCACCGTAGTTTAGCCTTTGTATAATATATTATGTATAAAGTGTGAAATCTTGATTAATACAGATAATAAATTAATGAAAACTAATGTATCAAACATGTCAAACAAATAACCTTATAATTTATAATTTTCTCATAATGAATTGTTCATATAATTCATTTTTGAAGCTTCCTTCAACATTGCTTGAATTATTAATAACAGCTATGATGTTAATGCAATCTGTAAGTTTTACGTTATATTTGTAAATCAAATGGTTATATTAGCATTAAATATATCACATAGTAATTCCTGAAAATTAATCGTAATTGAGCTTAATTTAATCGTATTTTTTTAATAATAAATTATTTCCGTTTTTAAATCGTTGATTATTGTGTTATGTTCGACATCTAAGAGATATTAGTATCGTTAGGGTTTATTTTCTCCTTAGAAAACTAGCATTTTATAGTGTTTTCTCAACATTTACAATATAAAATATAACTATTTAACATTATACAATGCATATACAATATGACTCTTTTGTATATTTAATTTTTTTTATTTCATCAATTTTTTTTAATAAAAACGCTGCTTCAGTCTATTCATGTAAGAAATTCAAAGACTAGTTGGTATGTATTTAAATTAATTTTGAACGAAATTTGCAAGGTAAATTTCGTTCAATTTACCAAGGTAATTTCGGTGAATTTACCTTTCAAGGTAAATTTCCTATAATTTGTCAAGATAAATTTCGTTCAGTTTACCAAGGTAAATCTCGTTCAATTTACCAAGGTCAGTTTTGTTCAATTTACTAAGGTTAATTTTGTTCAATTTACCAAGGTATATTTCGTTCATGGTATCTCATAATATAATAAAAAATAAAAATTTTGTTAATATAATGATTTATTTTTTCAGTTTTATTGTCTATTAATTTTGGAACCCTACTATTACATTTTTTAAAAATTTTACTTTTAGTCTGCATTTATGAAAAAACAATTTGTTTTACTTATTTTAAGCAATATTGGTTTGGATATAAAACAACTGATAACTGAAATCTATTTTTTTTTTTCGAATAAAATTATATATAAAATTGTTGGTATAAAAGATTATGCAGAATTTTATTTACTTTTCTTATTACACATATCTAATATACTTTATATATTATATAATTATAAATATTTCAATAGCTTCAACATTGGAAATCCAATCATAATGTTAAATATTAACTGGAATCATTCAGTTATTTAAGTTTCAGTGATTTGTAGCCTAATTTAATGTTTGTATATATATCCTAAAATATTTAAGATTTTTATTTCTTCCAGATTTGGAATATCCTGTTAAAACTAGGAACAAATATATAAAGTAATCAGTTGAATGAGTAAAATATTAATTTAAAAAGGTGATTTTAAAATTGACTGTTGTTTGGAGATTATTATAATTTTGCAAAAGCAATCAGATGTCCGACAGGTCAATGACTTTTCAACATGCGGGACAAACAATCGCTCGACTCTCCATTGGACAGTCAGCAAGGTCACAACGTTTAAAACGCACATCGGAAAAATTTATCTAACTTGCGATACTTCTTTGAAAATTAATTGAAAGTTGTAAAATTCAAATTCATTTATTTATTAATCGTTCTGAACTAATTGCTGTTATCAGTGTGAAGGAATGGTCAAATTTGTTATATGGGATATTTTTTTTTTAAAAATTAATTGAAAGTTTGTAAAATTCAAATTCATTTGTTTATTAATCGTCTGAACTAATTGCTGTTATCAGTGTGAAGGAATGGTTAAACTTGTTCATATGGATATTTTTTTTTAAAAATTAATTGAAAGTTGTAAAAATTCAAATTCATTTGTTTATTAATCGTTAAACTGAATAAATTTGCTGTTATCATGTGTGAAGGAATGGTTAAACTTAGTTATATGGGATATTTTATTTTTTAAAATTAATTGTAAAGATATGTAAAAATTCAAATTCATTTGTTTATTAATCGTTCTAACTAATTGCTGTTATCAAGTGTAAATAAAAGAAAATAGGTTAAACTTGTTAAAAAAATATGGGATTAATTTTTCATGTTTTAAAAATTTTGAAAGTTGTAAAATTCAAATTCATTTGTTATATTAATCAAAGTAGGTACTAGAACTAATTGCTGTTATCATTTTTGTGAAGGAATGGTTTAAACTTGTTATATAGGATATTTTTTTTAAATAAAAAAATTAATTGAAAGTTGTATAATATTCAAATTCATTATGGTTTATTATTATCGTTCTGAACTAATTGCTGTTATCAGTGTGAAGGAATGGTTAAAACTTGTTATATGGGATATTTTTTATATTAAAATTAATTGAAAGTTGTAGAAATTTTCAAATTCATTTGTATTATTAATCGTTCTAGAACTAATTGTCATGTTATTTTCGTGTGAAGGACATGGTTAAACTTGTTATATGGGATATTTTTTTTTTAAAAATTAATTGAAAGTTGTAAAATTCAAATTCATTTGTTTATTAATCGTTCTGAACTAATTGCTGTTATCAGTGTGAAGGAATGGTTAAACTTGTTATATGGGATATTTTTTTTTTAAAATTAATTGAAAGTTGTAAAATTCAAATTCATTTGTTTATTAATCGTTCTGAACTAATTGCTGTTATCAGTGTGAAGGAATGGTTAAACTTGTTATATGGGATATTTTTTTTTTAAAAATTAATTGAAAGTTGTAAAATTCAAATTCATTTGTTTATTAATCGTTCTGAACTAATTGCTGTTATCAGTGTGAAGGAATGGTTAAACTTGTTATATGGGATATTTTTTTTTTAAAAATTAATTGAAAGTTGTAAAATTCAAATTCATTTGTTTATTAATCGTTCTGAACTAATTGCTGTTATCAGTGTGAAGGAATGGTTAAACTTGTTATATGGGATATTTTTTTTTAAAAATTAATTGAAAGTTGTAAAATTCAAATTCATTTGTTTATTAATCGTTCTGAACTAATTGCTGTTATCAGTGTGAAGGAATGGTTAAACTTGTTATATGGGATATTTTTTTTTAAAAATTAATTGAAAGTTGTAAAATTCAAATTCATTTGTTTATTAATCGTTCTGAACTAATTGCTGTTATCAGTGTGAAGGAATGGTTAAACTTGTTATATGGGATATTTTTTTTTTAAAAAATTAATTGCAGCTTTTAAAATTTAAATTCAATTATATTTTAATTGTTCTGAAAGAATTGTTAAATTTATCCATTTACGATATTTTTTTTTTAACAATTGCTTACAAACTTTAAAAATTCTTATTCAATTATTTCTTAATCGATATGAAGAAGTGATTAAATTTAACTTTTTACGATATTGTTTTAAAAAATCATTACAGCTTGTACAGTTTATAATCAATCATTTAATTAATTACAATTAAGTTGGTATTAAGAATAATTAATAAAAAAAATGAACTTATGATATTAGCCAGTTTTAACAGGATGTGATTTTTTATTATTCGCCCAGAAGTAGTTATAAAATAAAAAGAAAACATATAGAGCGTCGCAGAATTTCACGTTAAAAAAATATGTATTTACAATATATTTCCATGTTTTTTTGATAAATTTAAAGGTTGTATATGAATGTATTTCTTACATTCATTACATAATATATAAGTATGATATTTATTCATTTTTCAGTAAATAAAATGTGTTAGTATAATTCGAAGTCAAATGAATTATATTTTAAAAGTAAACAAAATGAAAACTAGAAAGGAAGTATAATATTCGTGAGAAACCATATGAATGGGATTAATGAATTATTTTCGTTCAACAAGTGTATAAAATATTATAAAAGGAAAAATTTATGTTAATGAATGAAAGACAAATGAATGGTTAAAGGAAATTTTTGAGAATCACTGTTATAAATAGATTAATTTTAGAATGAACGTAATTGTTCATGCTATTTTTCTTGCGTCCAGGGTAGCCCAGTGGCTTGCGTACTCTCCTCTGATCTGGTAGGATCTTGGATTCTACTCGTATTTTCACTCTAGCCTGAACTTTTTTATGTAAAAGATCAAAAAAATCAATACGACCTTCCTTGTAGAGGATGTTAGACCGTTGTGGCCCTTAGCTACAAATCTGTACCGGGAACATCGAGCCATTGAAGGGAAGGCTTTGGAAGTTGGTATTAAGAAGTAAGTACGTTAGACCGTAGGTTCCGAGTCTGTACGATGTCAGGTACTCTTTAATGGTTTCTACTCTAAATGCACTTGTGTTAGTCAAAATTTAGGACTCTTAATATAGAATTAATGTAGAGTAATGCAGTTTCTGGCCCATACTAAAATAGATGCCAAATATTAATTACACTTCCGCACCTAGGACAGCACTTAACCTTCAGGTCTATAAGTGTTGACATTGCAAAAGCACTACAGATTTATTAATTCCATATATTAATTTTAAAACAATTTCTTTGTATTAATTTAATTCCATAGTTGTTTTATAGCAATTTAATTTCATAAATATAAGAATACTTCAATCATTTGCTTGAAATATTCCGTTATTTATCAGTAAATATTTCAGTCATATCAGCTACCTTTTAAGTTTTTGTAAATTTTGATATACACTTACAAAACCATATAAAAATAGCTTTTATAAGTCATTGGGAGTCATGGTATATTTCATTTTTATTAACTATTTATTCTCATTGTCTTGAAATTACCAATAAGAAATCAATTTTGAATGAACTATTGAGTCAACTAGATTACTTCTGTAATCTGTTATTATGTGGTATTTACTCATATTGAGGAATTTTATAAATTTACGTCTCTACACAAAAATGAAGATTCATTCCAAACTCAAAACGCGTTCGAACACTTAGTGTTCTTCTTCAGGTTTACAATTGCACTATTGAGACTGATCCAGTCCTTCATAGACCCCTCTTTCAACAATAACTCAATAGTGCAGATGTAAACCTGAAGAAGAAGACTAAATGTTTGAAACACGTTGATAGTTTTAATATTAAACTCTTTTTTTGTATGAATTCGTAAATGTGTGTAGCACCCCTCAACTAATGGTATGTGTTCTTTATTCCATTCAAAATTTGAGTAGGTCGATTATGTGTGAATGTTTCTATGCTTGTGTTGGTGATTTGTTGGTGAAGTAAGTACGTTAATGGGTTTGGTAACGTAACCCGGATTGTGTCAGATGAGAAAGCGGAACGAAATGCATTCCACCTAATGCAGTCATCATTGCATTATTTCATCCACCTCTGGTGTAGTTGACCGTGGAATAACCTTTGGGCCTAAATCTTCAGAATTGATTAAAAGATGAAATGTCTTGTTTGTTTCACAATGCTTGCAGTTATAGGCTTTCATATTTTCTGTAATCTTTTAAGAAAGGAAAGTGCGACTCGTTTATTATTTGACTATTTAGTAATAGGTGAGCCACAATACTGGATTGAATTTACCGTAGTCCTAAATTTTGTCAAACTCAAGTGAATTTAGAATAAAGATTTTTAATGAGTATCTGACATCGTACAGGCTTTTAACATCCTTCCCGAGGGACAATGTGCTCAGACTTTTGCACTTTCTGCATGAAAAAATTGAAACCAAAGAGAGAATCGAACTCGGAATCTACCAGTACAGAGTCGAGTATGCAAGCAACTGGTCTACATTTGAATTCATATTGATAGATTATTAATTGATTTTCATTCTGAATAGTATAGTATATATTAAATATAAATAGTTTTAATTAAATTCTGTTTATATTTATTGTAACAGAATTAATTTAATTAATTGTAATGTAGTGCAGTCAGTTATTATGTGGTATTTACTCATTGTAGGGAAAAAATCTAATGAAATGGTCTCCACATATAAAATTTTAATGATATAAACAACGCGTTTCGAACACGTAGTGTTCTTCCTCAGGCATTAACAAAGGATGAGTGCCTCTGAATAAGGATGAGACTCTTATTCAGAGGCACTCATCCTTAGTTAATGCCTGAGGAAGAACACTACGTGTTCGAAACGCGTTGTTTATATCATTAAAATTTTTATATGTGGAGACCATTTCATTAGATTTTTACCCTACAATAATTTAATTAAGATTGTTTTGCGGTTTGATACAGTATTATAGTGCTTTAATATTGCTTTACAGTATGATAGTCGTTTAATATTGCTTTACGGTGTGATACAGTATGGTGGTTGTTTAAGATTGTTTTCCTCTATGATACGGTATGATAGTTGTTTAAAATTGCTTTACGGTATGATACGGTACGATAGTCTTTTAAAATTGCTTTACAGTATGATACGGTACGATAGTCTTTTAATATTACTTTAAGGTATGATGCAGTATGATAGTCGTTTAAAATTGCTTTACAATATGATAGTTGTTTAAGATTGTTTTACGGTTTGATACAGTATTATAGGGGTTTAATATTACTTTACGGTATATTAGCTGTTTAAAATTGCTTTACAATGTGATAGTTGTTTAAGATTGTTTTACGGTTTGATACAGTATTATAGGGGTTTAATATTACTTTACGGTATATTAGTTGTTTAAAATTGCTTTACAATATGATAGTTGTTTAAGATTGCTTTACGGTTTGATACAGTATTATAGTGGTTTAATATTACTTTACGGTATATTAGTTGTTTAAAATTGCTTTACAATGTGATAGTTGTTTAAGATTGTTTTACGGTTTGATACAGTATTATAGGGGTTTAATATTACTTTACGGTATATTAGTTGTTTAAAATTGCTTTACAATATGATAGTTGTTTAAGTTTGTTTTACGGTTTGATACAGTATTATAGTGCTTTAATATTACTTTACGGTATATTAGTTGTTTAAAATTGCTTTACAATATGATAGTTGTTTAAGATTGCTTTACGGTTTGATACAGTATTATAGTGGTTTAATATTACTTTACGGTATATTAGTTGTTTAAAATTGCTTTGCTGTATAATGCGGTATGATAGTTGTATAAGATTGCCTTAGGGTATGGGAAAAGAGGTTGATTATATTAGATTTCTAAAAAAAAAATTTATATAAAATTAAATTTTATTACATGTTAACTGAAAAAATTGTATATTTCTGTAAACCGAAAATCTCAAAATGTTTAATTGTTTCTATGTAATTCGTGTTAGTTAGGTGATACATCCTGTGCATCTTGGAGAGGCCGCTGTGATGTTTCTTACCTGAATAAGCAGACTAACGGCCGCCTGCAGTTTCACTTGACTGGTTCCCGTTCACGGGAGTCACCACTTTGGAATCCATTCTCGCCGAGTAAATTGCCTTATACGACCTTGAAAAGTAATTTTCTGAATAACTCTCAACATTTCCGAGATAATTTAAATTCATTTCATGATATTGCTTCAAATTTAACACTGCTACTACTCCTTTCTTAAAAAAAAAAAAATTAAATTCTTAAATGGATATTGAATGCTTACCTTAATGGAATAGAATTAACGATGTTTCTTCTTCAAGAATAGCTGTTCTAAGATTCCGGTTATTGAAATGAGCTATGTAACTGTGACGTCATTTATCAATGCAACACACCAGTCTGCCGACAGCTACGCTTGTTTATTCAGACACATTATACCATTTATATAAAAGCCTTAATCTATATGAATGAATTTAAAACAAATAAAACAAAATAAATATGCAGATTTCGATAAATCGAATTAAACAAAACAGTAATCAACTATAAAATAACATATATTTATTCCCGTTTTATTGTAATATATTATCTAAAATATGAATGTAAAACTCATAAAAAAAATTAAATCCGAATAATGTTATAGATTTTAACAATAAGTACATGGTATTAACATTACTGCTTTTTAAAAATACTCAAGACTGAAAAGAAACACCACGTGTATGTATCTTTTTTTTTAAATTCTTACTACATATTACTGATGTTTTCCATTACTTACAATACTTTTATCCTAAATGATACATTTATATTTATATATTCTTTCATTTTGCTAAAGCGGATTTAGGCACCTTATGTAGTTTTGAATAAAATAGGCTTGTGTAGTATAAACAAAATACGGGTAATATCTAATAATCTAATCTTATTCTAATATTATATATATATATATATATATATATATATATATATATATATAAAGATTTCACATAAACACGTGAAATAACAATCGTGATTGTGAAATCATTATATATATATATATATATATATATAAACTTAAACAAACAAAATAAAACAAATAAAAACTTTAAAATAGGAAAGAACAGAAAGTCACTACAGAACTCACTTCGATATTTCGACATTCATCATTGCCGAGTATATATATATATATATATATAAGATATAAAATAAAATTTTTATCAGGATTTTGTCAGTTCTTCAGGTTTGCACATTGGCTTTGTTAGGTCAGTTGTCTCATTGGCACACAGACAGACACACACACACACACACACACACACACACATATATATATATATATATATATATATATATAATAAAATAAAAACGAAGGAAACACACAGAAAGACACAGACATAACTCACATTGATATTTCGACAATCGTCGTCATCAGGAGGTGCGAAGAGCGAAGAGTCCCGCAGGAAGACAGGGCGGTACTGAACTCGGAAACCGCAGCCAATACCCCACCACTTACCGATGTGAGTTATGTCTGTGTCTTTCTGTGTGTTTCCTTCGTTTTTTATTTTATTGTAAAAAAGTCCGCTGGACCGTTTCTTTTAATTGTGGTTATATATATATATATATATATATATATATATATATATAAATGTTCAAACCACAATAAGAAATGGGAAAACAAGACTAAGATCTTTCAACCGTAACAAGCGGTCTTCGTCAGAGTCAAAAACCCAACTGACCCAATGGGTTGGGTTTTTGACTCTGACGAAGACCGCTTGTTATGGTTGAAAGATCTTAGTCTTGTTTTCCCATTTCTTATTGTGGTTTGAACATTGATTGTTATTGCACGTGTTTATGTGAAATCTTTTTATATATATATACATATATATATGGTAATGGTTCAACCGAAAATTAGAGACTGTAAGTGTTCCTCCCTTTTCTTTGTATCTGTATTTCACTCTGAAACGTTTTTTCTCCTATGTGTATCGTTTTCGTTTTGATTATGTATATAAATTCGGGAAGGTTGGGAGCAGTCCTTCTTGAATGCATATATTTAAAGAGTAAATGCCTGATTTTACGTTATTTACCCAGTTAGGAGTCTTACCATGTACCTGGCTTCAGGAGACCCAAATGAGCACTTGCAAATGATTCATAAGATAAAAATATGCAGAGAAACTCTAATTAGCAACACAAGAATAATAGCCAGAGAAAACGACCATAAAGGACTGGGAAGACTAGAATCTCTTTAAATCCTAGATAAATGTCCAAGTATTGATGGGCAGAAAGGCAATTTTAATAACCAATTGTGCTTGCTTGGAAACCTTATACAAGCCAAAAAGAAATTAAGAGAACAAATTGAAGGAAGAAGTAGTACACAGCTACGTCAAGACACGCCAGATAAAGAAACATATCAGACCATTTCTTGAGGAATAACACAACCTGACTTTAAAAATGGTGATTCCCATAACCAGACACTATAACCTCTACTGCTGTTACCATGTGTAGTAATTATTTCACTTATTTTAGTCTTTATTAATGTTTGCATAATCTTTAATAGTTAATTATGTTAATTTAATATTTAATTCCTGAAGATGGTAAATTTTTAGCTTCAAAACATTTCGAACAATTTAGTCAATAATAAGAAATATGGCGAATTAATTCATGAGTTACGCGACCTAGAATGGAAAAATTGTTTTAGAAAATTAGAAAAATTATCTATCCAACTAAATAACCTAAAATCAGACATTTACTTTATATTTATACGGAGAATTATTCTAATTTCTGAAGTATTTTTTTTAGTTGAGCATTTCGTCTTTCATAAACTAATTCACCATAGGGTTTTTCTTTTATTCAATCATTCGACATGTTTCAGTGATAACTTATGAAATTCGAAATGCTGAACTGAAAAAATACATCGGAAAATAAGACAAATTTTCTAAACATGGTAAAATAGAACATCTACGTTTTAAATGCATGTATTGAAGAAGGGTTGTTCACAAACTTTACAGATATATATATATATTTGAGTTGACTGTCGTCCCTCCGTCAATTCACTTCTTCTCCTGAGGACGACCGCCATTACGGTCGAAATATTGAAAAGTGAGTCTTTGTTGTGTTTCTGTTTATGTGTCACTGCTTATTTTAATTGTTTTATATATATATATATATATATATATATATATATATGCAAAAATTTCACAATAAATAAACACGTAACGCAATCAATGAAGTTTAAACCACTATAGAAAAAGGAAAACAATAGAATCCCTTCTCCATTACTTTTATATTAGCTTCTCAGTTTTTACTTTCTTTGTTCTCTGATAACATAAATTGAAAGGCCTCAGAGCATTTATTTATATGTTTTCTTTTTTCATGAAACTTCATATTCGTTTAAACTTTATATATATATATATCAATGATCAAACCACAATAAGAAATGGGAAAACAAGACTAAGATCTTTCAACCGTAACAAGCGGTCTTCGTCAGAGTCAAAAACCCAACTGACCTCTGACGAAGACCGCTTGTTACGGTTGAAAGATCTTAGTCTTGTTTTCCCATTTCTTATTGTGGTTTGATCATTGATTGTTGTTTCACGTGTTTATGTGAAATCTTTTTATATATATATATATATATATTACATTTTATTATTTATATATTATTATTATTATTTATATTATTTCGCATTATATACTTTTTATCTTGTTTTATAAATAAATATTGGAGGGATTTCTATTTTTCCTCTCCTCCGCTGGGGGGCAGCATTTCGGTGGTTCCACGAGTTACTCTGGAGGCCAGTAGCAGTTTGCTTCTCAACGCGAGTACTTCGCACTTCTTCCCGATGACGACGGATGTCGAAATATCGAAGTGAGTTCTGTAGTGTTTTTCTGTGTTCTTTTCTCTGTGTTAAAATATATATATATATATATATATATATATATATATATATATATATATATATGTGTGTGTGTGTGTTTTAAAAACTCCATGCCAATTTCATGCTTCATTACCTTTTTAGTGAGTTTCTCTAGTGTCCTGCATGCTCTTCTGAAGTTAATGTTAGTTAAGGAATGAAATATATATAGCCTATTTTGTTATTTAAACAAGGAATTCTTAAACAAATTACGTGCTTCTTTATTCGATTAGAAAATCAATGATACGTATTTTTTTTAAAAGCTGTACTCGATGAATGATGATTGAAAGTTGAGGTGGTTGTGTTTTGGGCAAATCTAAGATGTTGATGTTTTTATCGACACTGAAACAGTCATCATGACATGTCTGACACGCTTCTTTGTGATGTCTCCTCTGACCAGGCATAGACCAGCTGAAACACGAACCATCCATGTATTTCTGGCTTCAGGAAATCCTAAATGTCTTATAAAAAAACTTTACCCAGAATAATATTGGCTTGAAATAACTTTTATTGATGATTTATATAAGATGCTTTCTTTTTATATATTGTTTCCTTTATTTCTAAGCAAAGATATCATAGAAAAATTTTATTTTCTTATGTAGCAGCCTAGACATTTTCAAAACTAGACAATAGACTGGATGTATGAGATAAGTTAGGAAAAATCTTAGGAGTGCCTGGGCAGCAAAAATAGATGCTACGCCAGTGCAAATACTCTCAAGCACTGTCTTAGTTTAAGTTAAAATGAATTCATATATTGTTATTTTCCATGCATTTTGAGTAATCTACATTAATAAACTACGCATCTTATTCAAGCTACTATAGACCTATTTCAGAAGTAGTTAAATCATTGTGGCTAACTACACATCTAATTAAGCTATTATAGACCTATTTCAGGAGTAGTTAAATCATTGTGGCTAACTACACATCTTATTCAAGCTATTATAGACCTACTTCAGAAGTAGTTAAATCATTGTGGCTAACTAAGCATCTAATTAAGCTATTATAGACCTAATTCAGGAGTAGTTAAATCATTGTGGCTAACTAAGCATCTAATTAAGCTATTATAGACCTATTTCAGGAGTAGTTAAATCATTGTGGCTAACTAAGCATCTAATTAAGCTATTATAGACCTATTTCAGGAGTAGTTAAATCATTGTGGCTAACTAAGCATCTAATTACGCTATTATAGACCTATTTCAGGAGTAGTTAAATCATTGTAGCTAACTACGCATCTTTTTCAAGCAATTACAGACCTATTTCAGAAGTAGTTAAATCATTGTGGCTAACTACGCATCTTATTCAAGCTATTATAGACCTATTTCAGGAGTAGTTAAATCATTGTAGCTAACTACACATCTTGTTCAAGCTATTATAGAACTATTTCAGAAGTAGTTAAATCATTGTGGCTAACTAAGCATCTTATTCAAGCTACAATACACCTATTTCAGAAGTAGTTAAATCATTGTTGTTAACTACACATCTTATTCAGGGATAATAGATCTATTCCAGAAGTAGTTAAAACATTGTAGCTGTATATTGTTGTACATTGTGTGTATTCAGAAAAGGTCATGTTATTCAAAAAACCACAAGTAAAAACATTAAGTTACTAAAATTTTTTTCAAAGCACTCTAAACTTAATTTAATTTCAGAAACAAATTCGCATTTATACCGTTCCAGATTATTTTTTTTTAACTGTAATAATTTTTTTTCATCAAATTTTAATTTTAGTTACAGTTTAGAATGTAAAAAGCTATATATTCTTTTGTTTATTTTTTGCTAATATTAATTTGACTTCGCATAAGAAGTAGTGATAACTATTTTCATATCTAAAATTGACCATGCACATTCATTAAACAAAGAATTAAAAAGTTCTTATTATTAAAGTTGGTTTCTGTTTAAACAAACCACATTGAAAATTGGAGCTGCTTTAATGGATTGGTCGTTTTTTTTTTGTTAACAAAATATTATAAGTTAAAGTTATTTTTGAATATTGTGACAAATAGAAAGGCGATTTCCTTGAGTAGGTCAGACCGAACAAGTCGACAGGTGATTTCTGTATCTCCCCTTGATAAGATAAGCCGCTCCAAGACTGCTTCTAGTCCAATGATAAACATAATCTTAAAAAAGTCCCAGACATGTTTTAGATATTCATTTCTCACCGCCTACTTTCCACTAAAGATAATATTTTACTCTGTTTTTATTTCTTTGGTCGTTTTATTATTTCTAAAAGTATATTTAATCAATTAAACAATACTATTTAATTAAATTTATTTAAATTTAATAACTTTACTTGATAAAAAAATAAATTAAAAATTTTATTTACTGTAGTTTATGAAATTTTGATATATATATATATATATATATATATAAATGAAAAAAGACAACAAATAGAAGAAGCGAGAAAACTTACTGGGTCGATATTTCGAACTGAAGTTTGTCGTCAGGGAGAAGAAGGGAAGAAGAAGGGAAGAGGAAGAGGCACGTGCGTCCACTCGTACAAGCAGAGGGCTACTGGGGGCTCCAGGCGGCGGTCACCAGTTGTAGTATCTCGAGGCGCTGCAGGCTAATCCCCCGTGAACGACACCATTCCACCACGAGCGAACACGCGTACCGTATAAGTCGGAAAAAGGTAGAAAGGAGGACAGAAGTGGCGAAGAGGAAGAGGAGAAAGAGAGTGAGGGAAAAAAATATATATAAATAGCAATAAATTTAAAAAAAAAAAAAATAAAAAAAAATAAAAAAAAAATAAAATAAAAAAAAAAAACACACAACTTTAACGTTTGAGATTGAGGCCAGGTGGGGAGCGGGCATTAAGTAACCAAATGTGAGCCTCCTCAGAGGCTCTCAAAGTTAACCTTTTCTCATCTTTTGCAACTACTTTGAGAATTTGTACTGTGAAGCAGTCATTAAAATTAAGGCCATGGCTATTCGCGTGGAAAGCAACAGGCAGGTTGCTGCGTCGTCTGACTGAATCTCTGTGTCCAGTCATGCGGATGCTAAGCATGTTGGAGGAAAGGCCAACATAGAAAGCACCGCACTGGACACATTCCAAGCGATAGACGCAGTTAGTGCTGGTGCACGAGGTGTTGGGGGGGACTTGAAAACTATTGCTGAGATTGGAGAAGAGAGGTTCAGGGTTAATGATGGGGCAGGTGAGGCAGCGGGGTCGGCCACATCGTTGAGTACCTCCGCGATCACCTACAAGCCAAACTCGAACAAGACTTCCTAGCCTCCTACCCTGATCAACCCCTTCTCTATACTAGATACATCGATGACATTTTCTTCATTTGGCCACACAGCAGAAACTCTCTAGACACTTTCATTTATGCTTTCCAAACTTCCTGCTCTACGCTTAATTTCACCCACTCTCTTTCATATCGTTCCTTGACCTTTTTAGATGTCAATGTATCAGTTAACGGCAAAACCTTTACTACTTCTGTTCACACCAAACCCACCAACGCTCAGCAATACCTCCACGTCAATAGCTGTCATCCTCCCCATGTAAAAAAGTCTCTACCTCGCTCCCTCTCTATCCGCATTAATCGCATTTGCAATAGCCTCCAACAACGACAGCTCCATGTCGACAAACTCAGAAAGAAGTTCATTGAACGGGGCTACTCTCCCAGGTTTGTTGACAGACGCCTGATACCTCCCACCACCAACTACCAACCCCAGCCTAAAACCCAACTCCATATCCTCTCCTCATCACTACATTCTTTCCAGGCGTCCACAAACTCAGGACAGCCATAAAAGAAATTTTTCATCTGCTCTCTTCTTCTTCCTCAACCTCGTCTGTCTTTCAACACATCCCCCGTCTCTCCTTCAAAAAGCCCCGCAACTTAGGCAACCTTTTCTCCCATAGAACTGACCACACCCCCAGGCTTGTAGGTGATCGCGGAGGTACTCAACGATGTGGCCGACCCCGCTGCCTCACCTGCCCCATCATTAACCCTGAACCTCTCTTCTCCAATCTCAGCAATAGTTTTCAAGTCCCCCCCAACACCTCGTGCACCAGCACTAACTGCGTCTATCGCTTGGAATGTGTCCAGTGCGGTGCTTTCTATGTTGGCCTTTCCTCCAACATGCTTAGCATCCGCATGACTGGACACAGAGATTCAGTCAGACGACGCAGCAACCTGCCTGTTGCTATCCACGCGAATAGCCATGGCCTTAATTTTAATGACTGCTTCACAGTACAAATTCTCAAAGTAGTTGCAAAAGATGAGAAAAGGTTAACTTTGAGAGCCTCTGAGGAGGCTCACATTTGGTTACTTAATGCCCGCTCCCCACCTGGCCTCAATCTCAAACGTTAAAGTTGTGTGTTTTTTTTTTTTTTATTTTATTTTTTTTTTATTTTTTTTATTTTTTTTTTTTTTTAAATTTATTGCTATTTATATATATTTTTTTCCCTCACTCTCTTTCTCCTCTTCCTCTTCGCCACTTCTGTCCTCCTTTCTACCTTTTTCCGACTTATACGGTACGCGTGTTCGCTCGTGGTGGAATGGTGTCGTTCACGGGGGATTAGCCTGCAGCGCCTCGAGATACTACAACTGGTGACCGCCGCCTGGAGCCCCCAGTAGCCCTCTGCTTGTACGAGTGGACGCACGTGCCTCTTCCTCTTCCCTTCTTCTTCCCTTCTTCTCCCTGACGACGAACTTCAGTTCGAAATATCGACCCAGTAAGTTTTCTCGCTTCTTCTATTTGTTGTCTTTTTTCATTTATATATCTGTCCGGTTTGGACCGTTTTAATATTTTGATTTATATATATATATATATATATATATATATATATATATATATATATGTTTTTGACTCTGACGAAGACCGCTTGTTACGGTTGAAAGATCTTAGTCTTGTTTTCCCATTTCTTATTGTGGTTTGATCATTGATTGTTGTTTCACGTGTTTATGTGAAATCTTTTTATATATGTATGTATAAACTAGAATTTAAAAAAGAACACATAGAAAGTAAACCACTGAACTCACTACTATATTTCGATGTCCTCGTCTTCAGGAAAAGAAGTGAATCGCTCCAAAGGCTGATAACGACTCATCAGTTATATATATATATATATATGATATTAAGTAATTTTATCTTGATTTTATAAAAGTCAAGATATCCTCAATTTTTTTTTAGCACCTTTATTTACAAATATACAACTACGCATATTCTGCGTAACAGGCCTATGTAGTTATAGATTTCACAATAACATCGATGCACATGAGTAAAGAATGAAGCACACTGGTTCAACTTTTCATTTTGTTTTATTGTATATTAGCGTAGTAGTAATTCCCATCTTCTCTTGAGTCGTCTTGGGGGATTCTGGCAAGGTGAGGAGGAAACAAGGATTCATACAAATGGATTTTGGTGAGAGGAAAGGTTGTTGTGAAATGACTTATAACGATCAGAGGCTAAATTTTAAATTAATGGCCTCAAATATTAAGATCTTTTTTAAAGTATATTTATATTCCTCAAATAAATTAATTTTTGAGTTGTTTTCATAAGAATACAAGAAAATAGATTGTGTAGTTGATAGCTAAGCAGTTCTATGATTTTTGGTTTAATTTTGTTTATATTTGGTGTGCAAACGAATGATTTAATGGAATATTAAATGCCTGGTTTCCAATGTTTTTTTTAAGACATCAACCGTTATGAAGGCTTTTCATATTCTTACGTTAAAAATGAGCCTTGTTCGGTTAGCGTGTAGTAGAACTTCTACAATGAAGCACACTTTGGCTCTTTGTGATTCCACACGGTGAAGATTAATTCTACATTAAAAGTCCTAAATTTTGCCTAACACAAATTTTTTTAGAGTAGAGATCTTTAACGGGTACCTGACATCGTACTGGCTCGAAACCGATGCCTTAATGTCTTCTCCGAGGGGACGCCGTGCTCAGATTTATTCAACTCACACGTGTATAGATTGAATGACGGAGTGGGTATTGAACCCTGGACCTACAAGTTCGGAGGCGAGCACGTTACCACTGAGCTAACCTGGGCCTCACGAGTCTTGTTAGTGGTAATGGAAACATCATGTTATCTGTTTTGAGCCAGTAAAACATCAGGTACTAGTAAAAAGATCACTACATCAAGAAACTTGAGTTAGGTGGGATTTAGGAATTAAAATCGCAATGTATGGTGTTAGGATCCTTAGGCTCCCGAAGTAGAATCAATCCTTAAATGTATGGACCAGAGTGGGTATTGAACCCTGGACATACCAGTTCGGCTCCCGATGTAGAATCAATCCTTTAATGTATGGACCAGAGTGGGTATTGAACCCTGGACTTACCAGTTCAGCTCTTGATGTAGAATCAATCCTTTAATGTAAGGACCAGAGTGGGTATTGAACCCTGGACCTACCAGTTCAGCTCTCGATGTAGAATCAATCCATTAATGTAAGGACCAGAGTGGGTATTGAACCCTGGACCTATCAGTTCAGCTCCCGATGTAGAATCAATCCTTTAATGTATGGACCAGAGTGGGTATTGAACCCTGGACCTATCAGTTCAGCTCCCGATGTAGAATCAATCCTTTAATGTTTGGACCAGAGTGGGTATTGAACCCTGGACTTACCAGTTCGGCTCTCGATGTAGAATCAGTCCATTAATGTAAGGACCAGACTGGGTATTAAACCCTGGACCTACCAGTTCGGTTCCCCAAGTAGAATCAGTCCTTTAATGTATGGACCAGAGTGGGTATTGAACCCTGGACATACCAGTTCGGCTCCCGATATAGAATGAGCCCATTATTGCACGTCCCTTATTACCTTAAACGGTTGTCAATATGAGTAATTAACTACAATATTCATCACCTTAGAACATCACTAATAAATAAAAACCCATAACTGTGGGGGAAAGAACAAGTTTTTAATTCATTAACTGAAATGTGCTAGTGCTCTATATTGCTTATGTTCTATTTAATCCATGAGCGATCAACATTATCAGGGGCATC
The DNA here is from genome assembly GCA_026182355.1 of Hermatobates lingyangjiaoensis. Taxonomy (NCBI): domain Eukaryota; kingdom Metazoa; phylum Arthropoda; class Insecta; order Hemiptera; family Hermatobatidae; genus Hermatobates; species Hermatobates lingyangjiaoensis. Next base: position 185,727 of record JAPFBL010000473.1, on the reverse strand, counting down.
AAACGCTTGTTTGATCACCCATCCATGTTCTTACCACGCCCAATATTGTTTAACTTTGTTGTTATAATTAAAACCTATATAACTAACTTGGCTATGTCCATCAGTATTTTAATATAGCATACAAGGCATAATTTAGTTGTTGTACTTATTAAAAAAAAATTATAAAATTTTTCAAATAATAAAAATACCTTGTTCTGTAAATATTTTCAATTTAAACGGTTAAATTCGGTTGTGTTTTGTTTAATTTCCTAAATAGCTAGTTTACTTCGATTAATTTTAACTACATTAAAAATAACCTTCAAAGGTCTGTAAGGTTATTGGTAGGAACATCAACATTTCCGGACTGAATGGGTGACTGGGAGATATAGAGTGATGCAACAGACTTGTTTGCTCCACTTGACCTATTATTAAACCTGAACCTTCCTTTTCTGAGGCTAATAATAGACATTGAAGCTCCTGTAATAGTTCTTGCACTTCCAGGAACTCTGTATACCAGTGGTTGGAATAGTGGTGTGTGAACCTCTGGGCGGGCTACGGGGAAGGGTGTGACCCTGGGGAACATGCCCCTCCCCACCTCTTAACTACCATAAAGTACTCATTGTAGCCATTAATCCTGGCTTCCTCATTTTGATAAAAACAAAAAAGAAAGAAAAAAATCAGACCAAATTATTTTATTATTTTTGTCTTCCAGATAAAGTATTTTATATATTGTGCTCCTGAGTTAATACTGCTGAAGTGAATTTCAATTTGGTTATTATTTATTGATTTTTTTTTAATTTTATTTTTCAACATTAAATGGTGCAATAAGTCTGTCTTGTTGTTTGGGGAGGGGGGCAGAACATAATTGAGAAGCGTTGGTATATACCAACTGGGGTGTAACCAGTTGTTGAATGCTACATTGGTATCATTTTAACAATGCATAACATCGTATCAATGATGAGAGAGCCTCACTCGATGAGAGCAGTAACCTGCCTGTTGCTATTTACGATATTACAAGAAATAAACACGTAGAAACAATACACAACTCACTTCAATATTTTGACCTCATCGTCATCAGAACAAGAAGACTTAATTAATTAATTCAGGACAAAAAGAAGAATATTTATATATATATAGTTCAATATAGACAAAGAAACATAGAGAAAATCAAAAGAACACACTTACAGTCTCTAATTTTTGGTTTGAACCGTCTTCAGGAAGAAATATGTGTATTTCAATATATGACAATGTTTCTTTGTCTATATTGAACTATATTTGTCCGTTTTGGATCGTATTTCCAACGAAAAAGTGTATATATATATATATATATATATATATATATATAAATTGAGTGTCTAACCTGAACGTTGTCGCAACCCTGCTAAAACCTGCTTTTGGTTTTGTATTCACTTGTATTGTTTCCTGTTTTATTTACGCTAAAATAGTTATGTTCAGTTTTTCCTTTTTTATTTGAGAATTCTTATATTCACTTAATACGATTTTGACAAAGTATAAGACCCGAAGATGACCTATGATGGTCGAAAGCTTGTCTGTTCTTGAACATGTGAGAATTTATTAAAGTCGTTGTTTTACACATGCTTTCTTAATAGTTTTGTTTATCATGTTGACATGTCTCTGGCCCATTATATATGGCAATTACCTCCAGAACACCGTAAGATAATAAGGAAAATCGAGGCTATCAGCAAAAAGGTCGTAAATGCAGAAGCTGCTGCACATTTTAATTCCATTTGTTTACAACAAGATCTGCTGCCCACTTATACGAATAATATATCAATGATCAAACCACAATAAGAAATGGGAAAAAAAGACTTGTTTTCCCATTTTCTTATTGTGGTTTGATCATTGATAGTTATTTCACGTGTTTATGTGAAAAATTTATATATATATATATATATAAACAAGTAAATGAAGTCGTTCCATGAACCAAATAAACTATATTCACAAAATCAACCCCTAAAATTAAACAGAATGATCTTTTTAACTTCGTCATGAGGAATATAAATATATATTATATATTATAATATATATATATATATATATACACTTTTTCTTTTTCTCGGTGTTTGGTCAGGGTAAATATATGGAATAACCTTTTTGCCAACGTTTCGTCTTTATTTCAAGACATCCTCAGAGGATGTCTGAGAATGTCTTGAAATAAAGACGAAACGTTGGCAAAAAGGTGATTCCATATATTTACCCTGACCAAACTCCGAGAAAAAGAAAAAGTGCTTGTTAATATTTTGTGGTCAAGAAAACAGTACCATATATATATATTGGTCGACGAAGACCGAAACATGTCGATGATATACAAGAATAAAAATTTTGGAGAACTGATTTATCTTGTCCCAAACTTATGGAAGCCAGAGGTAAGGAAATTTGAAAAATTAATTCGAAAATGCGTCAAAATTGAAATAGGCATAGGTTTTAATAGAACACACACACACACACACACACACACACATATATATATATATATATATATATATATATATATATATATTATAATATATATATATATTATAATAATGTAATAAGCCTCTTCAGAGGCTCACATTTGGCTACTCAATGCCCGCTCCTCACCTGTTCTTCTGGTTTTTACAGTGATTAGAAATGTTATATTTTTTATTATCATACTGTGACCAGTTAGTGGTAAAAGTAATATTAATACTGAATTATAAGAATTTATAATATAAACACAAAAAAGACAACTATAATTTTGTTATAAAGCTATTATAATCGTGATTGTAAAAATTAATCACTTTATTAAACAAATTTATCTTTAAACTTTTAAAATAATAACTATTTTAAATATTATTATATTTAATTAATTATTATTTATGAATTGTTTTTTTTTAAATAAAAACAATTCATATTTGAATGCAGAAAACTACATTTAAATAAACAATGCATTTTTATAAATTTTTATTTTTTTTTATAAATAATAATTCAGGTATGTGAAATAAAATAGAATTAATAATTTTAATATTTTGCTTTATTTTTTGTAAATCTCTCAGAGCTTTTTTCAAGATATATAATTTAAAAGTAAGGAGACTAATTTGTTTTTATTCTTTTTAAACAATATACCAAGTATTCACATTTTATTTTATTATCTTGTAAAATTGAAAATTAATTATCAGGATAAAGAAATATTTACAGTTATTTTATTATTAACTTTGCGTTTATTTGTTATCTCTATAAACTTTTTCAGATAATAATCAAAACAAATTGGCAATATAATTAACCAAGTAAACTCAGCGCTGGCTAATTGACTGTATTGATTTTCCCACGCAATAAGCATCAGATTTCACGCATCATTCTTATTTAATTACTTAATTAATGATTTATATCAATTCATATAACATTCTAATTGTATAATTTGTTAATTATTTAATTTGTTTATTAGAAATTTTATTTGCACCAATTATTTTTAACCATGTTTATTTTTTCATAAATTGAACCAAATTAGTATAAAAAACATCATGCCTATTGTATTGTCATTATAATCAAGCAGGTGTTGAAGCCATTAATTGCTTTTTAATAACTTGTTTTGCATCGAAGTTAATTATAGATCATTATTATTTTTTAATTTGAGTGGATTAAACACGCTAATTTAATTATACGCGGCGTATATGGATTCAAACATACATTCATAAGTTATTTGATTAAAATATGAATTAATATAATTGTGCATAAAGTATAAATATTTTTCAAAAACATTGGTTTGAATTTGAAATAATGGTTATTTTAACTTTGATCCAGTCGTGATGGTAAATAAATGAACAATGCTATTTTGTATGATATGATGACAGTTATCTATCAATAAGTCTATTTCATTTGTGTTGTTAACTAAATGGCTCAAGATTTCAGTCTTTACAAATAGAACTCCAGTTCTATTGTAATTTTATTATAATATAATTGGAAATCTGCTCATTAAATAGAGAGTTGAAAAAAAAAATAAATTGTAAATAACAATCATGTAAAATTTTTGTCACTTAAATTAGGTATTGTATTACGTTCTGATATTTAAAACTGATTTGATACTTCAGCCTTTGAAAATTAAATTACTAATTCTGCTTCCTAATAAAAAGAGAGAGAGTGAGAGAGAAAGAAAGAGACAATGAGAGCGAGAGAGAGAGAGAGAGAGAGAGAGAGAAGAGAGAGAGAGAGAGAGAGAGAGAGAGAGAGAGAGAGAGGGAGTGAGAGAGAGTTATAGAAGACATGAGCATTGTAAAACAAGCAATATTACAAAATTTTGTTGTGTAATTGAAAAATAAATAAATTGAACACTGTAACTTGATTTTTCAAATTTATGGTATAACTAAAATTTTATGGCTTTTAGATTCATACTATATTCAATTCTAGCTAAGATTTAAATGTTAAAGTATTAAATACCATAAAGAGATGTTTTTTTTAAGAAAAGTATGTTTTAATAGTACTAAGTAAGATATGATGGTCTATATTTTTAGAAAAAGAGAAAAAAAAATTGAATTTGACAAATATTTACAAACGCTAACTGAAAATGGATTGCTTAGTTTAAGAAATATAGAACTGGCATTTATATTTAATTCACTTCCTAGTCCTGTTTGTTCAAGGACCACTCAGTTAGAATCTCTTCTTGTGATTCATATATATATACGTTTCAAAGTAAACAATAGTTATTCAGTAAATAAAAAAACAGACTTACAGTCTCTAATTTTCTGGTTAACCTTCATCAGGAGTTAAGAGATAGGGGACACCAAGCGCACTTGCGAAGTGACAGTTGGAGACCTGTCACCTGTTGTCACAAAACTGTTGTCACAAGTTTGCCCAGTTCAAGTCAAGTAAGAAAATAAACTAGGAATAAATAAATGAGAAATATTGAAGAAACTGAAGGAAAATGACAAAATATAAATATTAAATACTTAAATAATAATGATGTGACTCTTGTTTGTCTAAAATCGTAACTTCACAAGTGCGCTTGGTGTCCCTATCTCTTCTCACCTGATGACGGTTCAACCAAATATTAGAGACTGAAAGTGTGTTTGTTCCTTTACTCTGTATCTATTGTTTACTGTGAAACATTTGTTATCCATTGTGAATCGTTTTCCTGTTGATAATATATATGATGAAACCACAATAAGAAATGGGTAAAAATGACTAACATCATTCAACCGTAACAGGCGGTCTTTGTCAGAGTCAAAATCCAACACATTCATTGTTATTTCACGTGTTTATGTGAAATCGTATATATATATATATATATAAACAAACCACAAGGAAAAAAAAGAAAACAGATAGAAAAAATGCTCTGAGGCCTTTCAATTTATGTCATCAGAGAGCAAACAGCTGTTTAGTTACCTTCCTGGTACATACCTTTTATGTTACCTTCTAGTTCTTACCTTGTTTGCTCTCTGATGACATAAATTGAAAAGCCTCAAAGCATTTTTCTATCTGTTTTCTTTTTTTTCCTTGTGGTTTGTTTTCATTGATTGCATCACGTGTTTATTGTGATTTATCTGCATATATACATATATATATATATATATATATATATATATATATATATATAGTTTTATCTATTAAAACCTGTGCCTATTTCTATTTTAACACATTTTCGAATTAATTTTTCAAATTTCCTTACCTCTGTCTTCCATAAGTTTGGGACAAGATACATCAGTTCTCCAAAATGTGACAACTGATGTATCTTGTCCCAAACTAATGGAAGCCAGAGGTAAGGAAATTTGAAAAATGAATTCGAAAATGTGTTAAAATAGAAATAGGCACAGGTTCTAATAGAACTTGTATCAATGATGGCCTGCTCCCCAAATATACGAAATTTAATATATATATATATTTAAAAATATAATATATATATGATATATTATCATTAAACATCTTTTTGCACCTTTGTTTTAGTTTCTTTTCTTGTTAACTTTTCTAATTTTCTAATTAGTGTTTTGATATTTTCTGGGAAATTAATTTCCCTGCAATTTGTTTGAATGAAGGTCTGCTCCCAAAATACACACACAACAACACACACATATAATATAATATTTATATATATCATAGACTATATTACTATAATGTGTTTAAAGGTAAGACTGTTAGTAACATTTTTAGTTAATATTATCGGAATTTCTGATCACTGCTTTAACTTACAATATTCATTACAAATACCAGTTTAGACCGTTTTACCATTTATAAAATGAATATATATCGCAGATGTTAAAAGTAACTGACAACTTTGAAATATTCGTTGCTTCTTGTGGATGAGGTTTTACCATTGTTTTATCTGAAAATGATTAGTTAATCTGTTTGTGAAGAAGCTACGTGATCCTACTCGTGAGAAGACACCCTCTGTCGGCCATATTAAACACGGATCGAGACCAAGCCGCCCTGACTTGTAAAGCTTTATCAAAGTGTCATCAACCTGTTACATTCCATTTAACCATCAACTTTCTCACTGAGCAAATCAAATTTCTTTTTAATACTTTTTACCCTCTTTTTATTTTCTTGTTCGTGAACATGTACTGTTTGTTAAAATATTTTTACTGAATTATTCAAAAAATAATTTATAAAAATGAATAAATAGGTAAATATTAGAAATTTATAAATACTGAGGCATTTGAAATGTATACCGTTACAGGAATATATTTTATGCTATTAAATCAACCCCAATCCATCAATATTTCACAAATTAAAATGCACTTATCATTTCTTATTATTCATCATATAATATACAAACCACACTCAAAAAGAGAAGTCTTAGAAAACTACATAAACTCATTTCATCATTTCGACGAATTGTTGAAATGTCACGGTGAGTTTTTATTTTTCTACCCCCTGTTTATGACAATTGTCAAAATATCGAAGTTAGTTATGTCTGTGTCCATCTTTGTGTTACTTTCGTTATAATTTTTATTACGATTGAAGTCAAAATATTGAAATAGATGGGTGTTTTTTCTATGTGTTCTTTTCTCGCAATCGTTTGATATGTTGTCCTAACGGACTGTTACATGTTTTGAATTATATAAATATATATATATATATATATAATCAATGATCAAACCACAATAAGAAAATGAGAAAACAAGACTAAGATCTTTCAACCGTAGCAAGCGATCTTCGTCAGAGTCAAAAACCCAACCCGACTCTGACGAAGACCGCTTGTTACGGTTGAAAGATCTTAGTCTTGTTTTCCCATTTTCTTATTGTGGTTTGATCATTGATTGTTATTTCACGTGTTTATGTGAAATCTTTATATATATATATATAGCTTAAACTTGTCCATCGCGATAAGGTGGCTGGCACTGTGTGTCACGTATTGGTCGGCGGTCGCTTTCACGTCTCCATTCTTGTGTTTCTTCCTCATTTTCTTTCTCACTTCTCCTGAAGACGACAAGAAAACTGAAATAGTCGAGAATCGTTAGTGATAGTCTCTTTTTTGTGTTTTATACAAGAAGGGAGGGGGAGTTGCAAAAGTAGGTATAGAGTGATAAAAAAAGAGAAAACAACATATAGTTTACTGAAGTTAATATGCAAGCAAACTAATATACAAAAACAAGTAAAAATGAAGCACGTGTAATACATGTAAAGCTGTAATCGTGGAAGTATTCAAATTGCTCACTTATATAATCATGTATGTATCTTTCACTTCAATATGTCATCAGTTGTACTAATGTATGGCTATTTTTGCACCCCCTCCCCCCACCTGTAATTGTAATATTAATTCTACATATATTATTTCTTAAGAAACCTATTTATATAAGGAAAAAACTAGTGGAGAAAAGGATATATGTAGAATTTTTAGTAAACCCATCTGTTATACTACATAAAATATTTCTTTGCTCGATCGAAATCAGGACTAAATTTGAAACCGGTTAAGGAGGAAGACAACTTATCAAATAGGGTGAATTACTTCGCTAATGACATTTTTTTTTGACTTAAAAGTTTAACGATAGAAAAATACGATGAATAATCTCTTATTAAGGTCTAGAGTGTGATACAAAAAAAATAGAAAATACAAGCAGATCAGTTTTAGGGATAATATTACATAATTGACACAATGTATTAATTATAAAATATATAATTATAAGTAATATAAATATTATATGTATCTAAGTATACAATATGAAATATCATATGTAAAATCTCACACTTTCATGTATGCCATTTTAAAGTTCACTTTATTAGAAATCAAATTATAATGTAAAACTGATATATTAATATAATAAAATATTATAAAAACTAATATTATTTAATCAAATAAATAAATTTGTTCTTATAATTTTTACAGGAAGTATTAATTGCTGAATTTTTTTTTTTGCAACACCAACATTGATAAGTCATTTTGCTTTTTAGTATTTTTTATTATTATTTAACACACATATAATTAATGGGTGAGCCTCATTACCTGTTCATTCTACATCCAAAATCCTAAGTTTTAATTCAATTTCATTTGGAGTAGGTATCTTTAACAAGTACCTGACGTCGTGAAGACTCCCTGAGAGACTATGTGATAAGGTTTTATCACATCGCGCATGAATAAATTGAGGGCAGTGTGGGTATTGAACCCTGGATCTATGTGCCCAGAGGCAAGTACGGTGTCCCTGTGCTAACCTGGCCTGAATTAATTGATGTATTGCTTAATTGTAATAACCGTGACCAAAATTTATCAATTGAAATATTATAATTTTCAATAAATTTACATAAATAAGAAGATTGGCTGGCATTTAATGATTTCATAATACGAAATCAATTAGAAAAGCTAAACTAAAAAGCCCTAGAGCTTTCATATTTTCTCACCAGGAAGCACCACTAGCAACAATAATGTCATGTTAAGACTATTATAACGAAAACAGAAAGTCTAGATTATTTCTTCTGATTACTTCTTATTGCGTAATGTAAAACACTTTGATTTATGTAAAACATTGGAAAGTAACTTCACTTGGGACTGAATATTTTTCCTTGTAATATATTTCCTTGTATTTACAATAATCTAATATTGTTGCATTTTTCATAATATAATAAACAATATTACGGCAAAATAATCAGAAATGTTGTAAAATATAATTTTAAATTATATTACTTGTTAATGAGTAATGCATGAACATAGTAACGATTTAGATTCTATTCATTTACCCTCATTGTACAAAGAATGGTGTATTTTTCATGCTTCAAGAACTATATACGTTATAAGGTGTTTTGCATTTTGGAAATGGACCCATGTCTGTGTCCATGTCCATTTAAAAAGAAAAACTGAAAATAGGCTCCGAGAACTTTAAAACGTGTAAATCTCTAATACATCAAAAGATTATTGCTTCTGTAACGCATATCCTGTAATTTTAATTAAGTAAAAAATAATATATATTAAGGCATGTTTGTAACCACATACTATAATAATATATATTGCATAAATCTGAATTATTTTCACTGTAAAGTCGGAAAGATGATCCAAACTAGACACAATACGAGTTCAAAATTCCTTCTTCTTTCTTTCCTCCTCAAAACGGTTTGCCCGAAAATGTATTTGTAGATTTGTTTCCTTACTCTGTATGTTACCCTTCTTCGATTTTTAATTCGTATGTGTTATTATTATTATATTAAATTGTATTTCATAATAGGGATATGTTATTTAATATAGTTCTTATTTAACCTTTTTCTTTCCATAACTTATTCTTGAATACATCTTCTACGTTTCTTGATATATTGTGTGCACTACTAATAATTCGTTTTGAGTACAAGGTTAGCTCAGTCGTTAACATACTCTCCTATGAGCTGGTAGTCCTGGGTTCGAATCCCACCTGGACCTCGATTTATTCATGCAAGAGGTGAATAAATCTGAATACATCGTCCGTCGGAGACGACGTTAAGCCATTGATCCCGAGTCTGTACAATGTCAGGTATTCGGTAAAGATTTCTATTTGGAACAAAATAAAATTTTCAAATTTTGTCATTTGAGTTAGACAAAATTTAGGACTCCCAATGTAGAATCTGTAGAATCACTGATCAAACAGAAAGCTGGTAAACGGCTGACGCCATCACCCGCTAGGGGATCGGTTTAAAGAATAAAAAAAAACCAATTAGTTATGATTAATGTAAACTTGATATTCTCTGCTGCTTATTGTAATACACAATGTGAACTTCTTCCATGTGCATCATTTCTGGTAGTACTCTATACTTAAGCGTAAGCACAAAATTTGTTTTCTTTCTGAAATAAACTATTCATCTAACCCATGGTTTAACACAGTGTTAAATATTTCACACGACATCTCCGATTTGATACAATAAACATAGAATTCATAAATACGGATATATTTATGAATTCTATCCCTCAACTGTTGAGATTTGACTCGAGGAAAGACAGCTTGGAAGAACTTAATAATTCTTCTTACTTATTACTGTGGTTCAGATGTTCATTTTAGTTTCACTTGTTTATTGTGAAATCTTATCATTATTAGGTTCATATTTTAAAGTTTGCTTATCCTTATAGAAACATTTCAAAAAGGTAATAATTTAATTAATGTAATTAAGTGTAATGCCTGAGTTAAATAAGTCAGCTCGTATAAATCTTTTCCCGAATCATATTCCTCTTCTAGTAATATGGCTTTAATCAGGGTGAAGTTCATAAATTCCTAAGCAACATACTATTAGCTTTATGGTCGTCTTGTTGGCTGCCCTAGTGCATTTCGCTTTCACTCTTACATGATTCAAAACCCCTCCACATTATTCGCCTTTATCTTCAAGAGTAATCCTTCTTATACATTATATAATAACATTCAGAAAACCAAAAGATACCAAAATCCTTTAGATTAGATTCAACTAAAGCTGTTTTTTTTTCATATTATTTTTCATGTCTGACTTTTTTTTATTTTTACTGGGCTAAGCCACTGACAAAGTCAATCCTCCGATACGTTTCCTCAAGGGAATCATGGCATCTCTCATTGATTCTACATTGGGATTCCTAAATTTTGCTTAACTGAAGTTTATGTATTGTAGGGATCATTAACACGTAACTAACATCCCACAGACTCGGGGCAGACAGCTTGCTCAAATTTATTCACCTCCCACGTTAATAAATCAAGGACCAGAATGGGTATCGAACACCGGACCTACCAGTTCAGAGGTGAGCACGTTGCCACTGAGCTAACCTAGCGATTAGATATTTATTTTTAGTATTTTGGATCAACCTGAAGATGAACACAAGGCGTTCTTTTTCCATCGAGGCTTAATTTTTTCATATTATTCCAAATTGTCACTAAATACCCACTATAAATCATCGTTTCCCAATGTGGTTGGTACAGCCTCTCGGGGTGAATGCTTTGATATCAGGGTTACAGTGGAGGCAGTAAAGAATTCAAAGCCCCATTAAAATCTTTTTAACAGCTGTAGCTGCTCGCGAAAATAAAAAAGTGTCCTCACTTTTTGTTCAAACCACGTATATTTTATGTCTAATATGCTGTTTTCGAAAAATAAATGCTTCGTGTGTTTATGACCAAATATAATTGTTTATTAAAAATATTATTTATAAAAAAAAAACAAATTTTCTGTTTAATATTATAGTTTTCAATTTAATAAAAACAAAAATTAATTATTATTTTTGAAAAGCAAATTTTGTATTGAATATTGTTTTCCATTTGAAAAAAAAAATGTTTGCATATGGTTATTGAGGGTAATTGTGAAGATCAAATGGAGTACTTACAAGTCGATGAAGTTGAGCATATATACTACATAGATGGTATTTAAATAGATATTTTGTGAATAATATTGTTGTTTTCTGTTTAGTAAAAAAAACTGTCATCTGTTTATGAGTTACTGTCATCTATCTAGAAACCAAGGAGTTACCTGCGTGAAAAAGCTTGGGAAACCTTGGTATAAATAATGCCGCTATTCATCTCTTATGTATTAATCAATCGAATAAAATAGACATAAATTCGTCCAATATATAATCTTAAACACATAAATAAAATTTGTTTTCATGATAACTAAAATTTACTTACAATAATGTTTTAAACTCTCATTAAAACTTTTAACATGTTTTCTTTTCGAAGAAAATTACAATATTAAACGTAATTAATTATTTCAGTAAAAGTTCACAAAAGTTCCTTAAGAATAAAGTATTTTGTGAAAGTTGCAAATGTCGATGGTTAAAATATCTACGATGCAGAAAAACTTTGTTATCAATTAAAGCATAATAAAACACCTCAGTCGTAAATTTTCTTGGTTATTGCTTGGGTTTTTGTACATGCCTAAATGGCAGACTCAAGAGAAATCGAGAGAATGTACAGTGGAACCTCCTTAATTCATTCCCATTTCAAGATCGTATTGCCATTTACTCGTATTATGAAACAGTTTTCCAGATTGAAATTAATATGAAAATAAATAATTTGTTCTAACCCCATTATAAAATCGCTCTTATTAAGTTTATTTTTTAAACAGAAAAGGTGGAATTAGAAAAATAATCAATACTGTTCAAGCAATATTAATAATAAAAACACAGGCAAGAAGTAATAATTATTAATCTGCTAAACATAAAACGGATACTACCTAGGCGTGAGGAAAACTGTCGCCCTTGCTACGAATTATTACAAATCGTACAAGACAAAAATTCTTAAAAAAGCTTGTTCGTAAAGCAAATTTCTTGTACAATGAGGCACCCATACTACGAGGTTCCACTATATAGCAAAATCCAAAAGAGGAATAATGATGAAAATTTAGTATCACTTCTAAATTCAGATCAGATGCTTCTAAATTGAATTTTGTTCTTAGTATTCAATTGAATTCAGATGCTTTTAAATAGAATTTTGTTCAAGAAAAAATACATTTTTTAATTTTTTTTTTGAAATGACAGGTAGTCGGAACTTAACCTCATTAGTGCTCAATGAGGAACTAAATTTATGTGCAAATGGCATAAAAAAATTTTTTTATTCCTGAATAAAATTATAAATTAATGACCTAATTATTTTATTTCTTCCAAACTTAACCAATCAAAACCACCACTTATGTGGCGACCTCAGTATATAGCAGTGTTGATACTCATTTGACTTTATCGCAACATAGAAAATAAAATAAATTGCTCCACACGAAATGAATCATTTTAACTGGCTTCACTGTATAATTCATCCCTGTTGACTATCTGTACAGCTTCAAATGAAAACATAAAAAAAACAGGAGAATGACATTTCAGCTCTTTTTCTTGGAAATGTTATTCCACTCATCCAATTTGAATTTTCAACGCAATTTATCATCTCTTGGTTATTGTCGTGTAAGTTTTTTTTTTATTTCCTTTCTTAAACATGCTGGGTGAATTATGATGGATAGAGATATGTTATGCTTCTATTTGGCAAAATCCAGAACATTTTCTTCATTTTTTAAAGAATTTTCTATTTCCCAAACTTTAACTAAAACTGTTCTATTACTGTTCTTATCTTTATAAGAATACAAAAGAAACAAACCAGATAAATTATTGCACAATTTCCTAAAGTGACGTTTATTACACGACCCTTCCATAAATTATAACATATTTTCATAAACGGTTTACTTTTCTTGTCGTGTCAAGTAAAAGTATGATATATTTTTGATGGATAAATAAAATACTTTGTACATTAATACTTCATGTAGTAGTGAAAATATAATACATATTTAAGCTTTAATTTTCAGTTTTTAATTTTAATTTAATTTTTTAAGCTTTATTTTAAGTATTCATTTAATTAATTAAATTAATTAAGTTAAATTAAATAAATTAATTTAATTTAAATTAGACTAATTTAATAATTTATTAATGCATTTATTTTTAATTATTAAATGATATAATTTTTATAAAATTAATTTATTAATAAATTAAAATTAAATAATTAATTTTAATTTATTTAATATATTCATATAATAATTATTATATTTAATAATTTTAAAGGCACTGTGAATAGGTTGCTGTATTTTTATATCTTGTTTACCTCCTGAAGACGGATGATCCGAAAATTTGAGTTTGTAAGTGTGTCTCTTTCTCTGTGTGTTGACTTTTCTTCGTTTTTGAGCTGATATGTATATAACAGATTCATTGTAGGGTAAAACTCTAATGAAATGGTCTCCACATATAAAAATTTTAATGACATAAACAACGTGTTTCGAACACGTAGTGTTCTTCCTCAGGCATTAACTAAGGATGAGTGCGTCTGAATAAGACTTATTCAGAATCAGTCTTATTCAGAGGAACTCATCCTTAGTTAATGCCTGAGGAAGAACACTACGTGTTCGAAACGCGTTGTTTATATCATTAAAATTTTTATATGTGGAGACCATTTCATTATATTTTTACCCTACAATGAGTAAATACCACATAATAACTGATTGCACTACATTAGAAATAACAGATTCAATTTGTGATTTTTGTCCGGTTAAGATTGTTGTTCCTTTAAATAATGTAAATTTCACTTTCTTAATCAAAAAATTCTTACTTTTGCCTATAAAAAAGGTTTTAAAATAAAACCGAAATATCGGCAATGAGAGTTTGATTTTTGAACCTAGAAAATTTGACCGAATCCCGATTAGATAACACAACTATATATATATACAAAACTAAAGTTTATTAGGACTAGGTCAGTTCTTCAGGTTCAAACTAAACTCTCTATACCAAATTTTCGGTTTTTATTTAAAAACTTTTTAATAGGCAGAAGCATACATTTTGAAACAGAAAAACTAAGTATTACATTACAAATTATTTATTTTACAAAGGAAAATAGTCTGCGAATTTCAACAACTGTCTAGTTTGAATGAACACGTGACACTATTCTAACATCAAAGTCTAAACATCAGTAAGGAATTCAGAAATGTGGCTAAGATTTTTCATACAAAACAAGTTGTCTTCATCAGAGTCTCAGTAATATTTAATATTAGTGAGTGACTCTAATGAATACCATTGTTTTGATGAATATAATTGTAATGATAATCTGATGATTATCATCAAACATTTACATTGTTTGGTTGAGTAAATATAATCACATTTTTGGATTTCTTATTGTTGTTTAAACGTTAATTTCTATATCACTTGTTACCGTAAAGTCTAGTTAAATATGAATATACTTTAAAAATGATCGCAATGTCACCTAACAAATATTAAAATTACCCATCACAAGTAAAAACAAGGGATTAACGCAATGAGAGCTTTTTTTATTAAACATCATTTGAGAGCAAGCGAACTTAAACATTAAAAAAAGGAATAAAGAGTACGTAATTTGGCTTAAAGTGGTAAATTCGGTCGCATTTACTGTTTTTTATCCCTATTACATTACAAGCAGTCTTAATCTGTTTGACCATTTCTTCAATTACTAATTCATCCAATTTAAAAAGACCTCATCTATTATGAATGAACTTTTATAATGGCTCTTTATGAGTTAGCTTTCAACAAGATTTCTTTCTCTTTTATAAAACATAAATACAAATTCTATTCCTTCTTCTTAGTAAGTTGATGAATGATAGAATGATATGAATTAACATGAATAAACAATGCATTTTTGTTTTTTTTTCCGTCTAATTGAATATTTATGTTGCTTTATCCTGTTAAGAAGATCTTAGCCTGTTTTTCGTGTATACGAATCTACAATCTGTGTTATATTATATCAACGTCTAAATGACAGTAAGAAACTTAGAAACATAGCTATGATCTTTCAAACCAAATTAAGAGGTCTTCCTTAGGGTTTCTGTTATACTTAATGTACTAATCAACTAATCAGTCAGTCATGCTTAATATCTTTCAACCGTGACAGGTGGTCTTCGTCAGAGTCAAATCCCAACTGACTATGACTAAAAGGAAGAAAACCCAATGTGAATCAACTACAACTCGCTATAATATTTAAAGAATGATCACCATCAGGAGAAATGGTCAGCCTAGAAAGCCAGACAGATGTTTGATTATAACATTTCCAAAATATCAGATTCCTTTCTTTTTATTTTTTTAATTTTAAGGGTTTTTTGCTTGACAGTCACTGCAATTCTATTATATTAGATTAGAGGATGTAAAATGAATTAATACTAATAAGAACTTTATACTTTTATTCAAAACTACTAGGCCAAAGTCAGTGCTCAATATTAATACGGTTCTTCGTGGTATAACCACGTGTGCTAAACCAAACTTCATTATGAGAGTAAACTTATTCTATAATTATTATCAATACCTTCTCACTCTTTGACATACATATGTAGACTATCTCATAAGATTGAAAACTTGAACTTTAAGTACATATATAGGTCAAACATTGACTGTGCATAATAATGTCATATCTTCAAAGAAATATGATCACGAGAAATATTTATACTTATATATTTGAATAAAACTTATGGGAATATAATTAATTTATTAATCCAGTTATAATCTTCAAATGTTGAATTGAAAATAAATGACTTATTTTTATTATTATATAAATATTTATATCTCATACAATTTTTTGTACCTGCTTTATACATTATTGTGTATACCGATTTATTGTACATTAGAAATCCTGGTTTGAACCTCTCGAGTTTTTTAAGGAGTATTTATTTCTTTTTCTATATTATTTAGCTATATGATACCTAACTATTACTTAGCTAAATAAAATTAATTATTTTATTTAGATTTTCAATTCATTGACATTATTCAAGCTTGACTCAGATAGTATTGCTTTTTTTTTCACTTTGGTCTTAACTTCTTTTATATTAACCATGTGAACAAAGCGTGGTTTATTCATGCTCCAGCGCCTGTTCAAGTCATGGGCAATATGTGGTGTCACCCATCCATGTACTTACTATTCCCAATGTTGCATAATTTTGGCGGTGAAACGAGAACAGGGACATTCAGTATGTAACCTTTCGTAGTATTACATTCTTTCCAAGAGACTTTTTTATTAAATTTTATTTTTGAAATTATATTATCATCCTCGTCGTTGCCTGTTGAAACCCGTCGGGAATTATAATTTTATTATTTAGTAGGAATTTAATAGCGAAAACATTATTTTCGAACTACGTTGAAACATATTATATACGGATTTTCAGCCAATTTTAGTTTTGTTCTAGAAGATATATATTTCTCTGTTTCTTTATCTATATTTATATCAGTGTTATCTTATCTACACCATATATATTCAAAAGTATTTTTCTTTCTATTTTGAGGAAGTTTAATTTTCTTTCTAAGCCGTCTTCAGGAGAGATAAGAGAGAAAAACCAAGAGCACTGGTACATAGACGGTCGGAGATCAACAATGTTACCGCATCCCGCCCAGTCATAGAGAATAAACTAGACAAGTATCAATTTAAAATTTTAAATCAATTTTAAAACAATAAATATCAATAAATTTTAAATTGATTCTTGTATGTCTCATACTCTGTGAACATTGTTGGTCCCCAACAGTCTCTGTACCAGTGCGATTGTTTCTTTCTCTTATCTCTCCTGAAGAAAGTTTAAGCCGAAAACTAGAGACTGTGATTTAATTTTTCAATGTTTCCTTGATCTACATTAACTTATTTGTCCGTTTCGGATCATATTTTCATGGTGCATATATATAATGTAGACGTTAAACGCAGTAATTTATTACCTCCCTAGTTAATAATTATCTCCGCTGGATTAAGTATTAGTAAATAGTGTATTAAAAAAACGTGATGATGGTCTTTTGAAGGACCGAAACATACCGTTTTAAGTAGTTAAGTTCAATTGGAAATCAGTAGTAATTATAAGATAAGAAAAGAAGTTGGTGTGCAAATATGTGTAATATAATGAACTTTGGATAGTTGTTGCATATGATATCCCATAACACAAACAAATCAATAAAAAACTGGAAAATCTTTCCAAGATACTAATGAATTGTGGAAATAGGTGAGAAATTTATATATATATATATATATATATCATGATCAAATCACAATAAGAAATGGGAAAACAAGACTTAGATCCTTCAACCGTAACAAGCGGTCTTCGTCAGAGTCAAAAACCCAACTTCGGTTATTTCACGTGTTTATGTGAAATCTTTATATATATATATATATATATTTCACTAAATGCTTTGCTTATTTTAGTCAATAGACTAAATATATTATTATACAAAATACACAAATATATTATTATTATTATATATAATATAATATATATATTATATATATATAAAGAGAGAGAGAGAGAAGAGAGAGAGAGAAAGAGAGAGAGAGAAAGAGAGAGATATTTACCAACAATCATCAACAACAAAGAGTTTTTTTTCTAATTTACGAAAAAAAATTATTATAATTTAAAATGTTCAAATTTTGGTTTTTAATTTGTTTTTTTCTATATTTTTAAACACCCAAAGTATATCCATTTTGGGAATTTTAAAGCAGTCATTACTCACACGGAGCATCAAATAGTTTACCTCAAATGAAGATATGTAATTTAATATGGACAGTATTAAAAAAAAATACTGGAAATCCGTGTAACTTTTTGAGGTAAACTAAAAGAAGTAGTTGAATTTAAATTGACAGACTTGAAACTTGTAAATATGTTGCAGTGGAAAACAAGATGGTGTGTTATGAGGAAACTATCTCCAGTTGCAGGTAACTATTATTTATTTTATAGAAATATTTACCGTTTGAAGTTTCAAGATGGACAATGGTATTTTAAAATTTATTGAATTAAAACAATTAGTATAAAGATAAGAAAGGCAGTAGGTAGCTGATGTTATTAACTGTAATAGTCGAAGGTATTTATATAGCTGGTTTCAGTTTACAGGGGTTCAAAGGACTCAATAATTTGAAATGAACGTTTCAAGGCAGTTGAGGGGGCATTTCCAACCTCGACTTCAGTAATATTGGGTTTTGCCTCCTTTAATAATGTATTTTAGCAAACTTTCTTTATAAAATAATGAAGAAATATTATAATTATAAATTATATATAATAGATATGTGTTATATTATAAGAATTACTATATAGACATACATTGATTTAATTAATCTTGCTACTAGAAGATAAAAAAAAACTTATTTCAATAAGATTCTCGATCATTTAGTTTTGTTTATCGTCTTCAAGAGAAGAGGAGAAGAAATAGTAGAAGAAGTACTGTGAAAGAAAAGAGAAAGAATGTGAAGACTTGAAAGGGTTCACCGAACGTCTTCGTGGGAAGAAACTCTAAGTCTTCGCACAGAAAAGGAATTTAATCATACTGCGCGTTTCGAACACTTAAAGCTATAGGCCACAATAATAGTCATAGTTCATAGGTTACATCTACAATACATATTAAAACAAAAAGATATATAAAAAATAATGAAATTGAAGAAAGGAAAAAGAACCAAACTTTAAATTAAAAGGAATTACATAAAAAACTAGTTTTGGTTTGTAACTCTTTTTAGTTTATATTTTAGCTTAATTTTTGTTGTTTTTCCCTTTATATAATTTAAAAAATTGTTATACATATTTTTGTTTGTATTTTAGATATAACCTGTAATGTAGAAAGCGTTGTGTAATTAAATAATTTTTGTGTGTCATGACTGTGTCAAGAGAGGTTTTTCCTTTCTAAAAATTACATGTATGCCTTGGTTATGTGTAACCTGACGATGAACAACAAGTGTTCGAAACGTGTTGTATGATTAAATCTTTTTTGTTCCGGAAAACTTAGTGTTTATTTTCCTCTCTAATCATTACATATTTACCTTGGTTGTGTGATGTTGACAACCAAGGAGTGACATGAGAAGGGGAAATGAACACGATTAAAGGAATATGCGAATATTTAGACAGTAAGATGAATTTTAATGTTAAATAATAATAAATAATATTATTTTATAATATATTTATTAATTCAAAAAAATATTTTGTTTGATCCTGAAGAATATTTAGTTGTTGTTAATTAGCAAACATTACTGATATGTAGCTGGCAGTTTTCCTCTATTTATGTGGTACTTAGTTATACCTGAATTCCATTAGGCTGCAAATTACTTGTCTAATGTTCCCTGTCATTTCTGCCTCATTTGGCTATCTCTAAATTGCGGTTTGATCCAACATTTAATGATTTCAAATTGTTTAATCTGATACCTACAGTCTGATTACAACTGCCAGTGGAATAAAGTAGTGCTCCATTTTGTCTGTCATTAAAAATTATTTAAACCAACTACGCAGTAAAAAGTCTGCTTATATTTGCTATTGTTTTTCGAAAATTAGTTTACAAAATGTATGATGAGTATTAAATATTTGCTAGTAATGTGTTCTAATTGGTAGATCTGAGGGTTCAATACACTTTGATTTACAATGTCTTCACTGGGAGAGGATGTTAAGTCTATGGTGGTCTCGAGCCTATATGATGCCACTTGTTAATGTACTATACTATATGTACTATATGTTAATGTACTATATATACGTGTTAAAGTTACTAGTTATAAATATACTTTAGTTAGGCAAAATTTAGGACTACCAATGTAGAACGTTCATTGTGTGGAAACATAAAGGATAAATCTTTGATCTATTTGTATTCTTAAGTGGGGAGACCACTGCAAGATAACCTAACCTAAAATTTTTAGGGGGATTTCAAAAATTACGTCTTCAAAGAAGAAAAAAAGTTTAATATGAAAATCAACAAAGCGTTTCAAACACTTAGTGTTCTTCTTCAGGATTATATCTGCACTCTTGAGAGTCGATCTGAGGAGTGACTTAGGAAGGACTGTGGTGTTTACTCATTTTAGGATATTTCAAAAACTGCGTATCAACACTAAAGAAGTTCAATATGAAAACTAACGTTTTTTTTTTGTGTGGAGACGTAATTTCTGAAATACTTCGATATGAGTAAATTCCATACTGTAACAAATTGCAAAAGTAATGAAATAGCCGAATATTGTAGAAATATGTGATCTATAATTGGTGACTGAGAACTGGTAGATCTGAGGTTGAATACTTATTGTGGCTCTCGATTTATTCACGTAGGACGTGAAAAATATCTTAACACGTTGACCTTCACAGAGCCTGTATTGGTTCCGAGCCTGTATTTTGACGAGTACTCATTAAAGATCTCGAGTATAAGTACACTTGAATTAGGCACAATGTTGGACTCTCAAGTAGACTATTAATTGTATGGCAAACAAACAGTCTATCTTTGATCTTCGTGTATTCTCTCATGAATGGTCATATCAACCTAACCTATTGTTTAAATCAATCCCTTATTGAGTGATAACGTCAGCCGCTTACCTGCTTTTTGTTTCATCGGTGATTCTACAGATTCTACATTGGGAGTCCAATCGAGTACATTGGGATCTTTAACGAGTACCTGACATCGTCCAGGCTCGGAGCCGACGACTTAACGTTCTCTCCGAGGGACGACGTACTCTGCTTTATTGTACCTCACGCGTTAATGAATCGAGGGCCAGGTGGGTCTCGTACCCGGGACCTACCAGTTGAGAGGCGAGTACTTTAACCACTGAGCTAACCTGGCCCCTAACCTAGCATAGTAGAAATATGTTTTTATAATTTTTGGCGACACTGAGTTGCGTGGTCTACTAGTTAAGAATTACTCTGAGATTCACTGGAGCTTTTTCATACCCATGAAAGGGTATATTTTCTGTCGGCATTACAGTTTTGCCTATCTATCCTTGTTTTTGTAACTATCTTTGATTAGTTTATGTAACCATTTCTTTAAACAACCAAAAGTAACACCAACAACATTAAGTCTAGCACCGATCAAATTTTTTACTAGTTTAATGTTAAATAAACTTTATTTCAAGCTAAGATTAGAGTAAAAAAAAATTTGTAATTTTTTAGCAAAATTCAAAGTTAAAAGGACAATAGCAGCGGTTAAAGGAAGCATCAGTATGCAAATGTTAGTAGCCCAATTAGGAGGGTGGCCATAAAGGTGAGACAGCTAGTCAAGTAGGAGTCATAACCCCGGAGACCATCAGGCAACCAAAACGGCAACCGCTTAACTTTTGATTGTTCCTCTAAACTTAGGGGCTTAAGGTCGCCCAGATATTACTTCATGTCTCATCTATCTTTTCTAATGTTCAACATTTGGGATAAATTAAGAAAACACATTTGAGTTTTTTATTATAGACAACAATAAAACACTTTAGTTATTATAAATTTACTCTATTACAATCTTGAATTTTTAGGAATTTTTACTATTATTGAGTCTATACAAGTTTATATTTGATTGGAGAACTACTTCCAAACAGTGTGGCTAAGGTAGCCCAGTAGCTTCCATCTCGTCTCTGCACTAAATAAAATTACACTATCTTATTTTTTAATTGGTTATTAGAGTAGGGGTATGTGGAAGGAAGAACTTTCGTTGTAAGAAAAATTTAATTCTTAATATGTTATTCTTATATATCAAACAAACATCGTTATTCAGATATCAAATGGTCAATATATATATATATATATAATATTATATATATTTAACACAGAGAAAAAAAACAGAAAGGCACTACAGAACTCACTTCGATATTTCGACATCCGTCATCATCGGAAAGAAGTGCGAAGTACTTGCGTTGAGAAGCAAACTGCTACTGGCCTCCAGAGTAACTCGTGGAACCACCGCAATGCTGCCCCCCAGAGGAGGAGAGGAAAAATAGAAATCCCTCCAATATTTATTTATAAAACCAGATAAAAACTATATAATACGAAATAATAATAAAAAAAAATCAATATATATATATATATATATATATATATATATATATATATATGACCGAGTCCGATAAACTTTAGTTTTGTTTCTATTCTACGTCGATACTTTTATCAATTTATATTTATATATTATATATATATATATATATATATATATATATATTAGAAACAAAATTAGAATTTATTACGACTCTTTCAGTTCTTCAGGTTCAAATTAGACTCTCATTGCTAAAGTTTCGGTTTTTGTTTAAAACCTCTTACAAAACAGAGGAAATATAAGGCTTTGTAGGCCTATGAAAGAGGTTTTAAATAAAATCCAAAACTTTGGCTGTCAGAGTTTAATTTAAACCTGAAGAACTGACAGAGTCCTGATAAACTTTAATTTTGTATATAAATATATATTATATATATTAGTATATATTTAGTATAGATATATAATACTATGTTTCATGTTTATATGAAACATTAATACTATATCATGTTTCTCAACATGTGTAAATACTACATAAAAAGAGGTTTTGAATTTTGTTTTCTACAGGAAACATATTTCCATTTCAAGAAACCTGTAACGTTTGTCAGACATAGAATCGACAACCCTACATTTGAACGACTTATACTATTTCTAGTCATATTACAATAACCACTCATCAAAGGAATTTTTTAAAAATAAAACAAAGGAGCTTTATTTAAATGAAAGTTGACCATAAACATATGTTAGTTTTAATGGCTAATGACTTTTTTGTTGTGCGTGCTTTGGTTTATAATATTAGGTATAAAGTACTTAGGTAAGATGAATTAGTCAGTAATATTAGATAAAATATTAGATTACTGAATTTAGTTAATTTTTCCTCATATTCCAGCAAAGTTATATTTATATAGTTTAGTTATATACATACATGATGCCTAAAATTTGAATATATCTTAGTGCATTATTATTATTTTACGTTATTATAATTATTATTACTATTATTATTGTAACTGGTAATATATAAGGGAAAGAAATTGTGTCTAATTAAAAAGTTAATGAAATAGTCTCTACGTATTGAATTTAGTAATTTAAACAACGCGTGTTGAGCACGTATTATATTTCTTCCTACTATGTAGTATTTACTAATTGTAGGATAAATAAGT
This sequence comes from Hermatobates lingyangjiaoensis, assembly GCA_026182355.1. Lineage (NCBI taxonomy): Eukaryota > Metazoa > Arthropoda > Insecta > Hemiptera > Hermatobatidae > Hermatobates > Hermatobates lingyangjiaoensis. Next base: position 162,024 of record JAPFBL010000473.1, on the reverse strand, counting down.
CAATGAAATAGTCTCCACATTTAGAAGTTTATAATCTAAACAACGCGTTTTGAGCACATAGCACATATTGTGTGGCATTTACTGATTGTAGGGTAAACAAGTTAATAAAATAGGCTTCACATATAGATGTTTGACAATCTTCTATAATCAATGCGTTTGAAACGCGTTGTTTAGATTATAAACTTCTAAATGTGGAGACTACTTCATTAACTTTTGTACGCTACAATGAGTAAATACCACATCATAACTGATGGCACTACGTAAGAAGGGTAAGAAGTAGTTTGAACATGAAATTTTGTTTATAAACTAAATGTGATTAGAAGAGTTAATTTAAAAGTGAATGTGTGACGTCAATACGACTTAAATTAAACGATTAATTTGAACTAAAGTTCAGTTAATTATATATAACCTTTATCTGTGGTATAGAGACTCCCTATGGGAATTCTGAAAGGTCACTGGGTATGAAGATATTATAGCCACCAGCAGTTTGTGTAATTCACTATTCAATTATTTTATTATTTGTAAATCTTGTGCTTCCAAGAAGTTGTATCCATTTAGTGACAAATAAATTAAACTAAACTAAAAACTAACTAAACTAAAATTATTAGTTTTGCTTTTTTGATTCTCAGCATATAAGATAAATTAAGAAAGTACATAAAGCTAATTTACAAGCAAACCAACACTTCTGTTATATTTTGTTAACACATATTTGTTCTTTGAAAAAGAATTTTTGAAGCAACTAATTCATATTTATAAGTGACTGAAGTGGAAAGCAGAAATGATTTCATATCCCTATGAAATCGTTTCACAGTTTTGAAATTTGTTTGCACAGTTTTACCAACATATCTTGTTGGATAAAAAGAATTACTAAAATAACTACTTCCTATTATTCCAAGAAATTTATCGTAGTTTTGTTCTTTTTGGATTACAGTCCTACCAACATAGAATTGAAATGAAATTTGATTTTACATTCACACAATGTCACAAACTATTCTATAAAAAACAAATCGACATTATTTTTTTTCATTGCTTGAACTGATCACCTAGCGGGTGATAACGTCAACTGTTTACCGACTTTTTGTTTGATCGATGCTTTCAATGGAGGTGTCTAAAGGGCAACTTGTCAACATGACTAAGCGGTTATAGCACAAAAATGCCGAGGAAAACGCAGATCAAAACAGGCTTAACGTACTCTCCGAGGGACGACGTACTCAAGTTTACAACAACATTAAAATAAATCCAGTTTCCTCCTAGATACTTCATTCTACATAGAAGCTCTAATGTTGAAGCATATATAACCCTGCTAGCATGTAGAAATAAATAACTTTTATTCAATCAGTAGGTTAATTGTTCATCTATACGAGGTGTGATCAACAAGTAAGGAGATCTTTTGAATTAAGTGCGCTCTATACATTCTAATTTCAAAATTTGTTGCTGTTGTTGTTTTGGTACATTCGGTCACCTTCTTTAGATCCTTTTGACTATACTGCATGCGTGTTTTTATGTGAGAAACCAAACATGGTTAACAAGAGTAGACGCGTGTTTGCGTGCTCAGCGATTTTTGACTGCTAAAAATAATGGAGTAGTAGAGAATTTGTGTTAATTTTTGTCTAAAATTTCTTTGTGTTCAAAATTGGATAAATTGGATAAATTATTCTACAGTAATTATTATTTTTTCAACTGTAAACACTTTAACCTATATGCCACACATAAATACTCGTATAACACAGGCTATATGGTCGAAACTGTGAACATTTGATCGTGACGAGTGTACCAAAAAAGAAAGATAAATGAAAAGAAATTAGAGTGTACAGAGAGCGAAATGCAAAAAGTGTCCTTACATCGATTAAGCTTCAGTGGAATCTTGTATCTCTCCAGTGATTATTAGAACTTCAACACAGTGTTGCCAAATTTGCGATTTATTGAATAAAAAACAATAGTTATATGACTGTTTTATATTACCTTAAAGTAAAAATTAAGAAATGTATTTTAAGATAAAACACATTCACAGTGCCCTTTAGAATGATGGGGTTTTTGTTTCCTGTTACCCCAAGTTAGAAAAAAATACACTAAAATAAGGAAATTTGTCATTTATCTTCGAAATTAGAAGTTATTGTAGATGTAAAAAACAATATTTTTAAAATACATGAACTCTGGCCCAACAGAGTTTTATACAGTCTTGAACATATAGTTTTCATTTAAAGTCTAATAAGTATTAAATTGTTTTTATTTACTGCATACGTTTATTTCTATTTAATTTATTTACTTTATGATATTGTTTCCTTAAAGTTCAAAACTTTAAAAAAATTACTATTTCCTTCCTTTTTACATTACTATAAGTACAGTATAGTGATCGTGAAAAAATTCGATCTCGATATTTTGACGGAGTTATATGTTTTGAGATTCCAGAAGTCGTTTTATGATGTTTTCTCGATGATGTCTGTATGTGTGCGCGTGGGTGGGTGGGTGAGTGAGTGAGTGTGTTAGCATTGCTTGTTACCACGCTACGGTCCAGAATCATTGATGGATCAAGTTGATATTTTACACAAAAATAGGCCCCAAAGTGTAGGTGATCCCTATTGTTTGGGAAGAATTATGCATGATGGGAGTCACTTTTTTTTGCCAAAAACCGGTTTTTAGAAAACATTTTTCTCTTCTAAACTGCTAATGCTACAGTTTTAAAATTTTGGCATTATCTTTGATCTTACAAATGAAATAAACGAAAAAAATATTCAGAATTTTAAAACAACGGAAAAAATTTTTTTTCAATAAAATGTATAAATTTTACTCAATCTAAAATCTTGTGAGAGCAATACAAGCCATACTGTTCGACGGATCAAAATGAAACTATGCCTGAAAATAGAACATTATATGGAGAATGAGTTGAAATATTTTTTTTCAAAATTACTTTCTTCGAAGGGGCGTTACAGTATAATTTCTGTTTTCAGAAAATGTTTTTTGACGCTAAACGGCTCATAAAGAAATCACGATAATTTGACTAAAAATTGAACAAAAAATTAGCAATTCTAATTTGTTGCAAGAAAGAAAACCTCATAAATATCATTTGCTTTTGATGAAAACAGCAGAAGAATGTTTAATACAATTTCTGATTGAAATACTGTGAAACATTTATTATCTCTCCTAATAAATTAAGACGCAATTGTTGAGATATAGTGGGGGTAGTTTTCCCAGTAGAATGAATGTGAGCGAACTTTTGAACCCTATAGTTAGATTCATGTCTTAACACGTCAGTCGCCTTCGCGCTTCGCCTGACAGAACAGAACAAAATTACGTCTCATCATGCCAAGGTATGCCTATTTGTTCATAGATCATGTTCTATGATAATATTTTTCATAATTTTATTTATAACATACCACCACATACATTGAAAACAATATTTTATGTACTATACCTTTATTAAAAGTTAAATGGAAGCTACTTTACTTCTTTTGATCCACAAATATCAAACAAAAAAGTATTGGTTCATGTAAATTTTAGTGTAAAAATATTATAAAGCTAATTTAATATAATTTGTTTGAAATATTTAAATAAAATTGTTTACAATAAAATGAACAATGCATAATTTAATTTTTTGGTCCAGTTGTTTTATATTAGTTTACTTAGCAAAGGTAATGAGCTAGTTTATCCCCTCAACACATTCCATGTTACTTTTCAACTACTCACTAATTAGAGATTCACTTCTATTAATTATGAATTGTAAATATGGTTCTGAAATTCACTTATTTAGAGTGTAGATCTATAGGACTATAGATTGTGGACTGCAGTGTGTACACAAACATTTCGATGCAATAATACTTTGGTCCCATGTACAATATTAGACTTAAAGAATCTGATAATGTATATCCCCTTAAAAAACTTGATTTGGAAATTTTAACCTGGAATACAACTTTTTACTTTCCTATAATTAATGTATAGTGATCGTGGAAAAATTCGATCTTGAGAATTGACGAAATTGTATGTTTTGAGGTCCCAAAAGTCGTTTTATCAACTTTTTCGAAGATATCTGTGTGTGTGTGCGTGGGTGGGTGAGTGAGTATGTTAGCATTACTTGTTATCACGAATCTTTGATGGATCAAGTTGATATTTTACTCACAAATGTCCCCAATATTGTAGATAATCCTTATTGTTTGGAAAGAATTATGCATGACGAGAAAGTCACTTTTTTTTCCAAAAACCTGTTTTTAGAAACATTTTTTTCTTCTAAACTGCTAATGCTAGAGTTTTAACATTTTGGGATTATCTTTGACCATCTTACAAAAGGAATAAACGAAAAAATATATTCAGAATTTTAAAACAACGGAAATATTTTTTTTTCAATTAAATGTAAAATTTTTGACTTATAATTCAATCTCATAGCTTGTGAGAGCGATACAAGTCATATCGTTTGATGGATCAAAATGAAACTGTGCTTAAAAATAAAAAAATATAAAGAGAATGATTTGAAATAGTTTTTTTCAAAATTACAGTCACCAATGGGGTAAAGTTATGGTAGTAAAGTTGAGTGTAGTCCACTCCAGATTTTTTTTTATAGATTTGATTTAATGGTTTACATGAATGTTTGATGTAGACATTGTAGAAGCTAGAGAAGTTGCAATAGTGTTAAGTGCAAATCTGTCGCGTAAGGAAATCTCATGGTCAGCAGGCGTCATTTAACTGATATCATTGGACAGAGGAACAACCCTTTTAAGGAAATACGTATGATTTGTGTTTATCGCGACTCATTGAATCAATGATAATATAACAGGTTCTTTTATTTCCTTTATATCAGTGGTCTCAAACTTAAATTCCCCCGAATGTCGAATTATGATAATTAAAAAAAGTGGGCCTCAATAACAAATATAATAAAAGTTTTTTCATAAATGTTATTCAATCGAACAGAATCTGTAATAAACCTAATTTTATGAAATACAATTTAGTAGTTTAGATAATATATTTATTATTCAGAGCCTGTACTAACTGACTGTGATCACAGTGTCAGTCAAATTTTGTTTTGACTACTCATCTAGTAGTGTTTTTGAAACAACAAAGTCATCAATATTTGTCTTCAACTTATTTGCAGGAACCAATCTAAGAGTTATTTGCAAATTTTCAACACTACTATAAGCCGTGATCTTAGTATGGACTTGTTCATCTTTATGACTGAGAAAAATATTTCTCAAACATATGTACTTCAAAATTTCTAAAATCTTCGTAGTAGCTACAAGTATTGTAGAGGTGACAGTGCCATAAAAAAATGTTTGCATTTTTTTATTAACTAATATAAATTAATACAGCATGTAAATATAACCACTGGGATCTAGTAAATTAAGTTATTAAAAATTTTACTATTCGTGAGTTGCAAAAGAAAAATACAAATGTGGCCCGCGGGCAGTGTGTTTGAACCTATACTTCATGTAGTAACATTTATGAATTTTTTTCTGCAGTTTGGACGTAAGATATATATATATATATATATATATATGTGTGTGTGTGTGTGTGTGTGTGTGTGTATGTATTAATGAAGGTTGGTAGCAGTCCTTCTTGCAAACATGTTTCTAAGAATTTTATGCCAATTTCACGCTTGGTTTTTATTCCCTGAGCAGCTTAGAAGAGCATTCAGGACTTTAGAGAAACTCTCTAAAAAGGTAACTAAGTATGCAATTGGCATATATATATATATATATATATATATATAATTAACTATTTGATAACTAATTGAAATAGTAGTTTTGGTGTGGATTAGAGGCCCTTAAAGTTCTATTCCTGTTCGACACTAATGAAAGCCATGTATTTCGTACATCTCTTTTGTGGAGTTACGGAGTTACTTATATCAGCATGACAAATATTTAGAGGGTTCACACTCGCTCAGCAAATGAAAGTGTTGTCATGTGACATCAGACTTTCTAAGTGATAGACCCTTTGGTCTGTTCTTGATTAGTCCATATTCGTGTTGTGAATAGTTTCTAAAACTTCTTTCTAAACTCCACAGATGAGTAATGCGTACTCATCAAATAGCCAATCACATATTACATCCGGATATGTATAATCTAATATGTAGATATTATATATATATATATATATGTAGATCTGCTCGTGGGCTTAACCTCAAAAACTTGATTGTTCCTTTATTTTTTATTTTATTTTATGTATTTATTTTTTCTATAAGTTGCTATTAGCTTTTAATTTTATTTTAGTTAAATATTTTCATTCATTTAATTTTTATTTGGCTTTTATTTCTTTATCTTCCTTGTCTCCCTTTCCTCTGAAAGTTGGCTACACTGTTTGAGTGCATCAGTTTAAAAGCCAAGCCAGTCGTTATCAGCCTTTGGAGCGATTCACATCTATTCCTGACGACGAAGACATCGAAATATAGTAGTGAGTTCAGTGACTTCTTTTCTGTATGTTCTTTTGAAAATTCTAGTTTATATATATATATAACTCAGTTGGGTTTTTGACTCTGATGAAGACCGCTTGTTACGGTTGAAAGATCTTAGTCTTGTTTTCCCATTTCTTATTGTGGTTTGATCATTGATTCTTATTTCACGTGTTTATGTGAAAGCTTTATATATATATATCTGGATTCGGTCAATTACTAACTGAATCCTGATTAGATAACACACCTATTCTATCAAACGGTTGATATATTATTGAATATATATATATATTCCCATGTCACCCTTAGAGCTTCCGAAGAGGCATTCATATGCCTCCTTGGGGCTCGTTCTCCTCCTGGTTTTAACCTGTACCGTTAATTATTTTTTATTTTATTATTCTTATTATTACTTCGCACTTCTTCCCGATGACGACGGATGTCGAAATATCGAAGTGAGTTCTGTAGTGTCTTTCTGTGTTTTTTTCTCTGTGTTAAAGTGTATATATATATATATATAATAAAACTGTATGAAACAATTCCATGAACTAAATAACCTTAATTGCCAGCAAGGACACACATAAGAGAGGTCAGAGAAACTGACTACTGTATTTTGACTCATCATCATCAGATAGAAAGGTATGAGTTGTTCCGATGATGAGTTGTTCCAAGCAATCATCTGAGTCTTAGGATGAAAGCAGGTGCATGAACCATAGTCAATACCTTCGCCTCAAGTTATCCAAACATAAACTGACAACGCTGGTCCACTGTGCTCGTTTTATAACCAGATATTACTATTTGGTAATGTTGTGTTAACCTTTGTCAACTTTATAGCTTATACCAGAAAGTAGGCCGTTTATGTTCTAATTTAGTGTTTGTTTTCATTTATAATACTCAAGAAATAGGACATTTTATTTTCATCGAAATAGAGTTGAATATACTTGAATGTATTAAATTTAGCGTATGATTATTTTACTTATCATAGATTTAGAAAGTTATTGAAATAAGAATGCATTTTTTCCTTTAATTTATATATAAAAAATGTTTTGAGTTTTATATATGTTCTAGTTAGTAGCATGGATCCTGTGATCCATGAGAAACTACGTTTTACTACTTGATTATTTTGTAGTGATGTTTGGTTCACTTATTGAGTATTTTTTTTTTGTTCAATAGTTAGATTTGTTAATTCTATTCTAGGCGTATTTTTAACATACACATTTTATATTTTAAAACCAACTTTTTTTTAATACAATCATACGTCAAAAAGAATTCAATTATTCAAGTTTGATTGATAAATTTATTTTTCCACTTTTTTTTTGAGATAATTTATTATGGAAAAAAATATAACTTTGTTTCGAAGCTCATTTGAAAATCTTGTGATGTCAAGTGTAAAGTTTTGCAGGTATGTCCATTTAATAAAATTTAGTTGGAAACTCGTGAAAACGCTCTTAGAGAAAGCATTAGGTTTGATATTAAAATATGGCAGAGTAAAAGCACTTTACGTGTGATATTCAAAGGGCTTAATTTGTATTCTATATTTCCATTTATTTTCGTATGCTAAGTGAATTAGCAAGTTGAACCCTTAAATTGAATCCCTTCTAACAATAATATAGTCTGTCTAGTAGGAACATCTCTTTGAATATATTAAATAATTTCAGGCCAAAAAAAATAATGAAATATTTTACAAAGTAGCTTTTATTTTTACTTTACTCCAAGTAAAGTTTAGTTATCATAAAAAAAAATTGAACTCGACATTTTGATAGATTTGATTGTATTGAGGTCCTTAAAGTCATGTTTGATTTTTTTTTTATGATGTCTGTATGTATGTGCGTGTGGTACGTGTGTGGATGTGTGTGTGTATGTATGTATGTATATGTGGGTGGATGGGTCCATACCCAAAAGCTTCTGATAATATTGCAGTTCATGCTGTTTGGATGGATCTAATTCATATTTTACATCAGAATTGGACATATCGTAGAAATGTTTTCTATTTTTTTTGGCCATAATATGCTTTTCGGCCACATCTGTTTTTCTCATAAACCACTAGCTTAAGAGTGTTGAAATTTTGAAATTATTTTGGACCTGTCAAAAGGAACACCACCATTTTTCAATAACCTGAAAGGTCAGTTTTCTTATAATATATAAACATTTCGACTTATTAATAATTCAGAAAGTTTTTGTACTATTGAAGTCACATCCGTTGACTATGATATGAAATTATATTCAAAAATAATATATTTAGAGATGATTAGTGGCATGCCTTTTTATTGAATGACATAAATCGAAATAGGCGTACTGTACATTTTGCGGTTTCCGAAAATGTTTTTTAAAGCTAAACTGATAATTGGAGAAAATTAAAATTTTGTCAGTATTAAATCATTGATCAAAGATTTCAACTTTCTTATAACTGATAAACATTTAAGATTGCCACATGATACATTATTATTTATATATGAGTTTGCTATTCTATCTTTACTACAGAGATACAAAAATAAAATAAAAACTCAATTGTTTGTCAGCTGATAGTTTGATCGAAATTATATTTTAGTTATATTAAAATGGAGTATAAGCCACTCCATATTTTGCTGCTATACTCGATTTTGAGCATTTGGGTTTCTTTTGGCACAGTTTAGTACATGTGGGTACAAAGATCGTCGTCGATCTAAAGAGAGTCTCAAGTATGTAGGAATACTGCTCCCGGGCTGCGTTCAGTCAAACAATTGAATTGGAGTTTTAAAAATTGTGTATGTGATTTTTTAAAAAAATGTTGTGTATGAGAGGATGCAATGTTGAAAGGTAGATTTTGATATACAGATGGTCTTATCATTCAGTTTTACCCAGTCTTGTAATTTATTCACAGCTTGGATTAATTGAAGCTACAACATGTTTTTACAGTTAGCAGTATTATTTTAAAGTAATAGTACTAATTGGAAAAACTTGTTGTAGCCCTGAAAAATACATAAATATATGTCGAAACGTCGGCGACATATGTAGTTTCAATCTTAAGACCTACACCCTCAAAAATCTTATAATATATGAATATTGGGTCAAGAAAAGAAGTAATGATGAATAGAATAAATATATATTGGAATATATTGAATACATGAGGGTCTATGTGAAAGGTTTTAATAAAACGAAACATCAGCTTGTATAATTTAATCTAAGGAGATAGAAAACCGACCATGATTAATATTTCTACTCCTTTGTATCCCATTTGTAATACCTGTAATTGTTCATAACCTATTGAGGTTCTCTATTTAAAGTCTTTGTTTGGTGTGAGAGTAAAAGCTATTGGTTAGTTATTATTAGGCTGATATGTAATTTTACTTTCTACTTTTAGAATATTAAATTTGGAAGTAGACAAAGCCAATTACTAAAGTAATAGATTTAATTAAAATGTGGTATGGAATATAAAATAACAATAACCTCTCTAATTGACAAAATAATTTGCTCATCTTAGGATATTTCAAGAATTATGTCTCCATACAAAAAAAAAAAAAAATAGTCAAACTAACAACGCGTTTTGAACACCGATCTTCTTCATTTTAATATAACCCGAACAGAAAAAAATTGTTAGTATTTCTAAAAAAAATACATATACGTGAGCTTTAAGAATAACAGAGTGAATTATTTGAAATTGAATTTCACTATTGAGATTTTTAACAACGGAATTATTAGTTTTATATTAAACTTTTTTTTGGGGGGTGTAGACGTAATTCCTGAAATGCCCCCAATAGTATATACTAATATAGTATATAATATAGTATATATATAATATAGTATAGTATATATAATAGTAAAATGCCCCCAATATAGTAAATACTACAGTATTACAGATCGCCCAAGTAATTAATAAATCTTTTCACCTAAAATAATAGAATTAAATTTGTGTCAATGGTCAATGAATCGACTGTAAACTATAAAATTTAATACAAAGTTTGAACAAGTTGCACAATAGTACTAAAACGACCTACTAAATACAACTAATAAATGGCTAACAGTATGTATATATAGAGAAATCTACAAACATGTAACAATACGAAAATAAGATTTCAAAATGTACGTCATAGCATGCGTCTACTCATCAGGGTTGTAATGGTTCACCTTTAATTGATTTCACGTAGAAATATAATTGAATGAAATTACATAATTATTTCTATTTGATTACAGTCCTGTTCTGGATTAACATGCGAGGAAATCATATCCACGATGCATGTGTATTGCTCAACCTAGTGGTAGCTATTATAATCAAGGTTATTAAAATGTTTGAAGCCAGTTATTCTCGTCAAAAAGTCAACCAAATCAATATTTCGACCCTATGTAGTTCAAACTAAGTAATGTAGAAAAAAAAAAGTAGACTAATATTGTTTTTATTCTGACTACTAGCGGGGTTTGTTTGTTTTTATATTTATTTATTTTTTAGATTTTGAATATCAGAAGATAATGTAGTAGCTAAACACAAACATACACACACGCGCTCGCGCACACACACGCAAACGAACACACACACACACACACACACACACACACATATATATATACATATATATATGCAAAATTGTTGGTTGTGTTTCCGGCGTGCTTAGTCGCCCATTCTATTTTCTAATGAAGGCGGATCATCCGAATATTTGAGTTTGTAAGTGTGTCTCTTTCTCTGTGTGTTGTTTTTCTTCGTTTTTGAGCTGATTTGCTTCCAGTTTAGATCGTTTTTTCCGAATTTTGAGTGAAATATATATATATATGGTACTAGCCGTTGCGTCTACAACGTACTTGGTCTCCCTTTCTCTTTTCTCCTGAAGACAGATTGCTCAAAAATTTGAGTTTGTAAGTATGTTTCTTTACTTTGTGTGCTACCTATCTTCAATTTTGAACTGTTATATATATATATATATATAAAATTCAATAATATATCAACCGTTGGATAGAATAGGTGTATAATAAAATCGGGTTTCGGTCAATTTTCCAGGATCAAAATCAAACTCTCAATGCCGACGTTTCGGTTTTATTTAAAACCTTTTTCATAGGCCTACAAACAAAGGATGACAAGAAATCATATATAAACATCAACATATAACTAACATCAAATTATTAGAATCACAATCAATTAGAAAAGTTTTCAAACGAAATGTACCTGAAGTTACATTGGCATTTTATAACAAAAGAAAAGTCAAGTCTTTATTTTCAAATTTGAAACAAAAAATACCAAAGGAGTTACAAAGTAACCTCATTTATGCGATCAAATGTAAAGACTGCGACAAGCGTTATTACGGAGAAACAAGTCGTTTTTTAAAAGAAAGACTTTATCAACATTCTTATTCAATAAGAACTAATAAAAGTAACGCAACTGCTTTAGCATTCCATGCTTTAAACGAAGGTCACATGTTCGATTTTGAAGAAGCAATTATAGTAGATAAAGAACAGGATGAGCAAAGAAGAAAGACCCTCGAAATGCTATATATTAAAAAAGATCTAAGTTCAGTTAATCATAGAAGTGACATTACCAATTTGAACACTATTTATTCAGGAGTGTTAAGTTGATTTTAGTGAAATTTAATTTCCTTAGTTCCTTTTTGTGTTCTTTGACTGAACAGTGTTCGGTTTACATGTAATTGTAATCAGTTAGTCTGGTCCAAGTTTTTGACCAGTTAAGATGTTAGTTCACTAACTGTCTATTGTTACTTCATTTTATATAATGTAAATTTCATCATTTTTCTAATTCAAAAATTCTGACTTCTGTAAGTTCATAAAAATATTTATTGCTTTTCTATTACTTCTACTTGTATATATATTTTTGTTTTTTCACAATTGTAATATTCCATTTTGATGTTAGTTATATGTTGATGTTTATATATGATTTCTTGTCATCCTTTGTTTGTAGGCCTATGAAAAAGGTTTTAAATAAAACCGAAACGTCGGCATTGAGAGTTTGATTTTGATCCTGGAAAATTGACTGAAACCCGATTTTATTATACACCTATATATATATATATAATTCTGGTTAGTCTGCTTATTGTCATTTTTAGTTTTGTTTATGAGCAATTGTTTTGCTTTGGGTTGTGTTTAAATGTGCGTGTGTGTATGCGTGTATTTTAAATTAATGTTATCACTGATAATGGAATTAAAATTCATAAAGCACATTACAGTAATATATACTAAAATCAAATTAATAGAAATGATTAACAGAATATCAGTGTTTTTTGAATGATGAAAGAAGGTATACATACAGGTTCTTCTTATAATAATTATCTGTGCCTTATATGATCCTAATTTTTTTTAAAGTTAAGACGTATTGGATTTATAAACCTCGACCATACATTTGTGAATCCTTTTCTGATTTTTCCATCAATAACTTAAAACTACAATATTTACATATCCTTCTTGTTGGGAATAATATATGTTTATATGTAATTAAAAATATCTTGTGTCTAACATTTTATCATTAATATTTTTTATACTATATTACTAATATATATATATATATATATTTATATATACTATATAACATAATATATATATAAAATAAATTCAAAACGAAGGAAACACACAGAAAGACACAGACATAACTCACATCGAAATATCGATGTGAGTTATGTCTGTGTCTTTCTGTGTGTTTCCTTCGTTTTGAATTTATTTTATTTTAAAAAAGTCCGCTGGACCGTTTCTTTTAATTGTATATATATATATATATATATATATATATTGGTATATTTAGGAAGCAGTTCTTCATTTATACAGGTTTGATTAAATAATACGCCATATTTTTATCTATTTTTTTCTTTCCTTTGTGAAACTATATATATATATATATATATATATATATATATATATATATATACTAGTCAACCGTAAATATGGCGTATTATTTAATCAAACCTGTATATATATATATACTAATATTCAGTAATATTTTACAATAAATGTTGGAGATCTTTAATTTGTTTGATTATATTGTTACGATAAAGGCAATTATTTTAATATTATTAATACTTTGAGATTATACTCACTGTGAATTTTAAGTAAGAACATATTATTGAATAAGTTTTTCTCTGGATCAGTATTTTTGCAACATTCAAAAGGAGAGAGAAAATACCATTTGCAAGTTAACATTGATTCAGATAAATCCAATTGGATTCTACTCTACATTGGAGAAAGAGTCCTTTTTTTCTTTTTTTTTATTTTTTATTAGTTCTACAATGTTATATATAAAAAGTTTGCTTCAATCTATTTTATTTAAAATAATATATTTTATAAAAGAAACAAAATACTGTTTACAATTATTTATTTCTGCTTAATATATTTATTTTAAAAGCAATTAAAGATTCATAAATTTCTTTTTATTTATTATAAACTTAATTAAATGTTTATTTCTTTTTTAGCTACTTCCATACAACCGTTATGTATTTTAGTTAATTTTAATTGCCTATTGATCAGTTATTTTATATTTATTATTCTTTAAGTATGTTTATAAATATTTAAAGTTATTGACTGTATCATAAGTGCGTCATAAGAAATGTGGACAGCTGACATAAAACAAAGCCAATACATTCAAATATAAGTCTTTGTGTTTAAAAGAAGTGGAATTGTGGGATGGGTTAATGAAACACCGTACGTTTGGTAATAATTAATTAAAAGGTGCTTTATCCTAACTTTTCTTCATCTATTTAAATGGGTATTAATTATTAAATGGGTATATCCTAACTATTAAATGGGTATTAACGTTATTAAATGAGTACGGACATATACGTACATTTTGCTAAACACTCTACATGCACATGATAGTAAAATGCATTACTAAAAAATCAAGAGACTCAAGCTGCTCCGATATTTTTATTTTCATAATGTTTTGTTTTCAATTTAGTCTGCGATTTTTTGGTGGAAATATTTTTTTTTTAAATATTTTTTTAATTAATAATCAATAATTAATATGTTTTTAATCGATTTCGAAATTCATTTTAAAAAAAAATTATTTTAATAATTTGTTGAAAATTATTTATCGGAAAACATAAGTCTGTATGTTTTCAAACCATTTTTTAATACAGCTGTGCCATCTTTATTTCGTATATATATTTGTATGTTATTTTCATTTGGTAACCTGTTTTGATTTGTCCATGCACTTCAGTCTTTCGGCCATACCATGATAAAGAAGAATAGGTTGATGTTTTTTTAACATAGTGCCCTACATGTTGCAATAAACCAACTGTTTTCTTACGAATGAGGAAAACGAGATGATAAAATTAAGTTAAGCGCCCATGATGGACTTTGCAGAGGTGGGCTTTCAGGACGTTCATCAACGAATGCTATAAACATGGGTATAGTAGTCCTTATAAGACTGATGCACTTATAGATGTTACTTGATGAAACAGATAATCAAGAATTCCGGATGAAAAATGAAAAGGAAAAAATTTAATTTTATTGACCATGAATAATTTTAATATTCAACATTAGTTGTTATCAGGAACAAAATTCATGTTACTAAAGAGAAACTATTTGTATTCTCAACTCTAAAACTCGACTATATCTGACTATAAATGAAAGTTCTACTTTAAAATATTGTTTAGGATGCATGATAAAGGATATCGCTGTGGTGGAAGGTTTGCAAGGTCTCCTGTAGGTATCCTCTAGCATCAATGATAAATGATATAACCCTGACAGGAATGGTTTGCAAGGTCACCTGTAGGTATCGTCTAGTATCAATGATAAATGATATAACTCTGACGGGGATGGTTTGCAAGGTCTTCTGTTTCTAACGTCTAGTATCAATGATAAATAAATATATATAATGCTGAAGAGGATGGTTTGCAAGGTCTCCTGTAGGTATCCTCTAGTATCAATGATAAATAAATATAAATGCTGAGGGATTTTTCAAGGTCTCCTGTTTTAGTCTATTCAATGTAAATAAATATATATAATGCTGAAGAGGATTGTTTCCAAGGTCTCCTGTTTGTATCGTCTAGTATCAATGATAAATAAATATATATAATGCTGAAGAGGATTGTTTGCAAGGTCTCCTGTTTGTATCGTCTAGTATCAATGATAAATAAATATATATAATCCTGACGGGGATGGTTTGCAAGGTCTCCTGTTTGTATCGTCTAGTATCAATGATAAATAAATATATATAATGCTGAAGAGGATAGTTTGCAAGGTCTCCTGTTTGTATCGTCTAGTAACAATGATAAATAAATATATATAATGCTGAAGAGGATGGTTTGCAAGGTCTCCTGTTTGTATCGTCTAGTATCAATGATAAATATATATAATGCTGAAGAGGATGGTTTGCAAGGTCTCCTGTTTGTATCGTCTAGTATCAATGATAAATAAATATATATATAATGCTGAAGAGGATGGTTTGCAAGGTCTCCTGTTTGTATTGTCTAGTATCAATGATAAATAAATATATATAATGCTGAAGAGGATGGTTTGCAAGGTCTCCTGTAGGCATCCTCTAGCATCAATGATAAATGATATAATCCTGACGGGCATGGTTTGCAAGGTCTCCTGTAAGTATCGTCTAGTATCAATGATAAAAGATATAATGTTGAGGAAGGAGGTTTGCAAGGTCTTCTGAAGGCATCGTCTAGTATCAATGATAAAAGATATAATGTTGAGGAAGAAGGTTTGCAAGGTCTTCTGAAGGCATCGTCTAGTATCAATGATAAAAGATATAATCCTGATGGGGATGGTTTGCAAGGTCTCCTGTAAGTATCGTCTAGTATCAATGATAAAGGCTATAATGTTGAGGAGGAAGGTTTGCAAGGTCTCCTGAAGGCATCGTCTAGTATCAATGATAAAAGATATAATCCTGATGGGGATGGTTTGCAAGGTCTCCTGTAAGTATCGTCTAGTATCAATGATAAAGGCTATAATGTTGAGGAGGAAGGTTTGCAAGGTCTCCTGAAGGCATCGTCTAGTATCAATGATAAAAGATATAATTCTGATGGGGATGGTTTGCAAGGTCTCCTGTAAGTATCGTCTAGTATCAATGATAAAGGCTATAATGTTGAGGAGGAAGGTTTGCAAGGTCTCCTGAAGGCATCGTCTAGTATCAATGATAAAAGATATAATGTTTAGGAAGGAGGTTTGCAAGGTCTTCTGAAGGCATCGTCTAGTATCAATGATAAAAGATATAATCCTGATGGGGATGGTTTGCAAGGTCTCCTGTAAGTATCGTCTAGTATCAATGATAACGGCTATAATGTTGAGGAGGAAGGTTTGCAAGGTCTCCTGAAGGCATCGTCTAGTATCAATGATAAAAGATATAATCCTGATGGGGATGGTTTGCAAGGTCTCCTGTAATTATCGTCTAGTATCAATGATAAAGGCTATAATGTTGAGGAGGAAGGTTTGCAAGGTCTCCTGTAAGTATCGTCTAGTATCAATGATAAAGGCTATAATGTTGAGGAGGAAGGTTTGCAAGGTCTCCTGAAGGCATCGTCTAGTATCAATGATAAAAGATATAATCCTGATGGGGATGGTTTGCAAGGTCTCCTGTAAGTATCGTCTAGTATCAATGATAAAGGCTATAATGTTGAGGAGGAAGGTTTGCAAGGTCTCCTGAAGGCATCGTCTAGTATCAATGATAAAAGATATAATCCTGATGGGGATGGTTTGCAAGGTCTCCTGTAAGTATCGTCTAGTATCAATGATAACGGCTATAATGTTGAGGAGGAAGGTTTGCAAGGTCTCCTGTAAGTATCGTCTAGTATGAATGATAAAGGCTATAATGTTGAGGAGGAAGGTTTGCAAGGTGTCCTGAAGGCATCGTCTAGTATCAATGATAAAAGATATAATGTTGAGGAAGGAGGTTTGCAAGGTCTTCTGAAGGCATCGTCTAGTATCAATGATAAAAGATATAATGTTGAGGAAGGAGGTTTGCAAGGTCTTCTGAAGGCATCGTCTAGTATCAATGATAAAAGATATAATCCTGATGGGGATGGTTTGCAAGGTCTCCTGTAAGTATCGTCTAGTATCAATGATAAAGGCTATAATGTTGAGGAGGAAGGTTTGCAAGGTCTCCTGTAAGTATCGTCTAGTATGAATGATAAAGGCTATAATGTTGAGGAGGAAGGTTTGCAAGGTCTCCTGTAAGTATCGTCTAGTATCAATGATAAAGGCTATAATGTTGAGGAGGAAGGTTTGCAAGGTCTCCTGTAAGTATCGTCTAGTATCAATGATAAAGGCTATAATGTTGAGGAGGAAGGTTTGCAAGGTCTCCTGTAAGTATCGTGTAGTATCAATGATAAAGGCTATAATGTTGAGGAGGAAGGTTTGCAAGGTCTCCTGTAAGTATCGTCTAGTATCAATGATAAAGGCTATAATGTTGAGGAGGAAGGTTTGCAAGGTCTCCTGTAAGTATCGTCTAGTATCAATGATAAAGGCTATAATGTTGAGGAGGAAGGTTTGCAAGGTCTTCTGAAGGGTGGTGCAAAGGGCTCAGATTGAGAGGCAGCTGTTCGCCATGGACACCTGCTCTGCAGGTGCACTAGCCAGGAGTTATCTTTGTCTTCGGTCAGACCTCACTTCGCCCATACTCGTACATCACCTCATTCCCACACTATAATACAATATTTCAACTTTATTATTACCAATTATAAAAAGTTATTTTACTATAAATACAAAATACTATTTGCATTTCGAGCAAATAGTTTTTTCTGTGTATAATAAGTTTCTTCTTGTAATGTTTTCTGCCAGAAATTTTTTAGATGAATTACAAATCTCTTCTTGTAATAATAAGAAAGCATAAAGAAATACAAATAACTGTTTACTTTCTTTTGTTATGATAAATCCTGAAGAAAGCAGTCCTTGCAGGAAATGCGTTCTTTTGATTTTGATAGTAGGAATTTATTTGTAGATTTGTTCTACAATTTTCAATAATGAGTAAATACCGCAGATTGAGAAATTGTACAACTAATGAATTATTATTATTATGTATAATATTATTAAAACATATTAATATGTTTAACTAATATTAGTATTAAAACTAATAAACATATTATTAGTATTAAAACATACATAAAAAAGTGCAAAAAGTATCAAATAAGAAAATATAGATGGAATTTCGACAAGCTAGTGAGAAATAAATTTAGAGAGAAATAACATTTTTGAAACAGAAAAACATCACTACATCAGAGAAATTTTTAAAAAGAAAACAATTTATATATTTCAACAACTACTGTCTAATTTGAATAAACACGTAACACTGTGTCACAACTAAGTTACCACTGGAAAATACAAAAAGAGACTAACACTTACAATTTCACAATATATATATGAAGTGTACATCAATTGGTGTATAATGTTTATACCAATTGGTGGAATAAATTTATATAAATTTATATATATATTAGTATTAAAGTATGCAGCAGCTTCTGCATACTTTAATTCCATTTGTCTTCAAGAAGATTTGCTGCCCACTTACACTAATATATATATATATATTACATATATATAATAAGATTTCACATAAAGACGTGAAATAACAATCAATGATCAAACCACAATAAGAAATGGGAAAACAAGACTAAGATCTTTCAACCGTAACAAGCGGTCTTCGTCAGAGTCAAAAACCCAACTGAACACTAAATGCAGAAAACATCAGATGTTTTCTGCATTTAGTGTTCAGTTGGGTTTTTGACTCTGACGAAGACCGCTTGTTACGGTTGAAAGATCTTAGTCTTGTTTTCCCATTTCTTATTGTGGTTTGATCATTGATTATATATATATATATATATATATATATATATTAATATATACATTTATAACAGATTTCACATAAATATGTGAAATAACAATCAATGATCAAACCACAAAATGAAAAGATCTTTCAACCGTAACAAGCAGTCTTGGATTTTTGGCTCTGACGAAGACCGCTTGTAATGGTTGCATGATCTTAGTCTTTTTTCCCTTTTCATTTTGTGATTTGATCATATTATATATATATATACCATTTTTATTCTAAACTTTGATTCATGTTTGAAGTTGTAGTGGTTTAGAGTGGTGTAGAGGTTTCAACTTTACTGATTTTACTTCGGCACTGGTTAATGAAATGCACTATTACAAACATTAAGTGGAGTTCTTCTTTTGAATTATGGTAATATTATTTCCTTCCTTTGAATTGTCAAAGCTCATTTTAAGTTAAAATGAAAAGAAAATATGTATTCAGTTCACGTTCTGAGTTGAATGCTTGAATTAATTTCCAGTTACTTTTTCTCAATTTTCTAATCATCTGGGCCGTGGTGAATGAATCACCAAACGTTTAGTGTGTTTTGTTTTCTTTTATCACGAATATTTTGTTGTTGAAAGTTTAAAAGAAATATTGTTATTCGCCTCTATCAACTAGACCTATGTGCTACACTGAATGAATTATTATGTGTATATAGTTATTTTGAAATTATTATTTCAATTCGTATGTTTTAAACTGTAGTTCAGTCAGTAACCGTGATAAATAAAATCAGTCGGAATAGGTAAGAAATATTATTCAATTTTTCGTAACTGCTGTTCGTTTCAAGTATCAATATGGAATTGGTGAGATTCAATTCTAGTATTTGGGGAAATAGTTTGTTCTCTGAAACTTATAATTCGGCAAAATATTTTTTTTAATGGACCCATTTTTCCTTTTACGAATATTTATGGCCGTTTTTGGGCTAAAAGTTGAACCTTAGCAGTCTTTAGGGCTTGTGGGTTGATAGACACCTTTGAATCAATATCCTGCTATCAAAATATTTTTAATTTCATCCTTGATGACACCTTTTTTTGTTCCTCTAGTCAATCTTTGCTTTTAAAACCTTATATTAGCACCCGAAGACAAATTATGAAACATTAACAGTCTTTTGAAACTTGTGATCTTTGTTTCAGATCATACCAGGAGAATATATTACTTCAAAAAGTAATATTACTTTACATTTGAATGAGAATTCTGTAGACAGGATATTTTCATTGCAGAATTTAGTAAAAGTTGTTTTGTTTCCCAAGTTAATTTTTGCTTTAGGATCATATATTAGCAACCGTAGACCAATTGTGCAACTTTAACAGTCTTTTGAAACTTGTGGATTGATTGTCACATTTTAATCAAAATTCTGTTGACTGAATATTTTCATTGCAGTCTTTAGTGGAAATTTTTTGTTTTTTTAAAAGTTATTTCTTATTTAAGGTCATATATTGGCAGCCGTAGTTCAATTGTGCAACTTTAACAATCTGTTGTGTCTTGTGGATTGATTGTCACATTTAAATTAAAATTCTGTTGACAGGATATTTTCATTGTGGTCCTTAGTGGAACTTTTTTCGTTCATGAATTCAGTTGTTCTTTTATTACAGTATATTGCCACTCGTATATCAATCCTGGAACTTTAAATGTCTTTTTAGTCTTGTGAATGGGGGCCAGGCTAGCTCAGTGGTTACGTGCTCACCTCTGAACTGATAGGATCGGGGTTCAATCCTCACCTGGCCCTCGATTTATTCACGCGGGAGGTGAATAAATCTGAGCACGTCATCCCTCTGAGAAGGACGTTAAACCGTCGGTCCTGAGCCTGTACGATGTCAGGTACTCGTTAAAGATCCCTACTCTAAATACATTTGAGTTAGGCAAAATTTAGGACTCCCACTGTAGAATCAATCTTCATTGTGTGGTATCACAAAGGGCCAATGCTTGGCCTACATGTGTTCCCTTGTGGGACTGCCATTGCAACCTAGTCTTGTGAATAGATTATAAAATTTGAATCAATATTCTTCTTTTAGAATATTCTCATTGTAACTTTTGGTGAAACTTTTTTACTCTATGCTCCAATTTGGTCAAAGTATATTAGCACTGTATACTAATCGTGGGATGCGAAGCATCTTTTGTGAATTGTAAGTTTATTGTCACATTTAAATCAATATTTTGCTGCCTGAGTATATACTTTGTAGCTCTTAGTAGAACATTTTGACTAAGCAAGTTAATTCTTTTCTTTGGGCTGATATATCCCCGCTGGTATGCCAATAATGAGATCAAACACTCTATTTTGATGCTTATGAGTCATTCAAGAAACATATTTACTGTTGATAAGTTCCAGAGTGAGTGATAGTTTGATTTTATTAGAATAAATGCGAGCTACTAATTGAAAATCAGTTCTAAAATAGTTACAAAATACATTCAATACAACAGTAAGAGCTGAAATCGTAATCTATTTACGCTGATTTTGTTATATAAGACCAATTAAAACAGGAGGTATTAAAATAAAACTCAACTCATCGTTAGCTGGTGTTTGTTTCCTCAAATCAAACTCGTTTGAACAGTTGATATAACGAACCATTCACCATTTACTTAAACATATATCAAATCATTTATAAATGTATTTTTTTTTCGTTTACACAATACAGTCCCGTCCCGTCCCGTAGCTTATAAATTCTGTTTAAACGAATTCAATTCGGTCATCTACTTATATTTTAATTAATAAAATTAAAGCTAGCTAAATATTTATAAAATAAATCACTAATATTTGCACTATTATAGGAGAATAAATATTTATTTTATTATATAATAATAGGAGTGAAATATTTTAGATTCATAGGAAATTTAAAACGGAAAAGGGTAAAACTTGTACTAAATGAATGAAATAAAGCAAATAAAAATATACTAATACCCATAAATATATATAGAGTATATAATAATCTATATAATATTTAATAATAATAATATTATACTAAAAAAAGTAGCTGAGAATATTATTATACAAAAAACATGAATTTAAATACTTTTGAAATAAATTCTTTAAAAAAAATATCAATCAAATTGATAAATTTTAGAATGTTATGGGGGCATTGATTAGAAAAGTTTATTTTCTGACTAACTCTGTGGAGTCCAAATTTATCATTATTACTCCTGATGACCTCGAGATGTGGTTTGTCGTAGATCTTCTTATGCGTTATTTATCTGCAATTTGACTTGTTTTCCTGGTGAACCTTCTTTTTTTTATTTCGCCAGTTATAGGAGAATAATGAATCAATGACCCACTCAAAGGCATTATAATCTTTTCGATCGAATATAAACTATAGAGAGAATTTACCTCGTAAGATGATCATGGAGTCGTTGGAGCGCTTTCAGACGTTGTCCATCTTCGATCGCAACAAACCTGCTGAGTTGTTATACAGAGGGTTGGTTATCTGTCAAGTCCACTGCTATTCTGATATTATTATTTTGATTTTAAGTTTGTAGTTATTATCTAGTTTGTGTTTTTTATATTTTTTATATTTTTATATAAAAAACCCAAACAAGAACAAATACATACAATTAATATAATTAAAAAAATCAAAATCATAATATCAGGATAGCAGTGGACTTGACAGATAACCAACCCCCTATATGACAGCTCAGTAGGTTTGTTGCGATCGAAGATGGACAACGTCTGAAAGCGCTCCAACTCCATGATCATCTTACGAGGTATGACGGTTTTACCTATTTCTAATATAAATCATACTAATCTCAGTGGTATTAACAATATGCATGTATCTAGAGAGCATGCTGAGACATAGATGCCAAGTCTGTACGACAGCAGACACACGTTAAAGACCCCTACTCTAACAACACCTGAGTTATGCAAAATTTAGGTCCAATGTAAAATCAATCTTCCTTCTGTGGTATAACAAAGGGCTAATGATCGGTCTATGTGTGTTCTTTGTAGGACTGCCACTGCAACTTAAAGTACGGTTTAAAACTACTTCAATAAAACTGGTTTGTACATGAAGATCAATTAAACCAAAAACTAATTTTCATGTTTTTTGAAACAATTTTCTTTGACTCCATTGAAGAAATATAGTATTTACAGAGTTGATTGTTTAAGGTTTTATTGAAACAGATGGTAAAATACCAGTTTTTTATTATCCTTAGTGATTTATCGTTTCCAGAAGCAAACCTATAATCGAAGTAAACAAGTAATATTGTGATATTGTTACAAAATGTTGTTATTGTTATTTTGTTTAGTTTTAGTATTCGAAGGGTATACATCTATATAAATAAAAGAAAGGTTAAATCTTTACAATACATAGAACTGAATCATTTCAAGATGTACATGATCATGCAAAATGTTCTGACACTTTTATAGGTTAAATAAAAGACAAATCAAGTCAATAAACAATAAAGTGTTCTTATTTTCGAAAAGCACATATAATGCCATTTTGTTTTGATTCTGTATAATGGTATTGTTTTTTTTTACCTAATGAAACAAAATGGCATTTATGTACTTTTTGAAAATAAAAACACTTTATTCTTTACTGACTTTATTTGTCTTTTATTTAACCTACAAATGTGTCAGGTCATTTTGCCTGACCCTGTATTTACGTTTTATACATTAAAAAACTATTTTTACCCTTAGAATGATTTTTGTCTGTTTTTTTCAAAAATTTTATCAGAAGCAAACTCAGATAAAATAATTGAGAGAGCTGAAACTTTTAAAGTAGATTTTATATGTCGAACTCAAAAGCTAAGATTTGAATGAATTGGAAATTCAGTTATGGTCTTATGAAGTTATGGACTTTTAAACAATGTTTGGCTAGCTACACATCTATACAGGTATATATCTAAAAAAAATATACAGGAATGTTTAGTGCTTCATACTGTAGAAAGTAGATATTGTTAGTTTATTTTAATTTCGTTTATGTTTACCATAGTTTGCTTGCTTTAGAAAAAAAATCATTTCTGCTTACCAACGTGCTAAATAAGAATATGCCTAGTACCTAAAGCTGCAAATTCAGAAACTCTAGATGTGACAGTTATGAACTATACTATTAATCATATTTTGTACTATTCTATAATTTCTAATAATCTTTTGGAATAGCATGTATCATCTCTGAAATGTTTAAACTACTCATCAGAGATGGGCAAGCCTGTTAGTGTTATGATGAAATCTGTAAACTCTGATGAAGTCGTTTAATACTATAACTTATTGGAAAATATTTCTTAATTTAATTAGTTTCCCGTCTAATTTATTAATAGCTTTTATTAAAAGTGTGAGGATCAGTAGCTTAAAAAGTTTTGTCATCAAAATTTCAAAGGCTTGAAGCTAATTTTGAAATTAATAGTCTTTAAATATCTGTTTGAAACCACTAATCAAGAGTTAAATTAAACCAAACAAAGCCTTTTCCCCCCTCTTGGTCCCATTGTGTCCTCCGGCTCCCTTGTATAATTAGTAAAGGCAGACCACCCGGGTATTCTTAAATTAAATACTTGTTCAAACCAGATATATCGCTTTTTATTCTTGAATCAAGTTTCCATTGTGTTTTGCTAATGACCTGGTGAGACCTTTCCTGACTCTCCTTTTCTTCATTCGTTTAAAACTTTGTTTTATTACGTTCTTGTTTTCCTATTCTTTTTTTTTGTTTCATTTCTATTAAGCGATGGGATATAGCTGGTCAAACATCTGCTAGTTTGAAACCTATTCTCAACAGATGTTTATTTCTTAATAAACCTTTTAGATCCTTTTCTTCAATTCTCCTAAAACCAAACATTTATGGTGTAAATATTTTTTTTCTGAGGAGAGTTGAACATTTTTAAAGCAAACCTTTTATCTTTATAGCAGTTCTATTTCATGGTCAATTCATCATACTTTTTTATTAACAATGGATTTAATAACGTAAGCAGTGCCATAAAAAATAATATTAAACGCATTTTGATGTATACATATACTCGTATAATGTATATAGTATATATATATAGCGGAGTCGCCGCTCTTCCTTCCTGCTGGACTCTTCGACTCCTGATGACGACGATGGACGAAGTGAGTTATTCCTGTGTCTATCTGTGTGATATCTTCTTTTTAATCGCTTTATATATATATAAATTAGAATTTTCAAAAGAACACACAGAAGAAAAATTGCTGAACTCACTACCATATTTCGATGCCCTCGTCGTCAGGAGTAGATGTGAATTCCTCCAAAGACTGATAACGACCGGCTTGGCGTTCAAAAAGAAGCATTCAAATAGTGTAGCCAACTTTTGGAAAAAAGGAGAGACAAGGAAGATAAAGAAATAAAAGTCAAATAAAAATTAATTGAATGAAAACATTTAACTAAAAGTATAATTAGAGAACTAATAACAACTTGTAGAAAAAATAAAGAAATAACAAAAAATAAAGGAACAATTAACGATTGAGGTTAATCCCAGGAGCAGATCTACTACCCAGAATACTATATATGATACTTAGGTAATGAGCACTTATAGTCGAAAAAGAAAGAAAAACACTTCTGGTGCTGCCTCGTTTACAATGAATTGTATTGATAGCTCACGATGGGGAATTTCAAAATTACATCTCCACACACAACAGATTTATATGAAAAGTAACAAAGCGTTTCGAACACTTAGTGTTCTTCTTCAGGTTTAAATCAAAACATGATATAAAACCTTAATATTTGAAGAAGAACACTGAGTGTCCGAAACGCGTTCTTACTTTGCAAGTGCGCTTGGTGAACCCATCTTTCCTCTCCTGATGACGGTTAAACGAAAAATTAGAGACTCTAAATGTGTTTTTCTATTTACTACGTACCTAAGTTTGCCATGAAATATTATATATATATATATATATATTATAATAAAAGTAAGATAGAGATACACACAAGAAGAACTCACTTCAATACATTGAAAGTTGTCGTCATCAGGAGGTGAAGTGTCCGAAAGGTGTGGGATGGAACCCAAAACGTGTTTCAGGCTATTAATTTTTTTGCTGTGTTATATTAATATTATTAATAAACAAACTGATTGTTATCACTTTTATGATTTTTTTTATTACGTAATTTTAGTATTACGTAAATTAATCATTCCTATATATTTTATAATGAAATATAAAATTTGCATTTGTGGGATGAGTGTTATAAGGTCACTAGTGAGTAAACATATCGTCGGACGATATTGATTTCACATGAGTTATTTTTTAAAGACAGGGCTAAAAATATTAGTTGATATTGGATATTCAACATTAAATCCACATAAATTGAAATACCTATTGCTTAGAAGGATATTAAATGTTTTTGACATTGTTAAAAACAAATATTTTTTACTGTTTCAGGCAGTAGCCAACTGATTTAAGGATATTTATTTTACCGGAATAAATCACAAAGTTTTACGTCAGAGGCAGAGTTGTTTGTACTGGGGCGCACTAATTTAGAGAAAGTGGACAGTTATACGTGGCTTGGATTTGGCGAGAGGTCTATATTATTAGCAGTTATTCCGTGCCAGAACATTCATGATAATTGACCAACTGTAGGCAGTATCGCTGGGGAGCATTCATTTTATTTGTCCTTTCCAAAACTCTCTGTGATTTATTCATGAGCTTAGAGGTTTCCCTGTATTAGAAGAGAAGTGGATTTATCACCCATCTCCACTTTTGTACGATTGAAATTCTGTTCTGTTCCAGTGGACTGTCTATTGAAATGCCTAATTAAATTATTTCCTTCAGATAATTTTATTTTCAAAATTGGTATTTAGTTATGACAAATAAACAAGCTTTTGTAGATCAATACAAAATAAAACAAGAAACCATATTTTATTTTTTTTTTTTAAATAAATTATTAAATATTAATATTCATGAAATTAAACGATTCGGATTGATTCACAAAAATAGTTACGTAACCACTTTTACTCGTATATATATTTCATTAAAAATTTCTGAATCCTTGTTCTTGTCACTTTTTTTGATAATTTTCCAGCTTTCTTATCAGTTGTTTTAAATTTTCAGGTATAACAAGTATCAATCTCCAAATGTTTTATAGACAATATTTGTCGTTATTAACAACTAATTACTAAAATAAATTTTTGGTAAAGTTATCTGGAAAAGTTATAGAAATTAGGACAGGAATTAGAGTTAATGAAATATGTATAAAAGAAAGTCGGCTGCCTATATATATATATAAAGATTTCACATAAACACGTGAAATAACAATCAATGATCAAACCACAATAAGAAATGGGAAAACAAGACTAAGATCTTTCAACCGTAACAAGCGGTCTTCGTCAGAGTCAAAAAGTGTTCAGTTGGGTTTTTGACTCTGACGAAGACCGCTTGTTACGGTTGAAAGATCTTAGTCTTATTTTCCCATTTCTTATTGTGGTTTGATCATATATATATATATATAAGTATATATATATATATATATATATAAAAGTACAGTACCGCCCTGTCTTCCTGCGGGACTCTTCGCTCTTCACACCTCCTGATGACGACGATGTTCGAAATATCGATGTGAGTTATGTCTGTGTCATTCTGTGTGTTTCCTTCGTTTTGAATTTATTTTATTTTAAAAAAGTCCTCTAGACCGTTTCTTTTAATTGTGTTGTATATATATATATGGCCATTGCGTTTCCGGTTTGCTTGGTCTCCGATTGTCTTTTCTCCTGAAGACGGATTCTCCGAGTAAAAATATCAAGGTGAATTGTGATTATATTTTTTTCTATGAGTTTGTTTTCTGTGTAATTTGGTATCTTTCTCTTTTTGTTTACATATATATGGTACTATATGGATGTATGTATGTATGTGTGCGCGTGCCTAAGCATGAATATGTGTTTGTTTTTTTACATATGAGATAATTGAAAACAGTAAAACAAAATTCACTCCGAGAAAAATGAGAGACATAAACTCAATACTTACTAGGATATTTCAACATCCGTTTTAGTCAGCTGCAGAAGTTATTATTAAAATAATTTTTAGGTTTAAAAATAATTTTCTTTTCTTCTTCAGTTTAAAACTTATTTTGTGTTTAAATAATTTCAAATTTCTTTAATAAAATAATTGTGTTTAATATCTTCTTTATTTCTAAAATATATCTTACAAAATGTTTTTGACCACAGGTTAATCACTTCTTGCTGAATTAAAATATTTGAGGTACTAAGAATGCCTATCCTAAGATAGTTGGAATCCGAGATATATATTTATTTATAAACATTATATATATTTTCTTAGTCAAAAAATTCTTATTTCTACCTATGAAAAAAGTTTAAAAATATAACTGAAACATCGACAACGAGATTTTGATTTTTGAACCTAGAAAATTGACCGAATCCTGATTAGATAACACAGTTATATAAATATCTATATGTAGATAGGTAGGTAGAGAGATAGATAGATAGATAGATAGGGGGAGAGGGAGAGAGAGGAGAGAGAGAGAGAGAGAGTGAGAGAGAGAGAGAGAGGAGAGAGAGAGAGTATCCTTGTTTTTTTGTGTTTATGATTTCTGAAATCATCAATTTGTTCAAAATTAATTTATTTATCATTTATTTTAATTTTACTACATGATAATGCAACCCTCTGGTTGAGTTGACATTATAGATGGCCAACATTTTTGTCTTACTTAAGAAAGTCTTTATCCCTACCTACAGTTGTACGGTTCAGAGTCAATATTAGATGTTTTACAGATGATATAATTTTGCCTGTCCTTCACCAGCTTTAATCGTTTTGTCTGTTCAACTTTGTTTTTTTTTTAAATAAGTTCTGTTTTGATTGTATTAGATTTTTTAATATTTTGCTATTAGTAAATCTAAACTGAGTTTTATTTTTTAATTTGAAACAAAATAATATGGATAAAAGGGGAAAAAAAAGACTAAATGTAGGTGTTTTTGTTTAGGAATGTATTAAACAAATTCGCTTGTTAGTAATAATTTAAACAGACTTGCTATGCTGTAGGAACACGAAGGCTGCATTAAACAGTATTGAAGCAATGAGGTGTTTTGCAAGAAAGGACAGAGGCTTGTAATGTTTGCTATGACTTATTCATGGCTTTTCTCAATTGTGAAACCAACTGCTTTGAACTTTACTTACCTGGGCCACTTTCAGAATACAGCTCTATATATATTCTTCAGTTTCTAGTTTAACTGAGTAAAACTTAAAGGTTTCTTTTTAGAAAACAGTCATTCGAGAATGTGATATTTAAAGATTTTATTTTCTTCATTGCATAAAGTTTCATCCATTCTTTCTGACATATTTAACTCTGAAACATTTTGGTAATTCTTAAGATAAAATGGATAATAAATAAACGAGAGAAGAACTTTTTTTTCTAAAAAGAAATAAAAATAGAGAATTCCTTGTGAATTTGAAATTTTTTTTGCACCAAAAATGTTTTCAGAAAATAAATAATTGTCAAATTGCTTTATCAGAAACGGTTTATTTCCAGTTTTTTAACTCATAAAAAGAGTGGAGAGGAATAATATAGCTGTTTTGATATAACCAAGCAACCCTGGACATTCCGGCCATACTGCAAGAAAAGATATAGCCGTTTTGGTATTATTAGGTAATATATTGCACATAATTACAGAAAAGACTCATGATTGTTTTATGTGCAAGTTCTTTCGATGCATCTCGACGGCCCTAGCTAAGGATAGAGGCAAACCGAAAACTCCGAGGTACGCCCAAGGTGGACGGACCACGCGGAGGCGAGCTTCCACGACCATATGTCACACAAAATGTTTAAATTAAATACTAACAAAAAAACAAAAATATTTCCACAATAATGTGTTACGTTATTGTAACACAAGAAAAAGAAAACTTCTAACAGAACAAAGAACTTAAAAACACCTGTCAATCATTTAATTCCAGCTGCTTGACAAAACGAGAAAGCTAAAAGCATACTGAAACACTTGTTAGTGCATCTCAACTTAATGAAGAAAGAGGAAATAAGAAAACACACTGTGCACACTTAAAACATACCTCTTAAGTACGAAAAACTTATAACGGACTGTGAAACCTTTAATTGTTTCGACGATAGTCGTGTCATGTTCAACAAAACATCCATATAGAAGAACTGCGGCCAATATATATATATATATATATGAATAATAATCAAAATAACACTTGATATAATAGATGGATTAATTTACCACAATGAAAACAATTTTTTAAAACAATGCTCTAAGGCCTTTCGTTAACACATCTTCGGAGAGCAAGTGAACTAAAAAAACAATAAATACTTGTTAACTTGGCTGATTGAAATTTCCAGAATTGATGGCAACCCTGAATGTGTTTAATAATGAAGTCTTCATCTGTTTAATTATACCGTTCATCAAAACTTCATCTAATTTGTAGAGTCCTAGGCTATTGTTCATCAAAAGATGAAGTTTTGATTAACGGTATAATTAAACAGATGAAGACTTCATTATTAAACACATTAAGGGTTGCCATCAATTCTGGAAATTTCAATCAGCCAAGTTAACAAGTATTTATTGTTTTTTTAGTTCACTTGCTCTCTGAAGATGTGTTAACGAAAGGCCTTAGAGAATTGTTTTTTAAATTGTTTTCATTGTGGTAAATTAATCCATATATATATATATATATATATATATATATATATATATATATATATATAACAGATTCAATAATATATCGACCGTTTGATAGAATAGGTGTGTTCTCTAATCGGGGTTCGGTCAATTTTCCAGGATAAAAAATCAAACTCTCGTTGCCAACGTTTCGGTTTTATTTAAAACCTTTTTCATAGGCCTACAAACAAAGGATAATAAGAAATCACATATCAACATCAAACATATACACAATATGAAAATGGATTGTTACAACTCATGAATATTACAAGCAGAAATATTTCAGAGATACATAAAACAATATTACTTACAGAAGTAAGAATTTTTTAACTAAGAAAATGAAATTTACATTATTTAAAGGAACAACAATGTTAGCCAGACAAAACCTTCGACTAGACTAATAAGATAACATTACAAATAACCTCAACACTGTTCACTCAAGGGAACTAAATAAATCAAATTTCACTAAACCTCAGCACAACACTCCAGAATAAATATTACTTAAATTAGTAATATCACTTCTATGATTAATTGAAATTAGTAATATCATAGAAGTGATATTACTAATTTAAGTAATATTTATTCTGGAGTGTTGTGCTGAGGTTTAGTGAAATTTGATTTATTTAGTTCCCTTGAGTGAACAGTGTTGAGGTTATTTGTAATGTTATCTTATTAGTCTAGTCGAAGGTTTTGTCTGGCTAACATTGTTGTTCCTTTAAATAATGTAAATTTCATTTTCTTAGTTAAAAAATTCTTACTTCTGTAAGTAATATTGTTTTATGTATCTCTGAAATATTTCTGCTTGTAATATTCATGAGT
This sequence comes from Hermatobates lingyangjiaoensis, assembly GCA_026182355.1. Taxonomy (NCBI): domain Eukaryota; kingdom Metazoa; phylum Arthropoda; class Insecta; order Hemiptera; family Hermatobatidae; genus Hermatobates; species Hermatobates lingyangjiaoensis. The sequence continues at coordinate 130,567 of JAPFBL010000473.1, read as the reverse complement.
TGTAACAATCCATTTTCATATTGTGTATATGTTTGATGTTGATATGTGATTTCTTATTATCCTTTGTTTGTAGGCCTATGAAAAAGGTTTTAAATAAAACCGAAACGTTGGCAACGAGAGTTTGATTTTTTATCCTGGAAAATTGACCGAACCCCGATTAGAGAACACACCTATATATATATATATATATTAGTGTACTTCGGTAGCAGTCCTTCCTTTATACATGATTGGTTATACACGACTGAATATTGTCGATCGATGATCTTCTTCTCCAACTTTTCAAGTTTGCGGAAAATTAATTTTTCGTTGTTAGAACAACGGTTCAAGGAATGAATTCTTCTTGTCGACGCGTTTCGACTGTCTACTGCAGTCATTTATATATATATATATATTCAAATTAAATCAGATATAAATATATATATATATATATATATATATATATATATATTTATATTATATATATATATATATATATATATTCAAATTAAATCAGATCCTATCGGACTATACACTTTAAGAACTTCGTGAAACATGAATGAAAAACAGAAACTAAGACTCAAATTCAATATTTCCAACCTTTCCACGATGATTCTTGAAGTTTTTAAAGTTGAATGAAAAACAGAAACTAAGACTCAAATTCAATATTTCCAACCTTTTCACGATGATTCTTGAAGTTTTTAAAGTTGAATAAAAAACAGAAACTAAGACTCAAATTCAATATTTCCAACCTTTTCACGATGATTCTTAAAGTTTTTAAAGTTGAATGAAAAACAGAAACTAAGACTCAAATTCAATATTTCCAACCTTTTCACGATGATTCTTGAAGTTTTTAAAGTTGAACCGTCATCAGGAGGGTAGAGATGACGGTTCACCCGAAAATTAGAGATTGTCAGTGTCACTGTATCTGTAGTTTACTTTGAAACGTTTGCTGTTCTTTGTTGATTGTTTTTCTATTAATAATATATATATATATATATATATATGGTGTAATTTTTTTGAGCGTTGAGGTCCAATGATTTTAAACTAGTCCTTTTGCCATATTTTTTTTGACATATATTTATGTCATCTTCAGGGCTACAACATGATTGTTTTACAATTAGCACTACTGTTAATACTATTTGGTAATTTATTACATTTTAATATATACAGTAACAAAGAGGAATTTATTGATAAATCAGTTATTTCGACTATATACCTCAACTTCAACCCTCAAAAAAATTACATCATATAAATATTGGATCAAGAACACAAATCATGATATATATATATATATATATATATATATATATAAGAATAATAATAATGGCAATTGTGATGAGAGTATGGCTTAAATGTAGATAATTGTGAGAAAAAGTTATAAAAAATACATACATTTATAAACTTACTCCTACGGAGTGTTTGTCAGTCGTTCTAAGGGAAGGTCAACCAACTTACCACTTCGATCTGTTTTCCTGTAATACTCGTTTTAATACTTATTTTCCTTTTCTATTCGATACCCTTACATAATATATCTTTTACAATATTTATGATACATTTTTCCAATAGCACCCTTAATAAAAAAAAATATATATCTCGATTGTGTTTACGAATATGTTTGGCTTAGTTCCATGACTAGACGATCAAAGAACTTTTACTAATATGTTTTCCAACATATGAATAAAACCTGGTATGGTCTCTACTTATTTTATTTAAACTTATCGAAAATTCGTAATAATTCGTGACTGTATAATACAATTCGCGTCTAGTAAATATAATTGAATAATTTTATTGTATTGTAGGGTAAAAATCTAATGAAATGGTCTCCACATATAAAAATTTAATGATATAAACAACGCGTTTCGAACACGTAGTGTTCTTCCTCAGGCATTAACTAAGGATGAGTACCTCTGAATAAGTCTTATTCAGAGGCACTCATCCTTAGTTAATGCCTGAGGAAGAACACTACGTGTTCGAAACGCGTTGTTTATATCATTAAATTTTTATATGTGGAGACCATTTCATTAGATTTTTACCCTACAATTTTAATGTAGTTGGATAAAGTTTATGACTTATGAAAAAAGTAAAAGAAATGATATGGGCTTATTGAATAATGTCACAAGTGACATATTCAGTTGTAACATCTTTAATAAGTTGTTTATATTTATGATTTATGACACAATGTGCTTCAGATTTTCTTAGTCAAAGATATCCACTCAGGTAAAATAATTAAAACTATTGAACCCATATTTATGTTCCAAAATATGTGCCACTCGTGATGTTATTTTCTATTTTACTCTCTTTTACTTCTTGCATATGTATTATTTTATTTATTACTCTTAATTTTGAAAATTTAATCACTCTGTAGACAGAAATTTACGAACTGCAATACTGCATTTTTAAAGTTGAACCGTCATCAGGAGAGTAGAGATGACGGTTCACTCGAAAATTGGATACTGTAAGTGTTCGTCCCTCTACTCTGTATCTATAGCTTTCTGTGAAACGTTTGTTGTCCAGTTAATGCTATTTTACTGCCTTTTACTTCTCGCATATGTATTATTTTATTTACTACTCTTAATTTTGGAAATTTAATCAGTCTGCAGACAGAAATTTACGAACGAGTACTACTCAGGTACTCGTTTGAGATTCCTACTCTAAATAGATTTGAGTTAGGTAAAATATAGGACTCCAAATGTAGAATCAAAATGTAATCCAGCTCTCCCTTTACGAAATGATCCACAAATAAATAGTGAGCCACGATGTCCCCTCTTAGAACAGTACTAAAAGATGATAGCCTCAAATGTGTGTGCGTTGGAAAAGAAAAACAATAAACACATTTCGACCAGAATAACTCATCCTGTTCAAAGCCATATTTGAAGTCGGCTCAGAGTAATTCTGAGAAGACCCCGTTATTTAGGTCAAAAGAGCTTGTTTTATTTCTAAATTTTGTATTCTATTTTAAAAGATGGATATATTTGTTGTAAAATTTTATTATAAGGATTCTTGCATAACATAAACTTATATGTTAGCTGAAATTCATATATTGTATAACATAACTTGAAATACAGACACCGATGTACCTGATATGACAAGTACCTGACATATAATGTCTGAAGAACGACGTATTTAGATTTTACTTGCACCTCCTTGTGAAATAGTTTAGTGCCAGAGTAATAGTAAAATCCGAATCTATTAGACCAGAGGTGAGCATGCAAGCCACTGAGCTACCATGGCCTCTAATACCCCTTCATGTTTAATTTCCCTTGAAGAAGGCATGATTATCATATTTCACCACTCTTTTTATGATAACAATAAAATTCTTTAAAAGCCTCAAAATCTCTTTCTGACATAATAAACTATGATGTTAACTTAAAGCAAAGTAAAGATACATTAATTCAACTATACAATTTTAATAAACTAAAATAATAATAAAGATAACACTTGCGTTAAAGTTTGGTTATTGGTTTCATTCGATTATTCCATTGCTTATTTTATTCTATTTTCAGAATCATTCAAATGAATTCCACTTAATAATTGCATTAACCGTACAAACTTGACAAATATCTTTACATTAAATCATTCTCTAAAGAAACTTAGTTAATATTTGCTTTTGACAATAGGGAATTACAATTGCACTGAAACTTTCTCAGTTTAGGGAAATGCTTATTGAAAACTTGCTCCAGGTTTCAATAGGCTTGAATTATATAATACATTTGAGTCAAACAACACGTTGTTCTTGTCGATCTAAAGAAACTTCTCCACTGAATTTTAGTTGTTTCTTAATAGAATATTAGTTTAATTTTGTTTTACTCGACTAATAATTACCATGAAAAGAAATATCTATTTAAAGATTTTGAAGGATTTGCAAGTTTTGTGGCCCTTTGAATTCATTTTGATATAATTTTTTTTTTTTTTAGTTCTTAGATGTTTGTGAGTATATCGCAAAAAACTTTGCAAAATGCAATTCAGGTTTCACCCTGTACAAAATGCGTCATGTTATTTTAAGGCAATACTAATTCATCAAAATACCATTTCATCGTACTCTAAACAATAAAAATAGTGTATTTTCTTTCTTTTCCTACGACTCTAACTACTTAAATTTTTTTATTTCTGAATGTTTATTTAGAAAATCAATAGAGTTTATTTATCAATAGAAATTGTTTGTATTTAGTTGTAACATAAAAAGCAACCACTAATACGCCCTAAAAATACATTGCTTTTTTATTTAAACAAAGTTGCCTTCGTTCGTATGCACTCAGGTTATTTCTCTTTACTAAAACACTTAAAACTTACAAAATTAACAAAAATTAACAAAAATACATTTACAGTTGAATATATTTGTTTTAAAGAGCTGTGTTGTTGGTTTAAAATAGAATGACTGTAATTTAACCCAGGATTTCTGGGATATTGAATTCGAGACTTGCTTGCTGGTTGACATTAAAGGAATCCTCTGTGTTTGATATCTCTGCTTTTATTTGCTACATTGTAAATGTTGAATTATTTGTCTTTTTTTTTCGAGAATATTATTGCTAATTTAACTCATAGAAGGTTTAACAAAATACGTAATCACTTTTATTTTTACATTATTTGAAATGTAGGGGCTTAAAAGAAATTTGTTTGGTTCAAAATTTTTATATCGAGTTTTCAAGGTTTTATAACTCTCTCTCTCTCATCTCTCTCTATTATAGAGTATATGTATGTGAGAGTGTGTGTGTTTATTAGTGATAGAAATGATATTAATAATTTAAACAGTATTTATTTTAGAGTAATATGGTGAGTTTTAGTAAAATTTGTTTTACTTAGTCCCTGTTGTCTCCTTTGAGTGAAGACTGTTGACTGATGACGATACTGGTAATGCTATCTGATTAGAATTATTAGTAATAATATTCGTCATAACTCGTAAAGTTTCTGTAGAGCTCGACCGGTCTTGGGTTTGGCCCTCTACCATAAAGTTCTTCAGTTGACCGTCGTCCCCTCCGCCAATTCACTTCTTCTCCTAAGGACGACCACCGTAACGGTCAAAATATTAAAAAGTGGGTCCTTTTTTACGTTTCATTCTATGTGTTACAGGTTTTTGGTATTTATATGTATATATATATATTATTGAAAATGATCGCAGTTTCTGCATTCACGACCTTTTTGTTAACTGATTCTAACCTCCTGGCTATTCCCCTTATTGTAGTAGGTAAACTATAAATCAGGTTCGCCAATGACATCATCAATGACGATCATTTTCAATAAAATATGCTTGAGAGAAGATCTGCTACCAATATATACCAAAATATATATATATCGGACGTGCATATGGCAACATTGTTGTTCTCCAACCGGTACTGTACCAGTGTACTGGGTTTCCCACTTTTATTTCTACGGAAGATGGTTGAAACCGAAAAGTAGAGACTGCAAGTGGTTGTTTTTAAATTATCTGTTTCTTTATTTATATTGAACTTTATTTGTCCGTTTCAGATCATATTTTTATCAAAGAAGTGTATTTGTCTAGTTCTCCATGAAATATATAATAATATCAAGAACTATATAGTGAATATATATTATTATAAAGTGCACATATATATACACACTATACATAGTTATAATTTATTTATATGCGTATTTTTGTTGAGGTAAATGAGATTTGACAGTCTTGTACTCCTCAGAAATCACAAGCTGTGTAATCGTAATTCTTATAAGTAAAACGTATTACTGTAATAAGTAATGAAATAGTTATATATACCAGAATAACATGATTTCTTCAGTAAGATTTAATAAATCAATATTGTGGAAATAGGAAATATAGAAATAAATAAAATGACAGGAAAGATAAATATTTGATATCGGAACAAATATAGTAAAACGTATTTTTAATCAGTAAAGTAAAAGGCCAGTTATCTCAGGAAATAAGCCATATTTTAAGAAAGAAGAAAACAGCATAAGATTACAGTGCAACATAACAACTCACTCTAATTATTATCATGTCTATAAAATATTTATTATATGACCAACTTTTAATGATCATATTAGAAACTTGTTTCGAAATTTTAATGATTTTTATAAGATTATTTGTAAAGTGAATGACCTGGTGTCGTTGTGTTTACTTGTTATGTTTTAAATGAAGTGCACAATGGAAGATTACACTGAGAAATTAAAGAAAAAGTTCTAAATTTAAAACTCGATCCTTCAGTTTTATTTTCAAATTCTTACAGACTGTAATCTTCAGATTCGGGCTAACTCTAAACTAAACCTGACCAGTATTAAAACATAATAGGGTAATGCATTGAAATAATATTTTTAAAATAATAAAAAACAACTTTTTTTTTACAATAGCTTGAGAATAACAGTAATTGAACATACGTTAGCCCTTATAAATAAATTGGCAATTTATATCCCAACAAATGCTCTAATTTTATATTCAGTTTACTTGACTTTTAAATCGATGCCCCAACGTTTTGGTTTCAATAGAAGGCCTCGTGTTTATCAAATGCTAAACGAAAAAAAAGTATTGCTCCCCTTAGATTGGTTAATAAAATATTAATCCAGTTGGTAGAGTCAATATTTCCATTTAATTCTTTTTCTATGTCCCGGTATAGAAGTAAAACTCATTAAAACGTGTACATTGTTTTCAGCTCGTAGTAGGAGTAGTTTTAATTAAACTCTGTTGGAGGTCGATTTGAGTGTAAGATTTAAGGGATACCAGCAAAGGGTAGATAAGAGTGGAAGGCTATTTCCTGACCGGTCGTCAACTGGTCAGTTTCAGCGCCCTAAGAAGATGCTGTCCCCCGTGGCTTGACCGTTCACATATCCTTTATACTTAAATCATTTTATATGGGTCTCATTTCCGGGAACGATCTGATTTTATATTTGTTATCTTTCAAACTTCCCATATATAACCCTTTTCTTTATGCTCAATGCAAACTTCGAAATAAAGTTTAAACATAGTCTTCATTAGATTTGATAAAGCATTAGAACCCTTGTATTATTAATTTATCAATAATTTGCAATCGTGTATTGCAATATATTATAATTGCTATTGTGCTATATTTGCAATATACCAAATGGGAGTGCATTTATGCAATAAAGTTCAACTACTTGAGATGCAGATATTGAATTTGTATAATGAATACGTAATATAAATCAATAAAATTTGCATGCAAAGTTTATTGAAAATCTAACTATGTGAGTGTATATGAACATTCCTGCATTGACCTTCATTGGCTTGCATTTTTATATACCTCTAATTTATTGTTGTTTGGAGTGCTATGTATTCAGCTATCTGGAAATGTAACTCTAACAGCACATAAAGGTAAAGGTTATCATACTACAGAAAGATTATATACTCTTTTTTGGGGTTATTTTTGAAGATTTATTTAGTTAACTTTTTTGAATCTTTATTCATGCCTAGGGTTTCTTCATGATGTATTTCTATAGCGCTTATTGTGTGTTTTACTGGTAAAAAGAGGTTTCCTGATCAAAGAAATGGAATTTTCATTATATTTTAGTGGTACAATAAGAATATATTAAAACCAGTCAAAAACATGGGGTATAATTTAAGGGTTTGATTATTCAATATATTTTTACGATGTGTAATCTATATTAAAGTCAAAGAATTAATAAATTAGCTATACTAAGGTAGTGCAATCAGCTATAAAATGCCTGAAGAAGAAAACATTACGCGTTTGAAACGCGTTGTTTATAAGATTAACTTTTTATTTGTTGAGACTATTTCATTAGCTTTTTACCCTTCAATAAATTAACTGTCTTTGAGTTTAACAGGTAAATGTAGCTAAATCCATTTTTTAAGCATAATTATAGTTTTTTCTGTTTTTTATAAATGTATAACCTTTCATTTTTTAGTGTTATTCAAGAGCAGAATGTTTGACTCATTTATTACCTGTTATACATTTTAGTAATAGTTCAGCTACGTTTTACCGGGTTGATTTTACACTTGGGTCCTAAATTTTGCCTTACTCGAGTGTTTTTGGAGTAAACATCTAAAAACTTTTTATGTGATATCGTACATGCTCATGGTTATTGAGTGTCGGAGACTCGAGTGTTTTTAGAGTAGAGATCTAACTTTTTATCTGATATCGTACATGCTCATGGTTATTGAGTGTCGGAGACTCGAGTGTTTTTAGAGTAGAGATCTAACTTTTTATCTGATATCGTACATGCTCATGGTTATTGGGTGTCGGAGACTCGAGTGTTTTTAGAGTAGAGATCTAACTTTTTATCTGATATCGTACATGCTCATGGTTATTGAGTGTCGGAGACTCGAGTGTTTTTAGAGTAGAGATCTAACTTTTTATCTGATATCGTACATGCTCATGGTTATTGAGTGTCGGAGACTCGAGTGTTTTTAGAGTAGAGATCTAACTTTTTATCTGATATCGTACATGCTCATGGTTATTGGGTGTCGGAGACTCGAGTGTTTTTAGAGTAGAGATCTAACTTTTTATCTGATATCGTACATGCTCATGGTTATTGGGTGTCGGAGACTCGAGTGTTTTTAGAGTAGAGATCTAACTTTTTATCTGATATCGTACATGCTCATGGTTATTGAGTGTCGGAGACTCGAGTGTTTTTAGAGTAGACATCTAAAGACTTTTTATCTGATATCGTACATGCTCATGGTTATTGAGTGTCGGAGACTCGAGTGTTTTTAGAGTAGACATCTAAAGACTTTTTATCTGATATCGTACATGCTCATGGTTATTGAGTGTCGGAGACTCGAGTGTTTTTAGAGTAGACATCTAAAGACTTTTTATCTGATATCGTACATGCTCATGGTTATTGAGTGTCGGAGACTCGAGTGTTTTTAGAGTAGACATCTAAAGACTTTTTATCTGATATCGTACATGCTCATGGTTATTGGGTGTCGGAGACTCGAGTGTTTTTAGAGTAGACATCTAAAGACTTTTTATCTGATATCGTACATGCTCATGGTTATTGAGTGTCGGAGACTCGAGTGTTTTTAGAGTAGAGATCTAACTTTTTATCTGATATCGTACATGCTCATGGTTATTGGGTGTCGGAGGCTCGAGTGTTTTTAGAGTAGACATCTAAAGACTTTTTATCTGATATCGTACATGCTCATGGTTATTGGGTGTCGGAGACTCGAGTGTTTTTAGAGTAGAGATCTAACTTTTTATCTGATATCGTACATGCTCATGGTTATTGAGTGTCGGAGACTCGAGTGTTTTTAGAGTAGAGATCTAACTTTTTATCTGATATCGTACATGCTCATGGTTATTGGGTGTCGGAGGCTCGAGTGTTTTTAGAGTAGACATCTAAAGACTTTTTATCTGATATCGTACATGCTCATTGTTATTGGGTGTCGGAGGCTCGAGTGTTTTTAGAGTAGACATCTAAAGACTTTTTATCTGATATCGTACATGCTCATTGTTATTGGGTGTCGGAGACTCGAGTGTTTTTAGAGTAGACATCTAAAGACTTTTTATCTGATATCGTACATGCTCATTGTTATTGGGTGTCGGAGGCTCGAGTGTTTTTAGAGTAGACATCTAAAGACTTTTTATCTGATATCGTACATGCTCATTGTTATTGGGTGTCGGAGACTCGAGTGTTTTTAGAGTAGAGATCTAACTTTTTATCTGATATCGTACATGCTCATGGTTATTGAGTGTCGGAGACTCGAGTGTTTTTAGAGTAGAGATCTAACTTTTTATCTGATATCGTACATGCTCATGGTTATTGAGTGTCGGAGACTCGAGTGTTTTTAGAGTAGAGATCTAACTTTTTATCTGATATCGTACATGCTCATGGTTATTGGGTGTCGGAGGCTCGAGTGTTTTTAGAGTAGACATCTAAAGACTTTTTATCTGATATCGTACATGCTCATGGTTATTGGGTGTCGGAGACTCGAGTGTTTTTAGAGTAGAGATCTAACTTTTTATCTGATATCGTACATGCTCATGGTTATTGAGTGTCGGAGACTCGAGTGTTTTTAGAGTAGACATCTAAAGACTTTTTATCTGATATCGTACATGCTCATGGTTATTGGGTGTCGGAGGCTCGAGTGTTTTTAGAGTAGACATCTAAAGACTTTTTATCTGATATCGTACATGCTCATTGTTATTGGGTGTCGGAGGCTCGAGTGTTTTTAGAGTAGACATCTAAAGACTTTTTATCTGATATCGTACATGCTCATTGTTATTGGGTGTCGGAGACTCGAGTGTTTTTAGAGTAGACATCTAAAGACTTTTTATCTGATATCGTACATGCTCATTGTTATTGGGTGTCGGAGGCTCGAGTGTTTTTAGAGTAGACATCTAAAGACTTTTTATCTGATATCGTACATGCTCATGATTATTGGGTGTCGGAGACTCGAGTGTTTTTAGAGTAGACATCTAAAAACTTTTTATCTGATATCGTACATGCTCATGGTTGTTGGGTGTTGGAGAGACGTCATACCCAGATGGCTTCACGTCCCAAGTAAAGAAATCGTAGCCCCAAGTGAGAATCAAACTGTATTCTACCCAGTCCAGAGGTAAGCATACAAAACTAATAAGCTACCTCTTTGGCTCTTAAGTTTCTTTTGTGATTGAATAGAAATCTATTCTTGAAGCGTAAAGCTCATTAAGCCATGGTCTGCAAAAAAAAAAAAAAAGAAAGAAAAGAAAACTAAGTTTTGAGAGCTGCTGAATTCAGCTAGATGGCTACGTGATCTACATTACTGAACTGTAGATGTCTATCAAGGAAAGGACTCTCTCCTTGATGTCCCGTCTTCTCTACTAAACCTTGCTTCAACTGGCAAATTAGTGCCTCCTTTTCGTAGAATTTCAACTTACGTTTTAAGCTCCAGAAACAGAAATATCATGGTTTTGTTATATCTATATATATAAAGTTCGTGAGTTTGTTTGATCACCCATTTTCCGTGGACATAGAGACCTGAATTATTATAATCTTTACTTTTGTTGTGATTGACTTTATTGTAGTTGTATTACATAATAACAAATCGTATTAGGGGGTCAGGGTAGCTCAGCGGCTTGCGTACTCGCCTCAACTTTCTACAATACTATTTAACAATATTTCTCATTAGGGGACCAGGGTAAACTATAATATATAATAAACTATTAAATTAGAGGTTAAAAATTAATTATTATAGAAAAAAACTGGAACACAACTATCAGAAACATTCAAATGTTCTAAGTTAATATTATAAAGACACATTCTTTTAATTACTGTTATTTTATAAAAAGATTTCACATAAACACGTGAAATAACAGTAAATGATCAAACCACAATAAGAAATGGGAAAACAAGACTAAGATCTTTCAACCGTAACAAGCGGTCTTCGTCAGAGTCAAAAAACCCAACAGTTGGGTTTGGGTTTTTGACTCTGACGAAGACCGCTTGTTATGATTGAAAGATCTTAGACTTGTTTTCCCATTTCTTATTGTGGTTTGATCATTTACTGTAATTTTATGTTGGGTAAATAAATTGAGTATTTCAATTTACAAGTGTTGTTTGTTTTAAATATATTTGAGTGTGTATGTAACTTGAATTGATGTTTTATTTATTTATGTCATAAAATAAATAATTTTCTTTACTGTTAAATGATTTGTATTTTACTAAATATATTTACTGTGTATATATCTTGAATCATGTTAAGAATACGATATCAAAAGCTTGGACCATACAAGAATTTGTTTCCGTGCCTTAATAACAAGCAACAACAATTAAAATTATTCCTGTCAATCATATTCAGTAAATTTATTTCAATATCTATTGCTATAATTTCTGAGCGACAGAAAGAAGCACGGGTAGTCTAGTATAATCTATATTTCTGGTAAGATTGCTATTCAAAAAATAATAGTAATTATTGGTAATTCATTTTGCAAGACTATAATTGCAGACTGTAACTATATCTCTTATTTATTTAATGATTAGATATCATCGTTAATTTATAACAGAAAAATAACATAAACTTACTGAGTGAAAGCCAAAACGTTGCTAAATTTAGAAAATGGACTTAATTGACTATTTCTCATAGACCGCTAAGTCATAATAAACTTAGTGGAACATTCTAAAATTTGACATCTAAAAGTTTGTCGTTTGTTGTTTGAAGAAAACGAAGGAGATATTATTGTTTTATATTGTAACTGCAAGGTATTCTGTGATCCCAGCGGTCAAAACCCCCTCAGATGTGTTCTGTAGCAGCCTTCAGAGATGCAATCGTATTTTTACTTTTCTATGCAACTCCATTAAAAAAATGAAATATTTTTATATCAATCTTATTCAGATTCGTAAGTTTTTACTCTGAGTTAATAACACAAGCATATACTTAAGTAATGAGTTAGAAATGCAATTAAAGTGCACAGATACGTTTTATTAAATTGAACCTCTAAGAACAAGTTTACAATATTTGTAATTTGGCAATGTATTTAAACTCAAGAAAATTATAAGACTTTATTATCTTTTAATCAATGAAAGCTGTTATAGTTTTAAAAAATTATGTGCTCTCAGGTATTAGATCGTGACCGCCTGGGAAATCTCCACCATGTACAAGTAGATTGATCTACTTAAATCAGGCATAAGTTGCATGTTGTGCTTCGGTTAATTACGGCCATACATGGCCAGAGTAGCTCAGTGGCTTTTATGCTCGCCTATGGGATGGTAGATTCGGGGTTCAATACCCACACTGGACTTGGATTTTCACTCGAGAAGTTAAAAGAATGTGTGCACATACTCCCTCGAAGAGGATATTAGTACATTTGATGACTGCTATGGTTTTAACTAACCGAAAGAAATGCTTTAAGTTGTACCGGAAAGGGGGAGCGCGAAAGTCAGACCAACGGTAAAGTGTTCACCTCAGGACTGGCAGATCCAGTGTTCAATACCGACTGTGGCCCTCAATTTATTCACGTAAGATGTGATTAAATCTGAGCACGTCGTTCATCTGAGAGGATGTTAAGCAGTCGGTCCTGATCCTGGACGATGTTAGCTATTTGTTAAAGAATCCTACTGTAAATTTATTTGATTTGAGCAAAATTTAGGACTACCGATATAGAATGTTCATTGTGAGTCTCACAATACGACCTAGGTTTTACCTACGTGAGTTCTCTCATGGTTCTAACCTAGCTGCAGCCGTAGTAATTATTGAATATACGAGTATCTCATACAGTTTTAGTTAGGCTGTTGCTGAATACTGAAATATATTGACCACCTTCTTTAAAACGTTCAGGCATATTGGAATAGCAAGTTTACAAGCCACCTGAAGTGGTCGTATTTTTTTCCCCCACTTTTGGCCAAATTCTATTCACATTACGCTTTAAACAATTTTTAATGTTTAAATATAACTATATGGAATCAGTTTTAATAAAAATTACTGCATAAGGAGCAATTAAAATGATTGAAAATTTTCAAATTGGCATATGAACTCCTGCTCGGCATTGGAAAGAACATGGAAATGATAAATAACTTTTCACGCTTTTGTGGGTCAAGTAATGAATTATTCATGATAAGGACTATGATTTGAATATTCTGAGTGCTTACTAATGATATGAGAAGCACTAGACATTGTTTTAGTCCTTGGTGTCAAATCCAGTCGGTATTACATGCATGTAATATAGTTATCCTCAATTATGTGCCCATATTAACCATATTATGTGTCATTGTATATAGTAGATTATATACCCTACAAATACATTATAATATATTATGCCTGCATAGTATATTGAGGATAATTTTAGAAACATTATTATCCTCAATAATTATCTACATTTGGAAAATTTATTATCAAATTTGATTTCATATCGCAACGATTCAAGGTCATTCAGGTGCGATCTGTTATAGTGTGGTATTTACTTATATTGCCAATTTCTAAAATTATGTCTCCACAAAAAAAAATTAATATGAAAACTAACAATGCGTTTTCAACACTTAGTGTTCATCTTGAGGTTTCCGTTCTGCACTCATGGGTTCTTCCTAAGTCACTACCATGTATCAACATTTTAAGTGTGTAGATGTAAGCCTGAAGAAGAACACCAAGTGTTCGAAATGCGTTGTTAGTTCCATATTAAACTTTTTTTTGTGAAGACGTAATTTTTAAAATTCTCAATTTGATTCAAAGTTATAGTTATGATTTTCTTTGTGAATATTGTTTATTTAAACAAAAAAGTAAGCATCATGACTGAAAGTTGCAATATTTTGTTTCTTTTTATAATCTCTTGAATCAATAAGATAGATTCCAGGTAAAAATAACTGTTGAACAAAGCGTTATTCAGATTGATATGATGGTATATAAGTGTTGTCTAGCCTTAGTGAGTCGAGTAATTACTAGCCAATCTGCCAGGAAAAAACTGATATAATGGCAGGAAATCACTGCTATTACAAAATTTATCATGTTTTGTCAAGTTCAATGATAAATAATTTGCATTCAAGAATTTTCCCGGTTGATGACAATCTTTTTTTGCCTAAAATTAGAGTTATCTAACGAGTGCCTGACATCATACAGGCTCGGGCCGACGGTTTAACATCCTCTCCGAGGGATGGCATGTTCATATTTATTCACCTCCTACATGAATAAATCGAGGGCCCGGTGGGTATCGAACCCCAGACCTACCAGTACTAAGTACTAAGGCGTTAACCACTGAGTTTGGCTGGCTTCTATCTTACACAGGCATGTTTTTTTTATGATTCAATCGACAGTTTCGGATACATTTCTATCTAAATAATATTAACATGTTCTTAACTCTTGCTTGTTTGATATCCCAATAGCCTGGTATAGAGAATGGGTAGAAGAGGGAGTGAGATTCCGGTACGCACTCGTCATAAAATTTTGAGGGAATTCAAATATAGCTAAAAATAAATGAGGAATTTCATTCCCAAATATTTTAAAGACATAAATCCATGAACTTATAATTTCTTGTTTCAAGTGATGATAATGTTATAATTTTTTTCTATTGGTTGTTGGTATATAGAATCGCCGTATACATTTGATGCATTGTTTGTCGTGTATGTGACTCAGTAATGGTATGTGGTCAGAAATCAAACTGAAAACTTTAATGAAATAGTTGAGAATTGGATTTTTCACGTTTTACTTTGAAAAACGAGGCAAAATATTAGCATTTATCATTTTTATGTTCTTTCAATGACCAGCCAGAGATACAAATTTGAATAATGTCACATTTGGTTCTTGCTTGCTTGTCACCAACTTTCATTGAAATTGATTACATGTGGATGAATTGATATTAATTTTGATTTGACTAATATCAAAATTAGTTAGTTTCTGAAATTTTAAAAAAATACCTGATTGATAGAGGAAGTAAATCATTTGAATGCCTCGAGCGCCAAATAGATTTGCTATGCCAAGGTGTTTGCATATTTTACAGCATGCAATTTTTCTTATTTCAGTATTCAGTCGGAACAAAAAAAACTGCTTTAGATACTCGTACATTTTATGAGTTCTATGGTTGTAAATAATATAAGAAAAAATTAAAAAATAGCAATACCTGCTTCAAGATTGTAGATCATCTACTTGTGCAAGTAGGGGGGCCAGAGCTCTCGTCTGGACTGGCAGATGCAGTGTTCAAAACTCACTGTTGCCCTCGATTTATTGACATCGGAGGTTTATAATCTGAGTACGTTGTCCCTCAGAGTGGACACTAAGCCGTTGGTCTTGAGCCTGAACGATGTTAGATACTCGTTAAAGATCCTTACTCTAAATATAGTTGAGGTTGACAAAATTGACGACTCCCAATGTAATAGAATCTCCATTGTGTGGTATCCAAAGAGTTAATGTTGTGCCTGTGTGTGTTCACTTGTGGGACTGCCACTGCAACATAACCTTATCTAACCTAGCAGGTAGTGGAACTCTCCGAGAGGGATATCATCTGAAGTAAGAAAACCCTAAATTTATTAAAGGCAAAACTTTTTTAATTCATAGTAAAAGAATAATAAAGTGCTTTAATGCTCTTAACTTTAAATATTATTGCCTAGCTGTAAATACAGTAAGCTCATTTTCAGAGGATCTTCATAATAGTTACCTAGAACCATTTAATCACGTTTAAAAGTTTAATTGTGTTTATTACCTTTGATGACGCATTACTTAAGTAATTTATCATCGAAAAAATATAACGTCTAAAGCAGGTGTTATTGTGAAATTTTATTTACACATATCAGTGACGTGCTGTGAGGTTCATAGCAGGTGAGGTACTGACTTAATCACAGTCAAATCAAGTAGTCACAAGCGACCACCATAAGGCAGTGTGCCTCACTTAGTGACTCTTTGGAGCAGTTTTATGAACGCTTATCACAAGAAACTACTAACACACATACAATTAATGACAAAAAAAACACACGGTACGATGGCAATCCAGTTAATATAGCAATAGTTTTTAAACATTTTAATAAAGACATACTGAGAGACAGAATGCGATATCACCGCAGAGTAAGCCAGTACAGTTAACAGTCACTGCACAATCTATCGAGAGACACACCAAGCGACAGCCTCACAGCACATTTCTTTTAAGTAACTGAACAATAAATGTGAAAATCCAGCAATTTTGAATAAAAGCAATCTAAAACTGGTGAATTAAACGGAAAAATATCTTAACAGTGCAATTAATTGGATAACTATAACCTGTTTTGATTCACCGGCGTTCCCAAGCCTTCCGGCTACCACACCGCGGATAACTATAACCATCTAACTTCGGTTAACTATTTATGATTATGATTAACTATTTTACTCACTTTACATTTTTTTTTCCAAGGTTATCAGGATAGTCTCGACCTCACCTGCCTCCCGTAACTTCACGTTTTTGACACATACATACCTACATATAAATGTAAACAACACGTATGAATATGACTGTTACTAAATTATTTCGTTTTTATTATTCATGTAGCAAATGTCTATTCTCTTCTTCTATTCATTTTATACCTAAAATTGGGGTATACTTTTTTCTAAAGAAACGAATCATTTTGCACACAATCTTTAGTTTCCATTATATAATCCCCAAGAAATCACTAATACAATCAGACTTAGTCATTCTGAAATTACTAAGTCACTCTTGTTGGAACTCGTTGATTCGTAAATATCAAGGATAACAGAAAGAATGAGTATTATGCTAATCGATACGAGAATTCTTCAACTGTCTTCAGCACAATTTATTGAGGTTTTACAATATAAAAATAATTTTGAGACAGAATATTTTATAAACATTCTTTTAATTTATACTGGAAATTGAATTTGATAAAAAAAAATAAGAATATTTTATTTGAATGCATATTTAATGCAGCTACAAAAAGAGTGAATACAATTTTGCTATTACAGTAAAAAGATGCAATGGTTTTTAAATGGCTGTTTTGTGAGCGGTGCCCAGGTACAATTAAGCCTTGGTTGAGGTGCACTTGTGTTGGCTCTTAGGCATAACAATGGCCTCATTAACGTCTTTAGGTCAGGAGACTGACTTCTATAGAATATTTACTTTGTCTTCAATGCCTTTACAATCGAGACCGTTTAGATCAGCTGTTCATCTTAAAACATTATTCACATTTTAAAAAAAAAAATTATCTATGATAATAACTATTTCTTGTTTATAAACTGAATAGTTCTATGACTTCATAGAGCATTATTATATATATTTACAAAAATGCAATGTATATTCGTATATTTACAATATATCTAAGATCGTTCAACGTGATTTTATTCACAAGAATTAAATTACACGTCCTTTCTAGTAAAAGGATAATTAACACAAAAATAAAACAGGTAACTGACAACATCAACAATGTCATGTTACCATGGGAACGAAAAGAACAGTTGAAGTGTAGCCAACCTTTACACCTCCCCCTCTCAAGTGGCTTGCTGCGGGTTAAAGGGTAGGTGTAAAGGTTGGCTACACTTCAACTGTTCTTTTCTTTAACAGAATAGAATGTACCTGTAAATCTCTTGACTCCTCTGGAAATACATACCAAATATTTTTGTCAGGAGAAATACCCTGGATCTCAAAACCATCCTCTGCTCTCTTCGTAACACGAACATAAAGTTGAGCCATCCTCTATTTACTTGAGATCTTGTAATTTAATTTCTAAGATCGTTCAACGTGATTTTATTCACAAGAATTAAATTACACGTTCTTTCAAGTAAAAGGATAATTAACACAAAAATAAAACAGGTAACTGACAACATCAACAATGTCATGTTACCATGGGAACGAAAAGAACAGTTGAAGTGTAGCCAACCTTTACATATATTTATTTATGTATTTTGAATAAATGTGAATGTTTCAGTTAAAAATCTTAAATTATAAAAATTTAAAATCATTAGTTGTGCAATCCGTAATTGTGTGATATTTACTCATTCTGCGGTAAAATGGATAAACAAACAAGTCTCCACACAAATGAAGTTTTATTCAACAACAACAACGCATTTCGAACACTTTGTGTTCATCATCAGGAAGACACTATAATACAAATTTTGTAACTGATTAGATATAATTTGTATTATAGTGTCTCCTTATGATGAACACAAAGTGTTTGAAACGCGTTGTTGTTGTTGTTGAATAAAACTTCATTTCTTTGGAGACTTTTGTTTGTTTATCCATTTTACCTCAGAATGAAAAATTTAAAAAACTGGAGAATTTTTTTTTTAAAAAGTATAAGTTTTTGATCCAATATGGCTAAGATACTATAGCTCTGTAAACTACTATATTGAAACAAAAATTATATCAGATGATTGAATTCATCACACGATTGATATAATGAGTTCATAGTTTCATCCATAAAACTCCAATCACTACTGGCATTTGGAATCAACAGTTTGTGATTATTTTTTTACAAAAGGAAAACTTAGTCTTGCATCATACTTTCTATAAAAAAAAAAAAAAAAAAAAAAAAAAAAAAAAAAAAAACCTATGAAAATCTAATAAGTCTTCATGTCATTTTAGCTCTTAACACTAAAATGTGACTAAAGCTAGAAAATAAAAACGTGGCACAAAATGTTTCACCTTTCCAATAAACTTACTCTCAATAGGTCAGAGTAGAGTGCGTTTTTGTCACTGAACTCTTACATCAGGGTTCAATTCTCACTCCGCTTCTAATTTTTTTCACATTGAAGATGAAAAAAAAACTTTCAAAAACGTTTGTTTGAATTAAGAAATTATTAGAAAGTAAATTTTCTGTTTTTTTTTTAGTTTTTTTTTTACATTTTTATATTTTTACTTATTTTTTTTTAATTTTAACTTTTTAACTTTGTCGTCGAAGTAACCAAAAACAAAAAAAACTTTTACTTTTTTAATTCACATTTATTCACAGAACTGAAAAAAAATTGAGTCATCGACTCCGATTCTGTGTTATATCAGGTAAATGTTCAACATCCCTGCTTTGAATATAAGTTAGCAAAGTTTAGGCCTCTCAACGCATAATCAATGTGACTCTGGAAAATCACTTCTTTCGGTTGAATAATCATAGTAATTTTTCTTTTTTCATGCTGTGGTTTAGAGATTCAGTTTTATTATACGTGTTTATTATATTGTTTTATATTCATATGAAGTATATTAAAGAAGTATAATGTATATTTCATTATGAATTTTGGATAAATGTTAATGCTTCAGATGAAAAGATAAATTATAAAAATTTTAAAAAAAATAAAAACTGGAGAATTTATCTTCTAAGACTCTCTAAATTCAGAGAAACGTAGCAAACACATTTTCGGGTATGTACTACTCAGCAAACCATAATTAGTGTAAAATTTATTGCAGCATAATACTAGCGTGCTTGTTAGGTATTACTAATTCATACGTGCATAATCTCTAAAAATGGTTTGGATATTTTACCTTGCACTCTAATGATGCAAAAAATTATAAGAATAATCCATCTAATTGTCCTTTATAGTTAAATACTCTAGAGAAATATAGTTGTATTAAGAAACAGAAAAAAACACTAAAATTTAAAAGTCAAATGAGGACTAAATTCTTTCACAGAGATAGCAAATGTTATTTTCCGTTGATAAAATGTTTTGCATAAAATCACAATCTTCAGTACGTTTGATAAGTATGTGATAAAGTATCTGGTTTTTTTTTTCGTTGTAACGCTTGAAACCGATTATTTCATATGCCAAAGGTCTATTCTCTTTTCCTATTCATAAGGAGCGTGAACCCTGAATCGCCGCTCTGCATTCCTGCGGGACTCTTCGCCTCCTGATGACGACGACGGTCGAAATATAGAAATGAGTTATTCCTGTGTCTATCTGTGTGCTATCTTTTTAATTGGTTTTTATTAAAAAGTCCGTTGGACCGTTTCATTTAATATATATATATATATATATATCAGTGATCAAACCACAATAAGAAATGGGAAAACAAGACTAAGATCTTTCAACCGTAACAAGCGGTCTTCGTCAGAGTCAAAAACCCCATTGGTCTTGTTTTCCCATTTCTTATTGTGGTTTGATCACTGATTGTTATTTCACGTGTATATGTGAAATCTTTATATATATATATATATATATATATATATACAGAGAGAGAGTTCAATGTACATAAAGAAACATAGAGAAATTAAAAACACAAACTTACAGTCTCTAATTTTTGGTTGAACCGTCTTCAAGAGAGATAAGAGAGAGAAACCAAGCACACTGGTTCAAAGACGGTTGAAGTCTCCAACCGTCTCTGTACCAGTGTGCTTTGTTTCCCTCTCCTATCTTTCCTGAAGACGATTCAAACAAAAATGAGACTGTAAGTTTGTGTTTTTAATTTCTCTATGTTTCTTTATGTACATTGAACTGTATTTGTCTATTTCGGATCGTATTTTCATCGAAAAAGTGTGTATATATATATATATATATGCAGAAAAATGACAATAAACAAACACGTGAAGCAATTAATGAAATTAAACCACAAGAAAAAAAAAGAATACAACAGGAAAAATGCTCTCAGGCTTTTCAATTTGTCAACTTTTATGTTATCTTCTTAGTTCTTTGTTTGTTTTGTTCTCTGATGACATAAATTGAAAGGCCTGAGAGCATTTTTTCTGTTGTATTCTTTTTTTTTTCCTTGTTATTTAATTTCATATATATATATATATATATATATATATATATGAAACATCTAAACCATCAAAAAATAATCGAAAAATGACAGATCTTCAACCAAAAAAAGCGGTCTCGGTATCACTTGGACTCTGACAAAGACCACTTGTTTTGGTTGAAAGATGTTATCTACTTTTCTGATTTCTTACTGTAGCTTAGACGTTGATATTTTTATTTAAGCTTTTATTGACTTTTTTTATTGAATGTTTATTATTCAAGAAGTTTTTTTTTATATTTTGCAAGTTACTTTTTTGAATAAAAAAAGGAATATCTTGACCAAGGACATACATTTTTTCCCATAAAACAATTAAAGAATCAAATTTTTTTTTGCATAGAATCTAAATCATTGTTCTCATTTTATGTATAATCCTCAAGGAAACTGCTAAAGTAATTACTAATGCAATCAGACTTAGTCACTCTGGTTAGAACTCGTTGTTTCGTAAATATCAAGGATAACAGAGAGTTTAAGCAGTATTATGCTAATTGTTATTAAAATTCTTCATCTGCCTTCTACAAAATATTGAGGATTTACAATGTAAAATAATTTAATAATTATTCTATTGATTTTTACTTTATTTTATAATTTTAAAATGAAGCACTGATTTTTACTGTAAATACGTATCAAATTCAGTTCTGGATCCTATAGACTGCTATCTATGAAATAATGAAAAACTAAACAACTATTTTGTACAGAATACAAAAACACTTAATATATGAAGTGTCGGGTATTTCGCAACATTTTTTTTGTTAGATTAGTCAAATAAAATGTACTGCGTGTATGAATTCTACAATAGATATTATATATACTGTTGACATAATTTTCTTTTTATAGAGGAGTTCACATATAGATTATCATTTAATATACTAATTTTTCTAACTTTATTGTTTATGAATTTTGCGTTTAAATATATAAATCAATTTTTTTTTCTAAATTTGATTATTTTAGTTATTCATGGATAACGTTAAACGTTATGAACCAATGAAAATCAAAATTAATATTTTTAATGTACAATATTTTTAAATGCATTAATATATTGTATTTTTTCTCGTTACGATTAAATTAAAAAAAATATTCTTTTTACGTAGTACAACTTGGATGTATATCAACAAATGACCTGAAATAGAATGACCTAATAAGGCTATATAACACGCTGACCTGACTTCTGGATAAAAGATCGAATTTGACTTTGCAAAACAAATGAATGATATATTCTAAAATAATGTATATGAATTTGGATTCAAGGACTTGGTATCGGGAATTAACGTAGAGTACAATCATCCAAAAAATTCCATCAGCCTAATACATAGTCGAATAAAAAATCGTAGAAGCTTCCTTTTATGTTTCTAATGATACTATTTCTAACGATCTGAAAATTACTTTTATCCACCGAAAAACCCGATGTCGGTACCGTCAATTTGATGAATCTTCACCCTTTAATCTAAAACCTTTTATTCAGCAAATGTTATTCGACCAGAATCCTATAAACCCTATCAGATGGCAAAAAGGTGTTGGCCTCGAGATCTGTTCAGCAATTGTAACTGACATGACTAATTAAAGTGAGCAGCACAATTTAAATGGATAAAACCAATGGGTAGTTTTTCCACACTTTTTCTTTTTTTTTTTGCTTTTAATTTAGGACTATTACTTGTTACCCCTCCAAGGATGGTTATAATATAATACTAATGAAAATAAATATTACAAATTTTAAAATCTATTTTCATATAAAACTTTCAATCGTTAAATATATTTCCCCTTAGTTAAATATAGTTTTCCTATGTTAAAAACTATATTGGAATTGAAAACAAATATTTATTTTAACATTTGAATTATGTTATTTATTTTATACTTATCTATATATAGCACTGTTGACATATAAAGCTAAAAACAAAATAAATTACCCATAGTTCCTTTATTATTTTCAGAATATATTATACCAGATTCATTGTTTCAAACCGGATCTGTTTATTAAATAAATGTAAAATAAATTCATTGTTTGAAATAATTTTGATGTATCTTCTTTTGTGCTTATAATAGCGGATCAATTAACATAAAGTGACGGAAGTTAGCCTCTTGAACGATTGCTCCATTGCTCTTAGTATAATATTACTATGAAGAGTCCAGTCTATTGTCAATTCAAAGGATATAACTGATGGTATTAACAATGTCCGGTGGAAAAGATTTTATGAATTAGATGCTGAAGGAGTTGTAAGTTTATGTAGCATAAACTGACACGTGTCCGCTTCTATATTATTACTTCAATTGTAATATTTTCTGTCTACTTTAAAGTATTTTTTTCTACAAAAAATATAAATAAAAAGAAATATTTCACATATCATTTAAGAGTAAAAGTGTTCTGAACATTTTTTTGCCCTTATGTTATATATATATATATATATAATATATATATATATATATATATATATATATATATATATATATATATATAGGTGTGTTCTCTAATCGGGGTTCGGTCAATTTTCCAGGATTAGTACAAAATAATATAATATTGGTACTAATATTATAATATAATTGAATTATAATTTTCCAGGTTTTAGTAAATGTATTACAGTTCTTAATCTAATTTTAGCTCCGAAAAATTAAACTCTCAAATGCCAACTTTGAAGTTTTTCCTTAAAACCATTTTAATATACGTAAAGCATAAAAAATAATGCACAAATTCATTGATAATTCACAACATGGTAGATATATTCAATAGATTGTTACAACTTATTGAATATTACATGTAGAAATAATGGAACTTACAAAAGTAAGAAATTTCAAAAGGGGAAACTATATTTTCACTTAAGTGTATTATCTTCCAGAAAGTATTTCAAATTCAGTTGGACTACAAATCTATTGCAAAAACGCTTAAACGGTAAAAAAATTCTCTTAATTCACACCGATTACAAGAATTTTCTTTAATCGGTGTAAGTTAAAGTATGTTATACTGTATAAGTGTTTTTTGCAATATAGTTTCCTCTATTTTGATTTTATTGCTTCTGTATGTTCCATTATTTCTACATGTTGTATCTTAACTTGTAAATCCATCCTACCTTGTAAATAATTGCTGCGTCATCTGACCGGCTTTCCACAGAGTGATCCAACCGGTTTACTAATCTATCCTACTTGAAGATGTAGAAATGAATTCGTAGACTACGTTTGTACTATATTGTACCATTTAAACAGCTGCAGCAACTGATTACAAGTTACGACAGATTTATGAAATAACATGATAAAATCAATTGTTCATCCAGTTCATCAAAATCATGCCGCGCCACTATTATTATATAATAGTAAACTAATTAGCCTTTCATGTGATTTATTTAACGATTTAGGGGATCAGGCTAGCTCAGTGGTTACGTGCTCGCCTCTGAACTGATAGGACCGGGATGGTTCAATCCCCACCTGGCCCTCAATTTATTCACGCAGGAGGTGAATAAATCTGAGCACGTCGTCCCTTGGAGAAGGACGTTAAGCTGTCGGTCCCGAGCCTGTACGATGTCAGGTACTCGTTAAAGATCCCTACTCTAAATACACTTGAGTTAGGCAAAATTTAGGACTCCCACTGTAGAATAAATCTTCATTGTGTGGTATCACAAAGGGCCAATGCTCGGCCTAAGTGTGTTCCCTTGTGGGATTGCCACTACAACATAACATAACATAACATATTTAACGATTTCAGGAAATTAATGTATGTGATTCAGAGTAAATTATTTTATTATATTTCAGCATTGGCAATGTTTAACTATAATCATATGCATGTTCATTGCTCGAGGTAGCATGGTTAGTTGTCCTCGAAAGCACGCAAAATCGTGAAGCGTTTCCCATTTTCGTGCCAGATCTGCAATTATAGCAGTCGAAGGTGTGCCTTGACCGTTACAAGCCTGGGGCTTTTCAACTGAAGAAAAAAACAACTTGTGTTGAAAATCAAATGTTACATATAATAAACTATTATATTACTTTGTTGTTACATAATAAAGATTTCCAATCATATAGCAAACCATTCCGGCTTGATATATGTTCTTCATGTTAATTATAATTACTACTATGTATATCAACAACTGCTATAGTTATTGAAGATTTGGTCCAAATTATTCTGAATTCAAGCCGAAAGTTGTTTAGCATTCTCAGGTTAAAAACAATTTATTCCAAAAATTAATACTACTATAAACAACTCTGAAAACAAATACCACCATAGAATATCAACAAACAGCAATTAGAAACAAACACAAAAAAAGTAAAAAGATAACCTGATATGGACATTTAATGCTTTAAAAACATAATAACTTTGTAAATCTTTGTTTTGGCTTGTGTTTGTTTCATAGATTGCTTATTTCTATTGTTGCTTACTGTGTTTTTTGTTTTCTGTTACCTTGAATATTCTCTACAAGTACCCTTGCAGAGTTATTTTATGGCATTACAAATAGTTTAAATTCTTTTTAGCCTTAGTAATTAATAGAAGTAATTATGTTAGAAACACTTACGGTCTATTAACACTGTAAATTTTTGGTTTTCTTTTATTTTGTATGTGTTTCATTGTTGTATTGTTTGATATCTAAAATTGAATACACTGGGTCATATATTTGTCACATCATATGCTTTTTTATCATTTTCATTTAGTTGTAAAGGAATAATAGTGATAATTAAGGAGATAAAAGTCGTATGCACAAAGGCATATTGGGATATGAGATGTTTACAATGCAGAAAGACAAAATAAGTATATGTATATTGTAAATATTAAACACATAAAGTATTAATTAAACATGTTGGATCATAAAGAACTACCAGTGATGATAAAAGGGATAAAAATGATAGACGTCAATGAGACATGCGCAATCTAGAACAACCGCTAGTTTCCCTTGATTGTTAACTAAAGCCGATTTGCTGAAGTCGGCTACCAAAAGACCTTGGTGGTTGTGTAATGGTTCATGGGGCCAGAGTCTTCCGCCAGCTGACAGTCTTGATTAAGAATTGTGGTGATGAGTGGTTTTTTTTTCTTCTTTTTTATTCATCCCTGCTAAAGCTGTTCATTCTACTAACTGGCATGAATTATCCGTGACGTCACTTTAGTGAATTGTTTCAATTTCCTTAATGGACGATTCTTGCTGTCTTTTCAATGCCTCTAGCTGGAGAAGCCAATAATGACTTGTCTTTTTTCACACGCTTATTTCGCCTGTATTTTCTTCATTAATGGTAATTAAGACCGAAATATAAAACTTTTGGGAAACTACTTCAGTCAATTATTCTTCATAAAATCCATGTGTTAACATTTAATTTGATCTAACTAGAAGTTTTATGATATATATATATATATATATATATATATATATATATCATAAAACATATGAAATAATACAGAAAGTCTCTGCAGAACTCACTTCGATAATTTGACATCCGTCGTCATCAGGAAGAAGTACGAAGTACTGGAATTGAGAAGCAAACCGCAACTATAAATATTCTATAAATAGTTATATATATATATATATAACCAATTAATTCTTATGTAACGTAAATAACCAGTAGCACACTTTCCAAGGTAAAACTAATTTCCTTTTGTCTGATACTTTTAAATAGATGTGTACTCAACAACTCTGATTATAAAATAACCTTTTGTATGTATCTGTTGGTTTTAACAAAAGTGTGTGTTATTTCTCTATGTGAGTTGGAGATTGTTTTGATAAATGTATTATAGTCTTACTCTAATTTTAGCCCGGAAGATGATGTACAAATACATCGAAGCGTCGGCCTAGAAAGGAGTATATTTTCTTTTATTTGACTTAGCCCTCAATAACGAAACAGTGAATATATATATATATATATATATATATATATATATAGAAAATTGTCACAATAACACGTGATATAAATATTCAGGTAACTCACCACAAATTAGAGAAGATAGTCGCTCTAAGGCCTTTCGTTTTCACGTCGTCAGAGAGCAAGTGAATACAAGTTGTAAGCAGGTTATGAATTTTGATTTAAAGAAGGAGTAAGATTGGCATCATTGACAGTATTTTTCCCTATAACTGTTGAAATAGTCTTGATTTGGAATTATCAAACAAATCAAGACTATTTCAACAGTTATAGGGAAAAATACTGTCAATGATGCCAATCTTACTCCTTCTTTAAATCAAAATTCATAACCTGCTTACAACTTGTATTCACTTGCTCTTTGACGACGTGAAAACAAAAGGCCTTAGAGCGACTATCTTCTCTAATTTGTGGTGAGTTACCTATATATATATATATATATGTTAAACGAAAGGTGATCCAAAAGAATTGAAAACCCTTAAAACAAATTTACATGGTAAATAGAAAAACACACCTACAACCTCCTTATATGTAATCTTATAATTATATACATATATATATATATATATATATATATATATAAAGATTTCACATAACACGTGAAATAACAATCAATGATCAAAGCACTATAAGAAATGGGAAAACAAGACTAAGATCTAACAAGCGGTCTTCGTTTTTAACAAGAGTCAGGGTTTTTGACTCTGACGAAGACCGCTTGTTACGGTTGAAAGATCTTAGTCTTGTTTCCCCATTTCTTATTGTGGTTTAATCATTGATGTATATATATATATATATATATATATATGTAAGGCCAGGTTAGCTCAGTGGTTAACGTACTCACCTCTGGACTGATATAACCGGTGTTCTATTTCCACCTGTCCCTCCATTTATATATGTGGGAGGTGAATAAATCTGAGCACGTTGTCCCTCGGAGAGGACGTTAAAGCGTCGGTCCCGAGACTGTACAGTGTAAGTGAGGTACTCGTTGAAGATCCCTACTCTAAATACACTTAAGTTAAGTAAAATTTAGGACTCCCACTGTAGAATCAATCTTTATTGTGTGGTATCTCAAAGGGCCAATGCTCGGCCTATGTATATTCCCTTGTAGGACTGCTATTGCAACCTAACGTATATAAAAAAGAAAACTTTGTCGTAAAGACATAATATATTTCCCCTCACACTCATTAATTATGTAATTATATTTCAAACATAGTTAGTTTGTATATATTAATTTTAGTTATTCAATTTTTTGTCAGTTTATTTTACTTTTAATTTGAATACCAAGAGAAATGATTAATATCAGTTTTTCTTTCGTAATTATTGTTTAGACAAAGGGTTGCTAATAATGATGGTGAAAATCTTTGAAATTAATTAAGTTTGATAATTAATTTCTTCTTATTATTAGCTTAAGAATAAATGTTTGATTTGATTTTGTTTTGTTGATGTTTTATTCTGTCTGGTTAATTAGTTTTTATTTTAAATATGATAACAAAGACTTGGAAGAAGATATGAACTAAATTTAGTCAAAAGTTTCTTTTGTTTTTTTATAAATGGCATTTTATTCTTAATATATCAAATAGAAAATAATTGTTTTAAACATAATACTAAACAGACAGATATAGTAAAAAGGTTATTTCCACTGAGGTTAATAAAATTAGAATTAATCCTAATATAATTCATCATACCTCGGATAACATCTGGAGAGCTCGACCGGTTTCGGGTCATTCTGGTTCCCATCTTCAAGAGCATCTGATTGTGGATTTCTTGTTCTGATAGCCTACACCTACACCTAATGCTATCTAGATCATTAAAACGTAGGGTGTGTCTATAGTGAACTCTATTATTTTAGTTTGTACGTCTATTAAATAAAATTTTATTTGTTTATTTCTCGTCGCTACGTTCTTGTAAATTTTATTAAACATCTGGTTAAAATGTTTGTTTGGTGGTTTGTCTGCTCGTTAATTATATTGTCTGTCATTTTTATGCTTGTAAATTTATATTTCTTTCCTATGTTCATTATCTATCCTTTTTGTCCTGTCTGTTGTAAGCCCTTTGTGTTTTCTATTTGTGTTTGGGTTAGGTCGAAATCAGTTTGGGTTATGTACACCTAATTATTTAGCTGGTGTGCATAGTTTGATTTGTTTGTAGTATGTTGTAGTCTTTGAATCTGTCTTTTAGTGTTCTTCCCGTTTGTTTTATGTATTTTTACCCGCAGCCTTTACATTTAATTTTATATATTTAACTTGTTCGTATTTATTATCTTTACTGTATTTTGTTTTATTTGTGATTTCGTTTATATTATTATTTGTTTATTTCTATTAATTACTACTACTACTAATTAATTACTAATTACTACTAGTACTATTTCTACTATTACTTACTACTAATTACTATATTTTTATTAGTTTTTACTATTTTAGAGTTAATTTTACTATTAATTCTAACCAAACTGACTTTTTTAGAAGCTAATGTGATTAGGTATGAAATATCCATGTTGTTTACTTAACATTATTAATTAAGTTTGGCTGTCAAACACTAAATACCAGTAATAGTTCAATCAAACTAGACTAACTATTAACCAGAGCAATAACCCCATAAAATAGAGAAAATATTTGAGCTGTTTGTTCTAAAACTCTTTTTTGGAGTTGTGAGACCATTGTTCCCTTTAATTACCTTTGAAATCCTTTAAAGGCACCGTCTTATTTCTGTCTCGTCTAACTGTCTTTCGATTTCCTTTCAAGCTCTCTCACTTTATTTTCTTCGGTTCAGGTACGAATCATAGTCTCATTTTTGAATGTACTACTATGGTTCAGAAGTTGATATATAATTGTCGAATTGGAATATTGCATAATATTTGTTAAAAAATAAATATAAAAAAATTTAAATTATGGAACAATGAACATTTGGTTCTTAACTATTTAGTGTATTGTTGTAATAGCTATGCTGTTATTCTAAACATTCGTAATAGAATAATTCTTATTTAAATTTGTTTAGGGAAGCATAATGAATTCTTGTCAAAGAAACTGTGCTATTTAGTGGCTTGAATACATTTTTAAAATCTTTGTATACTTATGTACGAGTGAATATTTTGTGTTCTTATAGACATGTGATTATATTATCAAGAATCATTTGCCTTAATAGCCTTGCTTCTTAGCCAATGCTGACTATTGGTATGTCTGCGTTCAGGCAAACCTGTCTAGTGTAGTGTGACCCCACAATCGTTGTACTTTTGTCAGTAGCACAGGCTTAGACAGTTAGATAAGTGACTGTGATTAATGCTTTCATGTCCTCACAGTAAGGTTAAGTTCAGTGACACTCTCACAAGGGAACATTCAGTCTCATAGGCTGAAAATTCGCCGTTTGTGATACCACACAAAGAGCTAAATGTTTCCTATCTCAAGTATATTTTTTATCGTAGGTATCTTTAACTAGTACCTGACATCTTACAGGCTTGGGACTGACAGCTTAACATCCTTTCCGGGGGGATGACGTGCTCATATTTATTCACACTCCACGTGAATGAATCGAGGGCCAGATTAGGTATTGAACGCTGGACCTAACAATTCAGCGGCAAGGACTTTGCCACTGAGATAACTAGAACCCGCCGGCACAGTAAAAATTCTGATCATGGTTAATCCCAAGTAGATTTTCTGGCATTAGATTATGTGCTGACCAGTATTGACCTCCAAAAAGGTGCTCCTCGCAGCTGTTGTTATAGTCAGTAACCAACCATTAGCCTTGGTGACTCTGCAGTGGCACATCTATCGGTATGCAATCATTGAACTGTGCACTGATTAGAAAGCTGAAGGGCACTGTCAGTAGAATAGAAGTTGCACACTAATATTAAGGATTCCGTTAACTCACTAATCTGTCAACATGATGTAACTGAGGCAATGTTTCCTGATGATGAACACTAAGTGTTCAAAACGCATTGTTTGATTAAATCCTTTTTGTGTGTGGAAAACTTAGTGTTTCTTTTCCTCTCTAATCATGAGAAAATACCACACAATAATGATTGCATAGCTCTTGATCTACAAGTACAATATTCTTATAGACACTCAGCGTCACTCAGGTTGCCATAAGAAACTCATAAGTAAATGTTGCTATTATTCAACTGCCAGTAATAAGGTTGTTCACCTGGTTGTTGACATACCCAAGCGGTTGTAGATTTAATTGCTGTTTCCCCAAGCAGTGGACGAGAGGTCACGTAGTAGAATAGGGCTGGAGGAGGCTCAGATTTACATACTAACTACCCAGCTGAGTTATACCCTCAACGCCAGGTGTTCCCTCTCCTACCCAGACAAGTGATTTTTCTTCCATCTTTTTTCTTTCGTTTCTCTGCTACTCTGTTTTATTGCCAAGTCTCTGACACGAGCTGCATACTGATAACATCCAACTTTGTTTTTAACAACAACTTTACTCATATTACTCAGCATTAATCACTTCAATTCGCAACAATTATTAAATAATCATCAGTATATCAACAGTTAGTTCAATTGGTATTCCAACGACATGTTGTTTGTCACCCATCCAAGTATCGAAATGTTGCATCATCTGGGTAATGTAATAGCAACCAGTGCTTTCACAAAGCTGTGGCATTAGCATGTATTAAAAAAAAATGTATTCGAATATATTATAATTTTTTAAGTATTAAAATCTGAATCAACCAAGCTATACAAAAAAATAGGGTTTTGTTATCTTGACCAAATATATTCTGTACAATTTTTCTTTATCGATATTTGGCCATCGTCAAAAGATTTTTCGAAAAAACATCTAAAACCAACATTTCTTCTATATTTCTTGACATCTTCATTCATGCAGCACTAAAGGTGTTAAAAAATGTAGAAGAAACATTAACACAAACTTTAGTGGAAAAATAGTATCTTGAAACACGATTAGTACTCCATGTTAAGTTCATATGAGTATATAAGCTAGCCCTTAGAATATTCAAACATAATAATAAAAACATAAGACCCAATATCCACTTCAGTTTGTTATAGTCTTCCAATATTTTTAAAAATGTTAATTACATTTTTTTTATGTTATATTCAAAACAAGTTCATTAGTTTTTACATAAGTTGTAACCATCCATTTTCATATTGTTTATATATTAGATGTTGATATGTGATTTCTTATTATCTTGAATTTGTAGGGCTATGAAAAAGATTTTAAAATAAAACAGAAACTTTGGCAACGAGAGTTTGATTTTAGAACCTAGAAAATTGACCGAATTCTGATTAAATAATCCACCTATTCTATCAAAGGGTTAATATATTATTGAATTGTTTTATTTTTATCTTTATATCCTTTTTGCTTAGAAGTATTTATGTTTTCAAGGAAAGAGAAATTTGTCGTCCCCAAAATGGATTTGAATCTCAGTGATATCAGTAATAAAATATCAAATATTTAAAATAAATATAAAACTCTGTTACTTTTATTTTTGGTTATGTCATGTACTGCTGACAGGTAAACCGTACGAATAGCAACATTATGAACATAAATACAAAAAGACAAATTTTTGGAAATCAAGTTATTGTAATAGGGTATTTCAAACCATATGTTTGTTTTGAAAAATTTGATATCAACATTTTTACAAAGACGCTATCCGAACGTTATGAATAAATTCTGAAATAATTAAAAAAATATGCAATGGGCTTATCAATTAAATAATACTATTTATTAAATAAATATAATTATATATAATATATTTCTTTATTAATATATTATTTATTTATGTTTATATTATATTAATAAATAAATAATATTTTTAAATATGTCGACTCTTTTTATTTATTGCTCAAAATAGATAGTTCTAATTACTCATTGTTTGCAAAAACTGTGGTGTACGTATGAGCATATTCACAGAACAAAGAAAATGTCTGTGCTTAAAGAAAAATGTTGCTCTTACAGATATTGAATAAATGATGACACCAATATAATTTACCTAATGGAAAAATTAATTTGGCTGAAACAAGAAAAAATAAAAAAATATTGCAGGCAAAAAAAAAATATTTGGGTAAATATGTTGTAATATTTGCTATGTTTTATGAAGAAGAAAGCAGAAGGTGTATGAATATTGCCAGAATTCTGAGATATAAAAGTGACCTAGTTTCGGTTTTATTAAAAATTCAATGTTAAAGGTAACATGTGAAATGTAGACGAATAGGGCAGGGCGTTGCAGAGAGTGGCTAGACAATACCAACGGCAGTAAAGCTGGAATCCCCTCGACCAAACCACCACAATATGCCATTAACTAATTAAATGAAGGATGCAAGAAAGGTTACAAAAGATCTAGAAATCACTCTAAAAACGCTGTTATCTAGTTATAATCATGATTTCTTTATATGTTTAATTAAATTAATATATAGAAAGGCATGAACTATAAACTACCATGCATAGTGACTTCAATCAGACAAAAAAATAACAATAGTAAAAATTAAACATGCTTTTTTTTTAAATTGTGTAAAATAAAAACGTTAAAGATCATTTTAGTGTAGAACACAGTGCTCTGTTTATTCGTTCCCAAACTGAACTTGCATTCATATTGTATCACAGGGGTTATCAAAAACCATATTACAGTAAAACCTCCCAGAGCGAGTTTAATTCCTCCCAAGTCAAACTGATATTTTGATTTACTTGTATTACGAAGCAATATTTCTATTGAAATTAACATAAAAATAAATACTCCGATAGTCTAAAAAAATGACTGGTTTTTAGTTTGTTTTTTTGAACAGAAAAGAAGCAAATAGAAAAAAAAAACAATATTTTACATGTAATATGAATAAAGAAAATGCAGTAATAATCATGTTTTAATAATTTTAAACTTAAGATTAAAATTAAGAGTAATTAAACTTAAAACGGAAAGATTTTTTAGGTGTGAGGAAAACGGTCGCTTGTACTATGAACTTTTACTCGTTGTATGAGACAAATATTCTTACGAATGGCTACTCGTAAAGCGAATTGCTCGTGCAATGAGACACTCGTACTACGAGGTTCTACTGTATTATACAAATCCGTCATACTTTGTGCATCATTGTTGTGAACAGCCGATAGGATTCTCACTTCCTACATCTTCAAGTTACACTTTAGAAGATGTTAAAGTTAATGATATTCAAAGTCAAAGAATCTTTGGCTTACATAATTATCAAATTACTGATAGGCCTTTATGTCTAACTACATTTTGACACTGATATTTTTTTTAACTGTGATTTTCAACTTCCTAGTTTTTATGTGAATATTAAGTAAAGACTTTATTGAAACAAATTAATTAATTGAAAATATCTTTAATTATTTTTCATATTGGTTTCAACTAAAACAAAATTGACTGCATGTCACTTCATGGTTTCTTATAATCAATGTGTTTAATTACATACAACAACGTTTTTTAATTACTCTTAAGTAGCCGACTCCACTTTGTTCTGCTGTTCACACTTTTTAAGCCTTTCCTTAGATCTATCCAGTGTATTTAATAATAAACTATAAAACTAAGATTACTCAGATGTAATATCTTAAGGAGCTAATATATATTTAGGAACTTTAATGTAGATATTAAAATATTTAATAGGCTATCAATGAATATTTTTGAATAATTTTATGTGTAAAACTTTAATAAATTATCTTTGAAAGTTCCTTTTTTTTTGGCATTATTCATTTAATCATAAGTTGTATCTTCTTTGTTATAATTTAGTTTTGTTATAATTAAAAAAAAATTGCGTGTCCAATTAGATTAAATAGTTTCTGTAGTTTATAGTATTGTCGATTTAATCGTTTTAACGGAATCGTGCTCAGCGAAGCCTTGAAACGGATTCCACAAAGTTCTCGATACTAATTCTCTACTACAGTAAACTACAGTTTAAAACTTTCATTTGTTAAAATACATTTTACATTGATTGATATAACTTATGTTCATCGTCGTAACACTGAAGATATTTCTTTATATCCTTGACTGAAGTTAAAAAAAAAACGATTGCTATGTATAAACAATAATTCCCGAAAATAGAGAAACAAAAAATCGTAACACAACATTCAGAAAATGCAGTAATACTTATTAAAAGTGATTTCAATTGTTTATTATCACCATATAGGATGGTAAACAGCACATATATAGTGTTGTAGATGTCCAAACGGTTTCCCAAATCATTCATCTTCAAGTATGATTAATCGTAGTTGATCTTCTTTTCATAAAAAAAGATCAAAATATTATAATTTTGAAACAGTAATATCTTTTAACTAATAATCGTTTTCTAAAAAATTTTATTCTTATTCAATTTAGTTGATAATTTCAAATTGTAGAATTTACAGATAAGAAGAATTGAGCTGAAAAGTTTTTACTTTCGTATAATAATAATAATAGCCATTTTATTTCACAATAAATGATTTCACTTGCTGTTATAAATAACATTTTTTTTATGAAACTTACAAAAAAAAATTGATAAATACAATAAGTTTTTTTTTTCAATTGTGAAACTAGGTCCATTTCTGGGCATAGGCCTCTCACGATTGCAAATAGAGATCTAATCTCCTTCCATTTTTTTCTTCCTCAAGAGACATTGGTCCCACTTTTTCTTTAATTTTTTTTCCATCTTCTTCATTGTCTTTCCACTTTTCTTCTAGCTTC
Organism: Hermatobates lingyangjiaoensis; assembly: GCA_026182355.1. NCBI lineage: Eukaryota > Metazoa > Arthropoda > Insecta > Hemiptera > Hermatobatidae > Hermatobates > Hermatobates lingyangjiaoensis. The sequence continues at coordinate 95,116 of JAPFBL010000473.1, read as the reverse complement.
TTTAGGACACCACCCAGTAATTATTTTTGCTCATCTATCGTTCTTCATCCTCATGACATCTCCTACTTACTTCCATTTTAGTGTACATACTGTGGTCAAATATTTTTTATTCCACTCCTTATTTTGTCATGGTTTTTTAATCCTTTGTGAACTTCTCTCCATTGCTCCATTTGAGTTGTCTGGAGTTTCCTCATATTCCTTACTGTTGCTCTTCACGTTTAAGCACCATAGGTCAATGCAGAAAACACACACTTTTCTAAAACCTTTTTCTGTCGATGTATAAATTGTGTAGTAAATAATGTTGTACAATTCGTAATTATTTGATATTGTTATTTGATTGGGGTTTGTTATGTCTTTTTTCCTGTAATTTGTTTTTTGAAAGTGTGCGGGCAAGCTGTTGGGTTGAGTAGAAGCTCTGATTAACGAGCTGGTCTTAAATTAGTGAATGATGTAAGTGTAGTAATGTTGAAGGCATGTTTGGTTGAATCAGTCTCTTTGGGCGGGCCACTATCTCTTTGTGGACTGAATTAGTTTAGATAGTGTGACTCATAAGAAAGCTTGTCTCCACTAATCCAGTTTTGACATCTGCACTCACTAGACCTCACACGTTGACTTCAAAACAAATTTAAGAAGAAAAAAAAAAAAAAAGGCTAGCTAGCTAGAAGATATTTGTGGCTTTTATAGGAAAGAGTCAAGAAGTTGTTTACAATAACTCTTGGCTTTATAGAGTCGTAAATCGGTATGTTGGGGGCAGGGACAGTGGGGCAATATCCAGTCGTGGTAATATACAGACCGGACGCACATCTTGGCAACAGACCAACTGTCAATTCTGTCATCTACACCCTTCACTTGTTTATAAGTACATACGCTATAGTTACTCCTGTGTCAACAAGAACTTTACTTGTAAATCAATTATAAGTTGACGAATTGGTTTGGTATCTAATGACAAATTGATTTATTAATAACAAATCACATAAACCTACAGGTGATGACAGATTCTCACTTCCCATTCCTTATGATACCACTGGTAGTGTTTATGTGTGTTCTGGTTCATCCATTTCATTGTTACCACTCAACAAATCCAATGGTTGATGCAATGTAATCAACATTTCATATTGAGTATTCTCAAAAAATGTTCTGTTCCCAATTTCAATTCCCAACAAGAACCCAAAACTTTCACCCTTAACTTCTATTGCCAGTTCTGACATATTGGTTTATTAATTCCAACACGACTACACGTGGTCTTCAATTTATCTATTTACCTTATGTACATATATATTATTATATTTTTAGCAGCAGCTTGATTTCTTTTAAAGATGGGTTGTTTTCTCTTGCTATCACCCACAAACACACACATACACTTGTTGATAATTTGCTACTTGTAGAAAAACGTGTAGTAGCTCTAAAGATGACAAAAATATATGTCGAAACGTCAGCGAGAGGAGTAGTTTCAACATGACACCTAATATATATATATATATATAATATATTATTAAAATAAGCAGCAGCTTCTGCATTGACCGTCATTCTTTCGACATTCTTTCGTCAAGCTTTCGACTGTCATTCGCCATCCTCAGATAAAAACTAAAATTAATTAAGGCTAATGCACTGAAGTTAAAATAGAATAAAATATTTGAATGGTGTCTACACAAATACGGTGTGTATTTGTAAATACACTTGTGCTTTAGGAAGTAAAGCTAAGGTAGGAGCGAGGGGAGGGGGAGGTATGCATGGTGACAGGGTCGACCAAAACTATCTGTAGTTCATTCACCTCCTCCCTCGTCTCCCTTACAAGTTTGAAACTATTATCAAAATTCTTGAAACTAGGCACAGAGTTGAAATCGTTAGTTTGGACATTTAGACTAGGGTAATAATCTTTAATATATAGAGCCTCCAGTATATGTAACCTGCGAGGCTCGTGGGACACTTGTAGTATAGAAGTGCCCTCAATCAGGGTCTCCCTCGTCACTTTTACACGGTGAGCGTCCTCCGTATGGTTTTTAGGGGCCCAGGTGGACAGTTAGAACTATCCATTAAAATGTCAGTGGTCAATTCAGGAGCTGCTTCTTATTTTAATAACATATGCTTAAGGGAAGACCTGCTGCCATTGTACACAAATATACTCGTATATACAGTTGGGTTTTTGAATCTGACGAAGACCGCTTGCTACGGTTGAAAGATCTTAGTATTGTTTTCCCATTTCATTTTGTGGTTACATCATTGATTGTTGTTTCGCATATTTATGTGAAATCTTTTGATATATATTGATAACAGTATCGACCGTGAAGTATAAAAAAATAAAAGTTTATTAGGATTTGGTCAGTTCTTCAAGGTCAATTAAAATGTCATTGTCAATGTTCTGGATTTTATTTAAAAATTTTTTCATAGATCTACAAGCAGAGACATTTTTATGCTTTTAATATACGTTTGATTATTGAATGATTATATTATTCCTTATTTTTCCTCTGTTTTGTATGCCTACAAAAAAGGTTTTAAATAAAAGTTGAAACTTTGGCAATGAGAGATTAATTTGAGCCTCAAAAACTAACCGAGTCCTGATAAACTTTTACTTTACTTATATGTATGTATGTATCAACCTTCAAGCCATAATAAGAAATTAGAAAAAAAGGCTGAAATCTTTCAACCATCACAAGCTGTATTCGTTAGAGTAATGTCCAACTGACTCTATTGTTGGGTTTTTGTCTCTGATGAAGTCCGCTTGTTACGATTGAAAGATCTTAGTCTTTTTTCCCATTCCTTACTGAGGTTTGAACTTTGCTTGTTATTTCACGTTTTTATTGTGAAATCTTGTTATATATGAAAATATATTTACCTTTATGATGAGATATCAAACTGAAACAATTAATTCCTATTTATTATAAACATAAACACTATAATCAGTATGATTTAAACAACTAAATCACTAATTCTTGATTATGTCCGCCAACAGGGTGACTAAGCGTGCGTGTAGAATAGCCCTTGGGTATGAACCGTCGAAGGTTGCAGTAGGAAGAGTCCTCTAGCAATACGATTAAAGAAATATAAAAAAAAATAATAAACTCACAAACTAAAGATTATCACATGATATCTTGAGCAATTGAGATAAAATCTGTGGTCTGAATTAAAGTAGCTAAAAGCAATTTTCTCAAAAAGATAGTGTGATCTTCAATCAGAATTAACGTATATTAAAAACAAACAAACTTCTTTAGACTGTAACATAAGCACTTTATCTTGAAATACAAGTTGATTGGTCTTAAGGCCAAGGTAGAGAAGCAAAAATATTTCACAGCTCAATCCCAAACACTGCTATCCTTACTTCATCCATTATTCCTTTTATTTCTCTTTTTATCTTTTATTTAAAATTATATTATAATATGCATTTTATTTATTGCGTTTTTTTTATAAACATTAAATTATCTTCGTTTTTTCTCTACTATAATTCCTTGTTTTGGCAACAGGCCATTCTGTGACCCTAGCATGCCTCTTGAAAGCAAAATATAATGCTTCAGTAAGCAAAAAGGGATCATAAATAATGAATATTAATATAAACTACTTATATTATGTAAGGATATGGAGAAGATTATCTCTTCATTCAATCTATTAGATAACGTCTACAATTAATTACACACTCTTAAATAAAACTAAATAACATGTAGAATTAATAGTAGTTTTATTTTATTATAGATGCATATAATTATTTTTATTTGATATTCGGAACCTGTTAGTCTTGTTTTCAAGCATTATACTTGAAAACAAGTATAATATACAAGTATAGAAGATAATCTTTATAGATTATCTTCTATTAAAATCGTATGATACAATTTTTATTCACATACGAGATGGTTTCGTGTTATTTATTTCTGTTATATATATATTTTTTTTTTACCTAATAAAACGAAACACTATCCAAACTAGTTAATAAAACGAAACACGATCTAAACTGGTACAAATTCCGGGTAATCCATCTTCAGGAGAAAAGAGAAAGGGAGCCCAAGCACGTTGTAGACGCAACAATTCAATTTCCAATTATGGGTTACTTGCCGTTGTGTCTACAACGTGCTTGGTCTCCCTTTCTCTTTTCTCCTGAAGACGGATTACACGAAAATTTGAGTTTGTTAGTGTGTTTCCTTACTCTTTGTGTTACTCTTCTTGAATTTTGAACTCATATATATATATATATATATATACCACATAAACGAAAAACTGTCTGGCAGGACAAATAACACTTAAAATAAACAGTGACACATAGACTGAAACATAACAAACGACTCACTTTTCAATATTTCAACCTAATGGCGGTTGAAATATTGAAAAGTGAGTCTTTTGTTATGTTTCAGTCTATGTGTCACTGTTTATTTTAAGTGTTTTATATATATATATATATATATATATATATATATATATATATATAACTTTAAAATACACAAAACACGACACAGAAAAAGGAATAAAAACACACTTAAAAAATTCTCAATATTTAAAACTGTTGTTCGTTATCAGAAGTAGACTGGAAGAGAGGACGAAGTGAGAGAGATTTCCCCACGTCGATGGACGGAGCACGTATATATATGTACTAAATTGTCATAACAACACGTGATATAAATATTTAAATAACCTGCTACACATGACAGGTGATAATCACACTGACGTTTTTCGTGTATAACGTCATCAGAGATCAAGTAAATACACATCACAAGTGAATACACTTGTATTCACTTGCTCTCTGACGACGTGGTACATGAAAAGCGTCAGAACGATTATGCCCTATCATTTGTGGTGAGCTACTTGAAAATATATATATATATATATATATTTTTATTGAGGGTTGTGGTCTTATGATTGAAACTACTTCTATCGCCGACTTTTCAACATATTATTTATGTCATCTTCAGAGCTCAGAAATCTTTTTTTTTTTCAATATTTATTCCTTTACTGCATTACATGGTTTGTAATTCCGAGCCACTGTCTATGTGTGTTGGAGGCTTCATTGGTCGAAACACAATCCTCAACAAAAAAAAAATGTATACCATTTGAATATTGGGCCAAGAAAACAAATAATTATATATATATTATATTATGTTTTATTATATTATGTTTTCTATGTTATAATATGTTTTCTATTAGTTGTCTGGGGAAAGAAATATGATTCGTTATAATAGTGACCAATAGGATCATATAGGACCAAAATAAATTCAATTTCCGTAGCAGATAATAGACAAAACCAACACCCAACCACCACAAAGAAAGTAGAAATAGAAAGGGAACAGGAGTTCACTGCAAAGTGAGGCTCATGTTTTCTGCCAATAATCTTATTTCACAGAGGGACTGTGCAACCACTATACCCATTGGTGGAATAACAGAGGCTTTGCTAGGCAGCGGGTAACTGGGACCGCATGCATGGACCTACAAACTCTACTCTCCTATTGGTCACCATCGTAACGAATCATATATATATATAAACTGAACTCATAAGATTGAAAAAGAAACAACCAAGTAGTTCCATTGTATCATAAATATGCCACTTCAGTTTATTTGATTTCTAAATTCTATAGAACAATTCAACTTTTTTTATTAACTAATTAAGTACTAGTAAAATTCTTAGATTTCTTATTTTAATTTTTCTTTTATTACGAATTTAAGGTTGAGTCTTCTTATATAATAAAGGTATCCATTTATTTCTAAAATCAGAAAAAAGTTTGGTTTAATTTTTAAAATATACAAGCTTTTAAAAATTATCAATATTTAAAACTGTTGTTCGTTATCAGAAGTAGACTGGAAGAGAGGACGAAGTCCATGGTACTAAATTGTCATAACAACACGTGATATAAATATTTAAATAATTCGCTACACATGACAGGTGATAATCACACTGACGTATTTCGTGTATAACGTCATCAGAGATCAAGTAAATACACGTCACAATTGAATACACTTGTGTTATTCATTGATCATTGATAAAAATAATCAATTAAGCATTGATTATTTTTTTCCTTTTTTGATAAATTTATAGTTAGCTTCTATTTTTTTATGGTATTATGTGGATATTTTTACATGGATAACGTATGTATCGTTTTATATGTATATAGAGTAGAATATATAGGTATATTCCTCCTGAGTAGTTATAGAGTAAGATAATTAATTCATTTGTTTCCACAAACAAGGCCAGGATGCCTGTCTTATGAAGGCTATACCTTAGCCACTTTGAGTAAGCTTTAAACGAACAATGCATGTTAAATATTCATTGTTGAGACTTTGTAGTCAAGCTACGTCACTTTACTTGATACACTCTTCTGTCTCCTTTGTGGGTGGCTGCGTCAGTTAACACTCAAAAGAAACATCCTTTAATTTCAATTAAACGAAATTCTCTGAATCATAGTATACTTAAATATCACCTTAGTACATGTTAATCATATTCTAAATAATATCAAATATAAATATAATTTTTTTATTTTTCAACTTTTTTTTTTCTAAAGAAAAATGAATTGCAGTTATATCTGAGTCAAAATTATTATGGTAGCTTATTTGCATGCATGTAATTTGTTGATACTCAGGCATTTGAAAATATACATCCTTGGTCACAGTATAGTTTGTCCACCAAAAGTTCAGTTTGTTGTAACAAAATGTATGGAATATAGAAATAATCTGTATAGATCCCAAGGCAATGAAAACAGTTAATTCACATATAAAAAAAAAACAGAGAACTACATTTACTCGTGTTGCGATGTTAATATACGTATATTAATTTTATTCGTAGTATTGTAGTCTATACTCAAATTGTATATTGATTTTTGAAAAAAATATTAGTCTTATCTAGGTTTTGAAACTCTTTGGATCATGTATAAAGACATCGAAACGTTGTCATAAGAAGGAATATTTCAATTCAAATACATAACCCACAAAAGAACTACTAAATACTGTGATAAATAACATATACTCGTATTTTAGAAGTGGTCCCAACCGGACCAATTGGTGACTGTTAAATAAATAGGTATACGAGTATAAAAGGACGAGATATATACTGGGATCAATAATTCGAACTGTCGTCGTCGTCACGAGGAGACTAGAATAGTAGAGTAGGAGTAAATTTTGCGTCAACTATGCACCATCCATCTGGAAAGATCGTTCCTCTTCTTCTTATCTTCTTCGTCCCTTTCTGACAATGAACTGCAGTTCGAAATATTAATTCTAGCAAGTCTCTTGTTCTTTTATGTGTTATACGTATATATCTGTTTAATTCATTATATTACAAGTAACTAATTTACTTCTTAATTACATTCTAAAATTTATTTATAAGTACACTTATACATTCAAATTTAATATAAAAATTTTTTTTACTACATATAAATTATTAAAATCATTTATTATTTTTCATTTTGTAAAAAAAGAAATCTTTTCGAAATGCCATCATTAAAACTTTGTTCAACGATATTTAATTTAAAGAAATTATATCAACTATTCATGTTAATTAAGCAAAAGATAGAAACTTTAAGCAACTTTTAATCTAACAAAAGAAAATTAATTATTTTTCCATTTTTATTTTAATATTTTTCATTTTCTTTAAAATGAAAAAACTTAACATTTATAAATGAGAGAAGTCATTTACTACGAGTACTATCTGGAATAATTAGGAGAAGAGGTGACTTTGAATACAACTTTCATTAATATAATTTATTGTATTTTATTCATGTGTTAGTATATTATACACTAATACTAAAATAATATATATATATATATATATATAACAAATTCAATAATATATCAACCGTTGGATAGAATAGGTGTATAATAAAATCGGGATTCGGTCAATTTTCCAGGATCAAAATCAAACTCTCAATGCCTTTGAGAGCATTGAGAGTAGGCATTGAGAGTTTGATTTTGATTCTGGAAAATTGACCGAATCCCGATTTTATTATACACCTATATATATATATATATATATATATATATATATATATATATATATAGATCAAACCACAATAAGAAATGGGAAAACAAGACATAGATCTTTCAACCGTAACAAGCGGTTTTCGTCAGAGTCAAAAACCCAACTGACAACCCATCAGTTGGGTTTTTGACTCTGACGAAGACCGCTTGTTACGGTTGAAAGATCTTAGTCTTGTTTTCCCATTTCTTATTGTGGTTTGATCATTGATTGTTACTTCACGTGTTTATGTGAAATCTTTTTCTATATATATATATATATATATATATATGGATAACCCAAAAATGAAATGAACCATTAGTACAAAATATCAAACGATTTAAAGAAAAGAACACGTAGAAGCCATACTCAGATCACTTCAATATTTCGTCCTCATGGTCATACTTCCCATACGAAAATCTAGGAAACTGTATCTATTGCTTATATTTCTAATAAACTGCTTTAACTTATCATGAAATTAAGAAAAAAATGCATTCCAACTATCTTTTGATATTTGTTTTTTTGATTTTTTTCAGAAGAAAAATTTTTAAATCAGATTATTTTTTAATAGTTGCAAATGCATAATTCTTTATGGATTGAATAAATTGTCTTAGATTATTATATGAAGAATTACATTTAGATTTAACTTTTTTGTTATATATTATTATATTTTTTATAGTTTAATTAATATATTTAATAAGAAATCTGTGTTCCTGTTTATTAAAAAAAAAAAACATGTGTTTCTGTTAAAAGCCAATATTTCTTCGAAATATTGAGCTTTTGTTAGCTTTAACAGTGAAAACGACGTAAAGCACAAATGAACAAATAATTATCAGCTAAGGAGAAGCACTGAGAGAATACTAATGAAGATACAAGAAGCCCATTAATCTGGACTTCTTAGAAAAAGGACTGTACCAGATAAACTCTGGTAGCAGTTTGGTTCTTCTGACTGTAGGGCAGTTATTTTAATCACTATCTTTAACAGCCTAACTAATGACTTTTTTAAGATAATTTGTTCTGTTACCCTAGGCATTAAATTCCTTTTACAAGCCTTGGCTCTTTTTTTAAATAGTATAATACTAATATAATTATAACAATTTCAACCTATGAAATAAATAAATCCTTTTTTTTTTTTAAATACCAATCACACAAACCAATTGTTACTTATTACAATCATAATACTGTTGTATTTTAATTAATCTATAAAAAGATGTACAATAAATAAAACCAATATCAGAAATATTTATCAATATGTTCATTAGCGATAATTCGCTAATTATGATAAAAATTTAATTAGAATTTTTGTTCTAAACAATTGATAGATGCTTAGAAAAAAGTATAATGGCCCGGCTGGAGGGTAATTTAATAATGAAAACTAAATTAGAATGAAATTCAGTTTTATCGTATACCAAGTTAACATAAATTTTTAGATTTTTAGTTTGAAAAAAAAATAAGCAGTCATAAAAGCTAGGGAAGGAAAACAGTTCAAATATATTGGATTGTGGGAATCGCTAAACAATATTAATCATATCGCTAAATGTAATGATAGGAAATTACTATTTCATCAGTTGGACTTTTAATGGTTGAAGTAACAGAGAGCTATTATTAATTTATAATATTAATTATGGTAACGCGTAAACTGTTATTTTTGTGCTAAAACAAAAATAAACTTTATTATTTAATTACTAATTATAATAATAATGTAGTTTTAAGAGTTTTATATAAGTATTTAAAATAAAATTTTGGAAAAATTGGTGTCATATTTGTCTCAAAATTTAATTTGTACAAGAATAGATTAGTTGTTTGAGATTACCCATTCTTTTTTGCTTTTACTGCATTGCTGTTTTGAGTGTAGGAAATTTTGTTCATTTGTTCCTGTTCCATATATACAAGGCAATTTACTTTTCCTACTACAATAATTACTTTTCTCACTACAGTAATCTCTACTACAATATTAATCGGAAACAAACTGCATTAAACACCTGACTGTGAAAATGATATGAGAAGTAAAACTGACGACGTAATTTTTGTTACTCTGGTGCAGAAAGGATTTAAGTACTCTTACAATATTTAGTATTAAAGCCAGGGACGCTGCATTAAAGCAAACCTGATTCCATAAGTGATGAGTGAAGTAAAATCTGTTTACTCAACGATCACCCTCAAATTTAGGGGTATATATATAATATATATATATATATATATATATATATATATAAAAGATTTCACAAAAACACGTGAAACAACAATCAATGATCAAACCACAATAAGAAATGGGAAAACAAGACTAAGATCTTTCAACCGTAACAAGCGGTCTTCGTCAGAGTCAAAAACCCAACTGAACACTAGATGCAGACAACATCTGGTTGTCTAGATGCAGACAACACCAGATGTTGTCTGCATCTAGTGTTCAGTTGGGTTTTTGACTCTGACGAAGACCGCTTGTTACGGTTGAAAGATCTTAGTCTTGTTTTCCCATTTCTTATTGTGGTTTGATCATATATATATATATATATATATATAAAAAGATTTCACATAAACACGTGAAACAACAATCAATGATCAAACCTCAGTTGGGTTTTTGACTCTGACGAAGACCGCTTGTTACGGTTGAAAGATCTTAGTAATATATATATATATATATAATATTGTTCAAACCACAATATGAAATGAGAAAACAAGACTAAGATCTTTCAACCGTAACAAGCGGTCTTCGTCATAGTCAAAAACTAAACTGAAACACTAGATGTAGAAAACATCTGGTGAGGGGTTGAGAAGAGTGGAAGAGAAGAGTGGTATTTTAAAAGGGTAGAAAGTGCAGGAACTAGGAAGTTTCTAGTGTTTCAATTGGGTTTTTGACTCTGACGAAGACCGCTTGTTACGGTTGAAAGATTTTAGTCTTATTTTCCCATTTCATATTGTGGTTTGATCATTGATTGTTATTTCACGTGTTTATGTGAAATCTTTTGTATATATATATATATATATATATATTGTGGTATCACAAGGGGCCGGCTTGCGGCCTATGTGTGTTCTTTCTCGGGACGGCCACTGTAACCTAACCTAACCTAACCTAACCTATATATATATATATATATATTGGTGAGATGAGGGTCTACTAGAAAGGTGCATCTCTGATACAGATTCTTCAAAGGAATACGGTGTCTCCTTAATGATTCTTCATTGCTGATGATTAATTTTGTCTAACTCAAGTATATTTAGAATGGGCATCTTAAACCAGTACCTGGATATTGTACAAGCTTGGGACTAATGGCTTAACATTCTCCCCAACTGACGACTTGCTGAGATTTTTCACTTCCTCTGTGAATATATTTGGACCAAAAAAAATAGTAAATTTTACAATAATTAAAATTTTATTTTTTTTCAAATTATTTTTATGGTTCTATTCAAAATAAATACCAGCCACCTACGAGACGTCAAACGTTATTTATTTACCGACAAATGTAATTATTTAATTTGAATTTATACTTATAAAACCAAGTATCTTATTTCAATATAAATAAAGAATTTTGTATCGTTTATCAGATAGTGAATTCTCCGCTTCTGAGAACACACACATCTCCCATCGAAACCGCACACTACAACTTATTCCATAATATCATATTTATATTCCACAATTTAATATCCAATCTAAATCTGATATTATGTTTTGTTGAATCGTTCAAGTATCATAAATTATATGTTTTGAGTGGCGTTGATTTTTTGACATGTAAGAATTCTATTCTTTTCATCTCGTACTATGTTAATAAATTAATTCAATCTTTTTCACTAAACCTCTAAACTTCAATATTATTTAAAACGATTCTCTTAAAAAATTGTCAATTAAAAAAAATAAATTCTAAATAAATGAAACGAATCGGACAAGTACAATAGGTGATCATTTAGTTCAGGATAAATTTCTGTTTCTATAGCTATTTCCTGTTGTATTGAAAATTTGAGAATATTTTCGTTTGTTGCTTTTATAGCTTCAAAAATTGTGCGAAAAATTTCAAGACTTTAGAATTAGTTGCTTAGGAGAAAATAAATGTAGTCTAAAAACATGTTTTTGGCAAAATATGCGACTTTCCCATTATGCATAATTGCTCCCAAACAATAGGGCTCATCTGCAATATGAGGGCCATTTTTGTGTAAAATATCAATTTGATCCATGAAAGATTCTGCATTGTAGTGTTATTACAAACTTTTAATAAACACTCACCTATCTATACACATACACACGCAGACATCACTGAAAAAATTTCATGAAACGACTATAGGGGTCCTCAAATGTTATAAATTTGTCAAAATCCCTAGATCAAGTGCGACGTTACTTGTAGTGAAATAAAAGTTGAAAATATATGTCTTCCAGAAAAGAAAACATTGCATAAATATTACATACACATATTTAAACATAAATTAATATGAAACACCCACTCACATACACATATAGACATATAGACATGAAAAAAAAAACTTCATAAAACGACTTCTGGGACCTCCAAACATGTGATTCCGTCAAAATTTCGAAATCAAATTTTTTCACGATCACTATACCTTACTTATAGTAAAGTAAAAATATATTTGATACTCTTGTATTATTTAATGGTGTTTAAATATTTTATTAATTATTTTGCTTTTTTTTCAGGTAAGCCGTATTTCTTGATTCCATTGAAAGCAATTTTCAGGTTAGCTCTTTTTATTTTTTTCATTAAACTAATAAATTATTATCATATATTTTGTAAACATCAAGTAGTTAATACATTATATACTAGATACATTTATACATTTTTCATTTATATAACTGAAGCATTTTTCATCGTTATATAAGTTTATATATTATTATACATTTATGGTAATACTTATAATTTTTACATTGCCATAGAATGCTAATGTATATAATATTTATTCAGTTATATGAAAGTATTTAATTTTTGTTCTATTTCGGGTTTTCATGTGATTTTATGCTGTTTAGTAAAAATTGTTTACCTGCTTGGTTTTATTTGCCAGAGTAGCCTATTTAATCAAACTAGGCCAATATCTTGAAAATTTTCATTTATAAATACTCATTTTAATTATATTTAAAAATATTTTATTCAGAAATCTCCAAAACTGGGTTCAAATTAATTAATCACTGCAGAAAATAAAACTTTATAAAGACGAACTACAAACCCTCAAAAACCATGAGTCTTCAGCTTTCGGCATGTAAAACTGACAATGGCTTATGGTAATAGAAAACTTGTAGATTTTAGTAGTTTCTGGTTCCTAGTATTATTAGCTGCCTTTATATTTAAAAAAGGATTGAAATCATTGTTATATACCCTGAACATTTTTTAAGTATTTTTGTATCTTGATAATTTGCTTTGGAAATCATTTGAGTCTCCTCAAAGAAATTGGTAAATGCAGGAACTGATGTTAATTTTAATTATATATATGTATGTATTATCAAAAAGGGACTTAATTAACATGTAAATATATTTTATCTGCGAACCCACATAATTTGTGTATACATACTATAACTAGGGAGGGCCAGGCTAGCTCAGTGGTTACGTGCTCGCCTCTGAACTGATAGGACCGGGGTTCGATCCTCACCTGGCCCTCGATTTATTCACGCGGGAGGTGAATAAATCTGAGCGCGTCGTCCCTCGGAGAAGGACGTTAAACCGTCGGTCCCGAGCCTGTACGATGTCTGGTACTCGTTAAAGATCGCTACTCTAAATACATTTGAGTTAGATAAAATGTAAGACTCTCACTGTAGAATCAATCTTAATTGTGTGGTATCACAAAGGGTCAATGCTCGGCCTAAGTGTGTTCCCTTGGTGGAACTGCCACTGCAACCTAACCTAACCTAACCTACCATAACTATCATGTGTGTTCATTGATAGATGATTACAATGTTAATTCAGTCCCTTTTTTGATGATATATGGTGCAAACAAGAAGAGAATTGGATATGGTGGATAATACATTGAATAGTCCTTAAAAAGTCATGACAATCCGAAATAAACTTCAGTGAAGTATCAGTTTAAAATCAAAATTTATTAATTTTGACCTAATCGTAGATAACTAAAATTATAATTTTGAAAGATGAATGGTCGAAACGCTATTTCAATAAAAAACTTAGTATATTTCAATCATATCATTAACAACAATAATTTAATGAAATGTCGCAAAATGAAAGAATTTGTTGTTTTTTTTATCTAGCAGTAAGAGAAACGTAGAAATGAACTCATATGTAAACAACTATAATTTAAAATTAATTAACAATAACCAAGGTTTGCCTAAATCGGAAAATATTCTAATTGAATGAATTGTTAAAAATATATGCCTTATTGTAGTATGTAACAAAAACGTCTATTACGAGTACATACTCCCTGTTGTAGTTAAGAATTTAACTATAACTTTATTTATATATCGACTGTTTTTTCTCCTTAACCTGAACACGACAAGTTGATAGAAAACAGCTCTCTCTCTCTCCTTTAAATTCGATTGTATTTTTTAATTTTTGCGTTATGAACAGACACACAGACCGAGAAACATTTATGTTGGTATTTAATGTATTTTACTGCTTAAGCTATATATAAATTGAATAATTAGTTTTTATTGATTCTGCAACGGATTTCTTTTTTTATTAAATGGTGTTCATTTTGACAGTTGGGATTTCTTATGAATAGGCAAATAAGAAAAGGATATCGTCACAGGTAGAAAGAAGAGCAAATGAATGAATAAGGGGGATGAATGAAAAAAAGGGATTTTGTGAATTATTCTATAGAATTTAATTGGCTATAAGAGGATAAGAGGAAACTGATGACGGTTAGTGTCTGTTGAACATAGGGAAGGGTCGACAAGCCCTTTGCACCTTTCCTATTTATTGAAAATACCTTGGTATTTTCTTATTGGACAATTATTTTCTATCGCTATTCAATAGAAAAATACTTAGTTAATAACTAATATTGATATGAATAATATCAAACGATTATAATAAAAGAATACGTCGAAACAACTCATTTTAATATTTCCATATCGTCGTCATTTTCTTCTTCTTCTTTGACTCCTTCTCGTCGTCGTCAAAAGACGATGACGATGAGGTGGAAATATTGAAGTGAGTTGCGTGTTGTTTCTACGTGTTTTTTTTTATTCTAATCGTTTAGTATTTTGTCCTATCAGACCGTTTTATTTTTTATATAAATAATGTGACTTTGAATGTTTTTTTCATGTTGCTGTAATTAATTTCTGTATTGATGTAGTCCTAGAGATGTCTACAAATATAGATGAAACGTTGACTTAAAGGTGTTTTACTGTCTGACGCTAGACCAAATCTCCGTAAAGAAAGAATAATAGCGAATAATTAAAAATTATAATCAATCCTAAAGAAAAGGAAAAATTTCAATTTTGGTGACATAAAGGAGTAAACTATATAGAAGAAAATCGTATATAAAAGAAGAAGAGAAAATAAAATTTTACATAGTCTGAAATAGATGGTGAACTGATAAGAACATTAATAAACTGTTAACAAATTCCAAAATAAGGGATAGAATACAAGGGAGAATTGTAAAGTACGAAAGCAAAGGAGCTGTTAAGAAGGAATAAAGCTTAATATGTCTCAAAATTAGGCAAAGACATAAATACCAGATGAAAGGAGCATATCAAAGCAATAAAACATATCAATAGAAAGGGAGAATGAACTTAGACAAGATGTAGAATGTATTCAAAGTATCAAAAACAAACGACTAATTAGGAAGATAGAAAGTTCAAATTCACAAATAGAGTCCTTACAAAACATTTAGTAACAAAGAAAGATAACTGTATATGATTAACTGTCTTTAAAGGTTTCCTATCGTTCATAATATAGTACAGTATAATCTTGAATTTGAAGGAGGAAAATATAGCATGCTTGTAGAAAAGAACCAGCATGTTAAGGCATGCAGAAATCTACTTATATTGTTGGAATCTACTATATTCTAGATTGAAATCAAATGGAATCTACATTATTCCAGCTAAAATACTATGTGTCCAGTCTGTAAAGTCTGAACATATAAAATAGTTGAATATTTTTGGTTTGAAATTAATAATAAGCTTTATTTTAATCATTTATTTTTATTTATATTGCATTTTCAGTATGATCTGCATCATTTGCAATAGAAACGTTAATGTGTTTGACAAAATATGCTTAAACTCATTACAATGAAACAGTATTTCTATCAATGTTGGTACATTCACTTCCTATTCTTTAAGTCAGGTGTATTGGATCTACGTGATGTTTGTTGAATAGACTTTCTGGTTTATCATTCCCCAGAAAAAAAACAAATTAACGGGACTTAGGTCTGGTGAAGTGGGTGACTATTGCACATCACCACGTCTCCAATACAATAGGGGAAATTGTCACTCAACCAGTTTCTTATGCTTGTGGTAAATTAAAGATTGTTTGTTTGTTTTCCAACGACAACATTTACAAAGATTTCACCTTTTAGTGTTGTTCTTGGGAAGAAAATTGTGGCTCATTTACTATTTGGCAGCCATTTTAGTTATGATCGAGCCACATTATCTGTTGATTCTACATTGGAAGTTCTAAATTTTGTGTAACTCAAGAGTATTTAGAATAGAGATCTTTAGCATCTTCTTTGTGGGACGACTTGCTAAGATTTTTTCATCTTCTACATAAATAAATCGAGGGCCAGATGCGTATCGAACCCTGGATCTATCAGTTCAGAAGCTCGAGTACATTAACCACTGGGCTAACCTGGCCCCTAATGTGCCAAAATAAAAAGGAGGCTATCTTGTTGGAAGTACTCAGGAATTCTTTCACCAAGACTTATTTAGGTGATGAAGTCTGTATTTAGGTGATCTTTAACAAATAATGATTCAAGTACATAACTTTTCCATAAACTACACCAAAACCCATACATTTTACACTCCTTGTTGCTTGTAATAATAAATAAAAATTGAATGTTGTTGCGACCAGGCCTCACCATTCACGTAAAAGATCGCTTCAATGATGACAATACATAGTCTTTTGCCAATGCAATAGTTGATGTCTTTTTTTGCCATAATATTTTTCCATCCTATACAGTGGAACTTTGCAATACGAGTGGGTCATTGTACGAGCAATTTGCTTTACGAATAGCCATTCATAAGAATTTTTTTTTGTACGATGAGTGAAAATTCGTAGTACAGGCGATCATCTTCCTCACGCCTAGATGGTCTCCATTTTCAGTTTGCTAGATTAATGAGATTTGATTATTTCTTGCTTACAGTTTTTATTATTCATATTATATGTACAGTACTATTTACTTTTTCAAATTGGACCTTTCCGGTTTAAGAAATAAACTTAAAAACAAGGATTTTGAGGGTGGAACGGATTATTATTTATTCCCATATTAATTTCAATGAAAAAAACTGCTTCGCAATACGAGCTTGCTCTGGAAACAAATCAAATTCATATTGCCAGGTTCTACTGTATTTGATAATATTCTTAAGTATCCAGACTTTACGGACACCGGGTATGTTTAGGTTTTATAAAGTTTTTCGCAGAACTAAAGTAGTTTATTTACCTTTATTTTGAATATGGTCTTCTGAGTTGAGCATTGCAACCATTAGAATGTAATAAATAATGACATTTGTTTCACCAAGTAGTAAATTACAATGATCAATTGAACGAAAAACCGATGTTCTTGTCCCCGAAGAAATAGACAGGCGGCTATATTTAGCGCCGCTGTTCAGCACAATTAGCGATGACCCCAGTAATTCTTCCTTTCACCACAAAGAATCGTTCTTTCTTTCTTTTCCCCCCCTTCATCTTTGTTTCAATGTAGCTTCCTCCCTTTAATCCTCTCTTTTTTCTTCCTCCTAAAATATTGTTAAACTATTCCCTTTATTGTCCCAGAAAAAATATAATTAAATATTGGTTATTAAAAGTGTTATTTTCAGTGTCGCTGTTCTTCGAGTTTAATCTCGTATATATGTATTTGAATTGAAAAAAAGAAATCAAATTGTTTTAAATCATTATAAATACTAACAGGATAGCACAAATATGGTAGATCTGGGTTTGATTTCTACTATTTCGTTATAACTTCTCTCCCGAACATGTCAGATGTTCACTACAACTTGAATTAGGCAAAATTTATGACAACCAAAATAGAAGAATTAAGGATTTTTTTGAAGCATTGGCATCATAGTTTTAGCAGACTATCAATCCTTTAAAAAAAACAATTATCTACAATATTCATTCATTTATCCTCTTTGAATTGGATATAATTGTTTAAAATATTTCTGTTGATACTTGATTTTTGTTTAGATGTATGTTAGAAGTTTTATCCATTGATAATTAAACATCACTATTGCTGGGAAGGTTTCTTTAAAAGCCTTCTACAAAAAACTTCCTAACATTGGTAATCGTTTAATACTAAGAAAATCCTGTACAAATATCCTGAGAAATCCTTGAAGACGCCTGAAAAGGATGTGAGAAAGAGACTTATTACTGTGAACTTTGAGATTCTTTTCGCATACTTATATATTAGGATTAGTTTAAGACAGTATTATGACTTAGTTCTCACTCCAGCAAATATAATCAATGGATTATTTCTTCACTTATGTCTCCTGTAATAAACTTGTTCCTGAGTATTCAACATCTCTTGAAATATTATCATTACCAGTAGTTGTTGTGACTTAAGTAAATAAAATAAAAAATATAATATAAAAAATTAAGCAGAATCAATAAATGTCAAAAACAATGTGAAGTTTGAATGATTTTACTGTATTTTAGGTGTTTTATTTCCTTTACCATCCCAGGTAGATTCGTATTGTATTCCCCAACTCTTTTCTACCTTCCTTGCGCACCCATAGTCTCTATCCTTGTCATCCTTTTGTCTCCTACTTTTTTCTTAAGCAGGTATTTTATTTATCTTGTTTACAAGACTATGTCTACTACATCTTTATAATATATACCAAAATTTCACAATAAAGAAGTGAAATAAAAATCAACATCCAAACCATAGTAAGAAATCAGAAAAAAGACTAAGATTTTTCAACAGTAACAAGCGGTCTTCATTAGTCAGATTCGCAAGTGCATAATATGTATACGTAAACCTATGTGTTTTTGATATAACCTGAAGAAGAAGGCTACATTTTTGAACTGTTCACTTTTCATAAAACATATTTACCTGGAGACTAGTTTTTTTTAATTTTCTAATAATACTATTATTTTTTTCTGATAAAGAAGATTTTTCTCATTTCTACCTGTAATCAATAGAAGTTATTAATCATAGCTGATCAAATAAATATTTTTGTAATAGATTTTGTATACGATTTTTTTAAAATTTTTTCGTTTATTAAACCAGTTTTCCTTTTCATTTTCTTCGTAAATATAAAGCCACTAAAATGACTACTAAAAAATCTAACAGGTTGTGATAAGTAATTTAATTTGAAGGTTCTACAAGAAGTATTTATACCAAACAAGAATGAAATGGTTTGCTCGAATCACACCTGAAGCTCGTTTAAAGAAACGACAGCGATAAAACTTTATTTGACGTTGCAAACCCCTTCAAGTAGGGAGGTATTGCTTAGGTCAGGTTGGATTTAATTTAACGTCAGCCTTCCACCGTCCAATCACTAGTTCTCCTAATCCTCGCTTCAAATTGGTTTTTTTTTTCTGCTCCAATCTAAATTAGCTAGTGTTATAGATTTAAATTTAAAGTGTTACTGTCAAGATAAATTTATTTATTGTTTAAATAATAGTAAAGAATTATTTGCTTCCTAAACAATTATTTCGAAGTTATAATAATGCAGTCATTTAACATCTTGTATGTTAAGAAAATATAACATAGTTTCTTAAACTGTTATGTTGAAATTATGATATAACATTCATTTATCATCTTTTATGTTAAGAAAATACAACATAATTGATTAAACTGTTATAGCGAAATTATGATGGAGCACTGATTTATCAACTTTTATGTTCAGGAAATATGGCATAATTTCTGAAATTGTTAAATTGAAATTATGATAAAGCACTCATATCTGATTTACCAGTTTGAAGTTGGAAGGCAGCCAACAAAATTGTTAATTTGGTATAATCTGTAAAATAAAAAAAATGGACTAACATTTACGTTTTAGAAAGCACAAACAGATTTGAATTTAATCAAATTTGATCTGTAATTTAAAGCATTCACAAAAATAGTAAACAAGTTATACCGATATTTTTTCTATGTAAATATAAATAAATATGTTTACATATTGGAAACAAGAAACGTAGAGATTACTGTGTCATATCCTTCCCTCTTGTGCAGGCGTTGCCGAAATGGATAAAAGTCCAATCAACTCTAATCTGAATTAAAAATAAAGAAATGTTTTTCATAATCCAAGGAAAATAATTTCCGAAAGAGAAAATTAGTAAACTGAATGAATACCTGGCACCACGAACAAAGTCATGGTAGAATATTACAGTGACCTTAGACAGAACAGTAGATCCTGATATTAGAAAATGATTATTTCTTTTGTTCTTAATGTTCGTACAGATCACGAAATTTTTGTAATGACCTTTTGCAAGGTCAGCGATACAATCATCTCAGATATCAGAAGAAGGAAAAAAAAAGGTATTATCCGGATGAGATCACTGACAATTATTTTAAGAAACCCATTAAACTGGAGAAGAATTCCGTTGGACTTATTTACATATATTTTACCAGTGCTCTAATCATTATTCATTCATTAGAATTTATCAGAAATGGATGTTAGATTTAATTTAAAGCTTCCAACTATGAAATATCAAAGCTATACTAATTTATTTCCAACAGCCTTCTTCAGAGATTTAGTAAACTCTCTATATGGTCAAAAAGTGTGAAAGATCTTTAGAAAAGTGATTATAAAAAAAAACCTTGGTTTTATTTTTAATATTTAATTTGATAAGCAATCCGTATAATATTTAATATGAAATGAATTATATGATTAGATGTTTTTTTTTATAAATTATGATTATAGTCGTCAGACATCGTTTTTTTATGCAGACGATTCTGCGTATGTTTATACCGTCTTCAGAGCTTAGCCAGAGACGGTATAAATTGAAAGACTATAGTATCATTGTAGTTAAAAAAGAAAATATATATATATATATATATATATTTATAATCAAACCACAAAATGAAAGGGAGAAAAAAGACTAGGATTTATTCAACTGTAACAAGCCGTCTTCGTCAGAGTCAAAAGCCGAACTGACTGTAGTTGGGTTTTTACTCTGACGAAGAACCTTGCTACGGTTGAAAGATTTTAATCTTTTTTTCCCATTTATATTTTGGTTTGATCATTGATTGTTATTTTACGTATTTATTGTGAAATTTTGTTTTATATATATATATATATATATATATATATATACTAGACTACCCGTGATCAATTAGGTCATCCAACACCTTCCTTTTTAATGAAATCATGTTCATATAAATACATATAAACTAAATTAATTAATTTTTAATAAAGAAAATAATGACATGTATTTTCAAGACAGTTCTTTTTATTTACATTTTATGTACAATTTCAATTTTTCAAAAAAAAAATTTTATATTTTCTTTCTGTCTGACACGAAATATTGTGGTTTAATATTGTGGTTTGATCATTGATTGCTATTTAACGTGTTTATGTGAAATCTTTATATATATATTTATATATATGCGAGAGATAGAGTGTGTGTGTGTGTGTGTGTGTGTGTGTGTGTGTGTGTGTGTGTGTGTGTGTGTGTGTGTGTGTGTGTGTGTGTGTGTGTGTGTGGAGGAGAGAGGAAGAGCGAGAGACAGAGGTGATTAGAGGCATGTATAGGGTTATTTATTTTTAATTAATTTATTTATTAAACATATATATATATATATATATATATAAAAATTGAAAAATAATAAAAAAATATAAGAAAAATTGTGAAAATATTTCTCAAAAGTAAAAACAAACCAATATCAAATTAATATATATATATATATATATATATTATATAATATATATATATATATATATATAATAATAGAATTTAAAAAGAACACATAGAAAGGAAATCACTGAACTCACTACTATATTTCGATGTCCTCGTCTTCAGGAAAAGAAGTGAATCGCTCCAAAGGCTGATAACGACTGACTTGGCGTTCGAACTGAAGCACTCAAACAGGGTAGCCAACTTTCGGAGGAAAGGTAGACAGGGAAGATAAAGAGATAAAAGCCAAATAAAAATTAAAAAATGAAAACATTTAACTAAAATAAAATTAAAAGCTGATAACAACTAAAAAATAGGAGAAAAAAAAATCAACGATTGAGGTTAAGCCCAGGAGCCGATCTACCGCCCAGAAGACTAATAAGTGCTTCTTCTAAAGCTCTCAGAGTAACTTTCGAATTAGTCTGATCAATCTGCCTCAGGACCTGTACACGGAAACAGTCATTAAAACTGAGTCCGTGAGAGCTGGCATGAGTAGCAACGGGAAGGTCACTGCGTTTGCCAACGGATGACCTGTGATTATTCATACGCAGGCTTAGCTTGGTGGAAGCCAAACCCACATAAAAAGAATCACACTGGGTGCAATCCAAACGGTTAACGCAGTTACCAGAGGTACAAGAGGTCTTGTGAGAGATAGGGTAGGTGCGTTTACTATGGAAGGAGGTAAAGGAAGGAACAGGATTGATGATAGGACAAGTAAGACATCCACGACGTCCACATTGAACCATACCACCAGCAGTTTTTGGAGGCTTAGGAGAAGAGAAGTGAGAGAAGA
The DNA here is from genome assembly GCA_026182355.1 of Hermatobates lingyangjiaoensis. Lineage (NCBI taxonomy): Eukaryota > Metazoa > Arthropoda > Insecta > Hemiptera > Hermatobatidae > Hermatobates > Hermatobates lingyangjiaoensis. Next base: position 72,462 of record JAPFBL010000473.1, on the reverse strand, counting down.
TAGATTGAAGATTAGCAGGTTTGCGATAGGAAATGGAAGGTGCCTCACTAAAGACTGAAGAAGTACAGGAGGAGGAAGAAAGTATAGGGAAAAACTCCCTGACAACTGCACCTAGCCTATGAGCACCAGGAAAATAAGTGGTGATGAGGAAATTCGCGTCACTGCGATCCCTCCTAGGACCTGAATTATGATGAACGTCTGCAGGGACTATACGGTTGTTAATAAAATTAGAAGGATATCCTCGGTCCGAAAATTTCTGTTTCAATAAATTTATTTGGAAGGAACGATATTTTATTCTGCTACAAATTTTATGGAGGCGTATGGACAATGAATGATCTAGGGATAGCTTTTTTTACGTGGGAGGGATGGCAACTATTGAAATGAAGGTTCAATAATATATATATATATATATATATATATATATATATTAATATATATATATTGAATTAATTATATATATATATATATTATATAATATATATTATATATATATATATATATATATTAATATATATATATTAATTTGATATTGGTTTGTTTTTACTTTTGAGAAATATTTTCACAATTTTAACTAGAAATTAAATACTAAATATTGAAAATATATTGTCAAAAGATCTTTTTTTTTATGAGCCAATCGTTTTTGTTTTTAAGTCAGCAGATAAATCCTTGAACATCTCTAACTATCGAACACTTATCTAACCTTACATTATGATACAATCAACGAAGTGTTTTTAACGATAATTTTAAGTTGGAACTGGTAAGAATTTGAAGGCATAATTTCAGTGGGAAGTTGAGGGGTGGACAGGCTAATCTGTGCTCCGATAGGGCTCCTCCGTCGGGGGTGTCTTATCTCCCATCTACCCACCCCACTCTCTACTGAGTGATTATCATAATCCACGCACCACTTGCACCATTATCTATTATTTTTTAATCAGATTTTGTCGAGGATATAAAAGCGTTTTGCTCCTACTGTCCCATTGGGATTTGGATTATTTCTGTAGATTACTTTTGATCGGATCTGACAGGTCTGTATTTATTCAAATGACACTGGAATTGTGATGAGCTAGATGATCATCTTATTAGTGATACTTCGACCCCTCTGTGTGCTTATGAATTCAATTTACAAATAGTGTCCAACCCATTACAACATATCATCTGACATCGAGATCTTTCATTTCTTTTCCTTTTGTTTTAGTAATTTTCTGATTTAAATTTAGATATGCATATTAATGGATCCATCCATTGCTTTTTGAAATAATTTTGTTTTTCTTCCGAGAAATCATCTCCAGTTCAATTAAACTAATCACATTCCATAAATAATTCTCTAATTTTTCTGCAGAATTTTTTTTTTTCTTTTTGATTATTCTCTATATCATATAAAGGATCATAAATACATATTTTGAGGTCCCTGAATCTATTAAATTATCAGGATTTTCTTCTCAAAAATGGAATAAGTTTACACCACCAGGTTTTTGTTATCCATTCGGAGGAACAGTAACATCGGTACCAAAATTCCTGAAACATTGAACAAAATTTCTTCAATTATTTGTGGACGGTATGTTGAAGGATATATTAGTATATGTACGTAGCAACAAGTTATTTTCTATTAAGTATATATATATATAAAAAGATTTTACATAAACAAATTAAATTAACAATCAATGATCAAACCACAATATGAAATGCGAAAACAAGGCTAAAATCTGCATCTAATCTGATGTTTCTGCATCTAGTGATTCAGTTGGGTTTTTGACTCTGAGAAGACAGCTTGTTCCGGTTGAAAGATCTTAGTCTTGTTTTCCCACTTCATATTGTGGTTTGATCATTTATTCATATATATATATATATATACATAATATATGGAAGTAATATATACGTAATATATATATACGTTGCATCTACAACGTGCTTGGTCTCCCTTTCTCTTTACTCCTGAAGATGGATTACCCGAAAATTTGAGTTTGTATGTGTGTTTCCTTACTCTGTGTGTTACTCTTCTTGAATTTTGAACTCGTGTATATATATACATATAAAGAGGTTTTATACACACGTGAACCTTGCAGCACTGAATAAAATTATCTCAACAGTGATGAACAGAATGGTATATTCTTGTTTCAACTTACAAGCTTCAAAATCCAATTAAAGTGCTGTTTAGTTCGATGCTGGAAAGTCTATTGAACCACTGGAAGATTTAAAAAATTGGTTATTTTTTTAGCAGTCAAAAATATAATTAACCACACGTACCTTGCTACCCACAATGCAATGTATAACTAATACAGAATGATAAAAAATGTAAATTATGATCACAATGTTAACTATGAGTAACATAGGATTCTGTTTGTATACATAATGGTTTGCTCACGTAAAAACAGTTTAGCAAAGGTTTGAAAAAGCTCTCTATGTTTGTTATTGATAGTTTCTGCTAGCTATGTACCAGTAAATGAACGGAATGGGTAGGATAATTTAACCTAAGTTTGAAAAATAGGGTAATTTAAATAACTATTGTCTATTATTATGGAATGCAGTCCACCTACCTGATCTGTAGTAATACTAAACTTAGTAATAAGCAATGATAGAACTATTTTAAAATGTTATGGAATGAATATAACTCATTTGGCCAGTTACAGTTTTTGTCCATGTTAAAAAAGATTGGTTTTGAGTTATTTTACATATTCTTGATTGAAGATATAACTTAACGTTTAAACCAGAGAAAGAAATCAGAAAATATATTAAGACCTTTAAATCAAAAATTTTCTGATTACATAATGTGGTTTTGACATTGATATATATCGAAACAACGTAAGTAAAAAAGAAAAAGGGTGGAGAGAAAGTGAGGGAAGAAGTGTGTGTGAAAAAGCGGAAGAGAGGGAGAGAAAAAGAGAGATAGAGGAAAAGTAAAGAAGGAAAGAGATGTATAGGTAGACAAGGATAGAAAAAGAAGGAAAACTAAAGAAGGGAAGGAGACGTATAGATGGACAACGGTAGAAAAAAAGAGAGAGGGAGAGATTAGGAAAGACCAAAAGAGATGGAATTTGAGATGACAGAAGAACCATAAAAAGTATGAAAGAAGTAGCTACAGAGAGAGACACTGTGAGAGAGAAGTAGGACAGTAGCCTGGTGGCATCGTGCTCGCTTCTGAATTGATATGTCTGGTGTTCAATTCCCACTGTGGCCCACGATTTATTCACATGGGAGGTAAATAAATTTGAGCACGTCGTCCGTCAGAGAGGACGTCAAAACCGTTGGTTTTGAGCCTATACGAAGTCATTGTTATTTATTTATTATTTTTTTGCATCTACTCTAAATACTCTTGAGTTAAGCAAAACTTAGGACTCATAATGTAGGATCAATGGCAGATGCAATATTCATTTGAGAAATTACAGAATTCTGATGATGTTGCCCGTCTCTTAAACTTCTAAAAAGAAACCAAAGGAAAAAAAAAAACAAAAAAAGGTAGGAGAAGTGCACGAAAGACTGTCAAGTAGAAGGAGTGTGGGATCGAGAAAAAGACGAGAGAGAATTCACATCAGAAAAAATAAAACTTTTACAGTTGAAGAGGGAATGTGGGTATAACAGGGAAGAATAAAAAATATTAGTATAGAGTGGGATGGAGATAGTGTGGTAAGAGTGAAAGAGAGAAACAGTTAAGGGCAAGCTGAAATATTGGAGAAAGAATAAAGTGAGAGGCAATATGAGAGAATGTGAGATAAAAAAGGAGAGAAGAACAGAGGGATGTGAGAGAGGAGGGGATGGTGATAAAAAAAAATGGATTAAGAGGGTTAATGGAGAGATAAAGAGAGAATATTAAAAAAAGGGGAAAATGTAAGAACTACAAAGGAAGTTGCGAGATAATAGGAAACTGAAGTGTGGAAAAAGGAGAGGGAATGAGAGTGTAATGAAGAAGGACGAATAAAACTAGAGCAAGACGGAGAGAGTGAGAGTAATATGAAGAAATAGAGAGAGAGAGAGAGAGAGAGAGAGAGAGAGAGAGAGAGAGAGAAATAGAGAGTGTGAGAAATAGAGAGAGAGATTAATAGAGAGGGAGAGAGAATTAGAGAGAGAGAGAGAGCGTGAGAGAAAAATAGAGAGAGAGAGAGAGAGAGAGAGAGAGAGAGAGAGAGAGAGAGATAGAGAGGAGACAGAAATAGAGAGAGGGTTTGAGAAATAGAGAGAGAGATAAATAGAGAGAGGGGGGAGAGAGAGAGAGAGAGAGAGAGAGAGAGAGAGAGAGAGAGAGTGAGAGAGAGAGAGAGGAGACAGAAATAGAGAGGGAGTGTGAGAAATAGAGAGAGAGATAAATAGAGAGGGAGAGAGAAATAGAGAGAGAGAGAGAGAGAGAGAGAGAGAGAGAGAGAGAGAGAGAAGAGACAGAAACAGAGAGAGAGTGTGAGAAATAGAGAGAGAGAGATAAATAGAGAGGGAGAGGGAAAGAGAGAGAGAGAGAGAGAGAGAGAGCAATAGAGAGAGAGAGAGAAAGAGAGAGAGAGAAGAATAGAGAGGCAAAACGATAATAAAATTTTCTTAAAGCATTAAGACGTATTTAAAATTTGGGGTGAACACTATTTTTTAGAAGTAAATCAAAAGAAGTATAATTATCCTACCAGTATATTTGTAAAGGCTGCAATGTTAGTTGGTGATATCCACGCCTCCTGTATTGGCCTAGGGAAATACCTTTACACGCCAAGGTCAAGTCGTCAGCTGCTAAAACATCTGCTGACCAATCACTGGGTCAGGAGACTAGGGTTACTTTCAAGGACAAGTTCTCAACGAAGCCTACCCAAAAAAAAAAGAAAAAAAGAAACCCTACCATTTACTAGAGTGCTCATCAGTAATAAAATGAACGACCTCATATTTCTGTTTATACGTCAGACCAAAAAAAAAAAGTAAATAAAACTCTCTCCTAATACCATAAATTAGAATTATTCACATGTGGGCCATAGCTAAAACAAAAATGAACTGAACATAAAAATCAACAGTATTACTTTTACAAAATTCTTTAATAAAAATAACTTATTAACACACATAAGCTACCAACTATTGAGATTAACTCAAATATGCTGATTTTTTTAAAAGGTCAGAATGGGCTATGATCATTTCAAAACCATAAAGGTTGCATACGTGCAATAATTGTGTACGCTAAATAATGATATGCTAATGAAGTATCCACTACAAATATTAAAATTTTTAATCGATATCGCAGTTATTTTAGTTATAAAGTTTTTTTTTACAAACCATTATTAATAGGTGTTCTGTGTAGCATTTGCATAGCATATTGATAAAAAAGAAAATTTTTAAATTTTGTGAGACACCAAAGCTAACATGATGTTGAGTTTCTTTATGTTCAGTTATTCTAATGTCGTGTACAGTTCACGGAGCCGCGTCACTTCCTTTCCTGGCAACTACAATGTTGAGGATCTAAAAAGTAATAGTGAACAGTGTTTCTTTTTGTTTACAAATTTTTGTCTATAAATGGAGAAATGAAACAATAAACTTTTATGATTCTAGAATGAAAGGAAATAAAGGAGAAAGATTTTTTTTTTAATTCTATTAAATAAATAATTTAAAATAAATAAAAAAAGTAAATAAAAGTTCAGAAGTATATTTACAATTGTGGTCACAATTTCATTAATATACTATGTAGTTGTGGCTATATTTCTTATCATGGACTCATTATTGTCATGCCCACAGTCATTTAACTACAGGGTAAAAGCTTTTCCCTGTATGTTTTTTTGATACAAAACTTGCCCCATTAATTATTCAGCGTGGCTTAATTTCTCTTAACAAAAACACCTTGCCTTTCTTGTTAAATTTATGTAGCTTATGTTAAGGGTTATTAATGCTAAAATTAGGTTTGGATTAATGTTAGGCTAGTAAAAGCAAAAAAGAAAGCATTATGATTTAATAAATGTTTCAGAACTTTAAATGTCGAAAAGTTTAGGTAATATTAACTACGGGAATTAAAAAAAAACATGAAATTATCCTATCTTTATTTTAAATAGCGCAAAAAAAATCTGGTAGTTTTAAAAGTAATTTAGGAATGTAACATTGTATTGCCTTCATTTCTCACTCTATCTCCTTTTCACTCCTCTCTCACTAACTCGTTTCCCTCTTCTATCTCTCTTTCTTTTTTCCCTTTCTTTCTTTCTCTCTCTCTCTTTCTCTCTCTCTCTCTCTCTTTCTCTCTCTCTCTATATATATATATATATATATATATATAAACTAGAATTTAAAAAAGAACACATAGAAAAGAAACCACTGAACTCACTACTATATTTCGGTGTCCTCGTCTTCAGGAAAAGAAATGAATCGCTCCAAAGGCTGATAACGACACAGCCATATATATATATATATATTATATATATATATATATATATATATATATATGGCTTTTTGAGCAGTCATTCTTCACACATATTTCATTAATAAGTTTCCCTTTTTTTTTTTTGTAAGTTTGGTTTCGTAAGTTATTTGGTGTGGTGAGTTTCTTTATTTTCTTCCCTGCCAGTGAAGTTCTTAATCAGAAAATTAGAAAAAATACCTAGGAAGTATGAAATAATAAAAGTAAGCAAACATTTTAAAGATATATATATATATATAAAGTTCTAAAAGGAAGAATAGTAACACATAGAGAAAGAGACACTTACCAACTCAAATTTTTGGATAATACATCTTCAGGAGAAAAAAAAAAGAGTAGGAGATCAAGCATGCCGGAAACACAATGGCAAGAAGCCGTCCTGGCAACCGACGGATTATCCGAAAATTGAGTTAGTAAGAGTGTGTTAATATTCTTCGTTTTTTGAAGTACTTGTGTCCAGTTTGGATTGACTTTCCCATGTATATATAAATATTGATAAAAATATCGACCGTGGAATATATATACATATATAAAGAACAAGATATCACACTTAGCACGTGAAATGATAACGTCTAAGTATGAAATGAGAAGAATGACTATTTTCTTTCAACCGCAACAAGCGGTCTTCTTCAAAGTCAGAAATTCTTCAACAAATTGATTCGTAACTTATTGATTGAATTAATGAAGTGAATTATATTATTTTTTTGTTTTTATTTACGCGAAGTAATTTGGTTAGTTCCATTGTGATACAGTTTAAAGTATAAAAATAGATTTATATTTAAACGGCTTTACTGTAAACAGATACTCTGGAACTGGATTTATCTGTAGCTGAATGTAGGAATATTAACTCCTTTTGATGAGAATTAATTTCATTTGAGGAGAATTTGTTAAAATAGAGATAGATGATTAAATGGATTTTTGGTGGTTTAGTGAAGTGATTCTAATAGGAGGGAATGAGGTTACGTTAGAAGGGCTACAAGAGGAGAGAAGTATTGAAATGAGGTGAGGAGTTGAAGCAATAAGCAGCAGCTCAAGCCGGCGGGGCGGCCATCACAATTGGCTGATGAAGGAAGATGATCCATCACACTGAGGTGCGCTAAAGGGCCTAAACGAGCTCCAATAAGTGCGCCACGTGCCCTTGCTGGCTGATAAATGACTCTTCCACCCTTTCACTCTCTAGTTAAGAATTGATTCAGTCCTTTCCTGCCTCCCAAAAACCATTACTAATATCCTTTCCCATACACCTTCTACAAATTATAATTTAACGTATATATATTGATCCTTATGTTGGCTTCAACATAAACCATATTGAGAGTTCATTTTTCTTTCTTGTTATATTCAATCATAATTAGTTTTGTTTTTCAAGTCTTCTAATACTGTCTTATACGAATTCCTATGTTCATAACGCTAAATTGTTTTTTAATAAGATTTCTTTATTGTAAATCTGGCAACAAATGTGAGAGAGGAAAAACAAAGAAGGTGGTCTCCAGGGAAACAAGTTATCCACAGTGAGTGAAGAGATCAAACAAGCAAAGTTTTCGGTTGGGTGATGTCATGAGAGCGAGTAAATAGTTTTGGAAGCTGCTATTGACCTGGAGGCCAAAGTTCTGCTGAGCTGTTGGCAAACAGAGTAGCTATTTCTGCGGAGTGGAAGTTCATCTGCAGAGCTTGAGTATGCTGAAGGGAAGGACTGCCGACCGTTTGTGAAGGAGTCTCCCTCCGCTGAAGTGAAGTTGACTGTATATTTCCTTTTGGATATTACTCGTGAGTCATTTCTCCTTAGGGTATTTGTTTGTCTGAATTACTCTAAATTGTTGTGCAAAATATCAATTATTAATTATTAGGTATGTTTCTTTAATAACAAAAAGTAAGATACATAGAAACAAACTCCGCGCTGTAACAATCGTGGCGTTCTGCCTGATATATTGTTACACTGTTGAAGTAATATTGGGTTTACTGATAGTCTTTACCGATAGATTTGCTGAAAGCACCATCACAAACGAAGAAGAGGTCCATTCTCATCGCTTTTCCAGCTGTCAGTACCGTTGGCAGGACATCATTCAACTTTTACTTGTATGGCACACCCAGGAAATGTTACAAGTGGCAACCATTCCCACACTAATTAAGCTAAAAGGGAGTTATGCATAGTTTCTTACGTGATTATTTCTGGACTGGTAGATCCGTGTTTTTATATCACTATGATCATCCGTTTTCTTAACAAAAATTTTAGATTGCCGATCTTCAGAAAGGTTTTTTAAAATTTTGTGAAATGACTGTTCTCTAAAAACACTGGAGTTAAGCAGAAATTTAAACCTACCTATAGTAGAATCATTATGAGGATGCAATATTTCATTGACGAATCGGGAGTTTCTATTTCTAAATCGTTAGGGATCTTGGACGCTTTCCTTGAAGAATCAGCTTCAGGGGTTTTGATTTCTAAATCATAAGGGAGATGCATTATTTCTTTGAGGTGTCAGCTTTAGGAGTTTCTATCAGACACTCGATCTCAACCTCGAAAATAATAGCAATAAAATACTTCATCAGTGGTTGTTGACTGAATTCATGCGTTTTAAATAGAAGATTTGAAATGATATACCAGTGATTTCCTCAGTGGTAGCGTTATCATCGACCAACTGGTATAAAATTAAAAACATCAACATGTCTTTTATTTTTTTTTGTTACTATTAAGGGTATGCTAGAAGCAAACCTTTGACTCTAGTTCCTGAAGAGAATATTTCATCTCAAAAATCATCCTACACTGAATTTTCTAAATTTGGCCTAACTCAAGTGTATTGTGGATAGGAATTTTCAATGACTACCTGACATCACACACCCGCAGGGCCGACTGTTTCACGCCCTCTTTGAGAAGCAAGGTGTTGAAATTCTTTTCAGCTCTCGCGTGAATGGATGGGAGGGTTAATGTGCGTATCGAACCTAGACTGCATCAGTCCTGAGGCTAGCACGCCAGTTACTTAGCTATTCTGACCCCTCTGCTCATTGACTTGTTTTAAAGACAAGGCCAGTTGCATTCTCGTGAAAATTAAATTCTGTTTTCTTTTAGATTTATTACAGTTCACCTTTACCTGAAGGAACACCTCTACCAAAAAGTAATCAAAGATCGTTAGTTCGGTGTTTAACATCTGTGGGGATGGTGATTTGTTCTAAGATCATATACCGTATATACAGTATACGGTATAATATACTGTATCACATACAGTATATAGTATATACTTGTGGCTCTCACCTACTCATGTACATTATCAAAAAAAAAAAAACTACCTTATATTGGTTTCAATGATGTCATATAATTAAGTCACTATAAACGACAAGGTAAATATTAAAAAATTAAAAATTATGCTTCAAGAAGGCTTTATTTTATTAATTGTAGATGAACATTAATTTCATAAAAATACCAAACAAATACATTTTATTTATAAATAGGTGACCAACATAATAAACAAAATAATGAAAGTTATTAATTAGACTTCTCAAAGATTAGATGTAAAGACGAATAAATCGTTTTATTCGTCTTATCCGTACACATTTTGTTTATGGTCGAAACGAACTGATCTAATCACTGACCTGTATGTTTACATAACTTGATATTAACTGCTACTGGTTTTTATTTCATATTAGGGTTCTGTTATATTTTTTTTATTGATTCAGTTATCATTTTTCAATTCCAGCCAAGATTTTTTGTTTTTTTCTGCTTCCCTTTCTCCTTGGCTTTCTTGAGAGACAGAATGAAGGACTACAGACTAAAAATTTGGAAATTGTGAAAAAAATTCAAAAATTTATGAAAACTTAGTTTAGTGATGGTCGTAACATCTGCGAGGAATGTAAGCTGGAGTCGAAGGAACGCCATTGCAAATGTCGAGAAGAGGGGGTGGCACGCAGTTTCGCTGGACTCGGCCCGGTTTTGGTAGCCGAATGCTCTCTCGGCACGACGTGGGGTATTCGTAATCAGAAATTAGTTCGAAATCGGATGAAAACTTTCCTCGACATTTTTGGACCTAGTGGGAACCAAATTCGTGGATGGAGACTTTCGTAGTTTGAGACGTTCGTGGATAGAGACGTTCGTGGATGGAGACATGCGTGGTGGAGACGTTCGTGGATAGAGATGTTTGTGGATGGAGACGTTTGTAGATGGAGACGTTCGTGGATAGAGAATTTCGCGGATGGAGACATTCTTGGATAGAGAAGTTTGTGAGTAGAGATGTTCGTGGATAGAGACGTTCGTGGATAGAGACGTTCGTGGATAGAGACGTTCGTGGATAGAGAAGTTGTGGATGGAGAAGTTCGTGGATGGAGATGTTCGTGGATGGAGACGTTCGTGTATAGAGAAGTTTGTTGATTGAGAAGTTCGAGGATGGAGATATTCCTGGATATAGAAGTTTGTGGATGGAGAAGTTTGTGGATGGAGACGTTCGTGTACAGAGAAGTTTGTGGATGGAGAAGTTCGTGGATCGATACGTTCGTGTATAGAGAAGTTCGTGATGAAGACGTTTGTGGATGGAGAAGTTCGTGGATGGAGACGTTCGTGTATAGAGAAGTTTGTGGATGGAGCCGTTCGTGGATAGAGATGTTTGTGGATGGAGAAGTTCGATGAGGGAGATGTATTTGATGGAGACGTTCGTGGATAGAAATGTTATTGGGCGTAGAAGTTCATAGTTGGAGGTATGACTGTACTTCATTAGACATCTTATACCCCTATAAGAAGCAAGCAATGGGGTTCAAGGTTTTTCAAATCTTTTGATCTAACAACGTGACTTCAAGTGAAATCTCCTGACAAGACTCTTCAGATAAAAAAAGAGCTCTGTTGGCCTTTATAGTTCCCCTCAAGTAATTTTAAACTCATGAATATGTAACAAACTTTGAATCTCTGGATATTCGATACGCATTCATTATAATTTCTCTTCCAACATACTGCCTACATTGCATTTTCTTCCCCATATTGTCACTCAACTCTACTGGAATTTTTCAATAACCAAAATATCAATTCTTTTTTTCTATTAACATATCTCGTTTTACTAAGTAGTTGAATTGATTTATTTAATACCATATTGATTTAATATCTTTGAAATATATAACTGAATTCCTTTTTTATTTCAAGCTTAAATTAATTCAAAGTTGGATACTTCACTATTGACTAACTTCAAGGCAGAATTATATACTTGATGCTTTGAATATTCAGAGCTAGTTTGATTTATTTTATAACAACCCTGAAATTCCTTTTGCAAATAACTTATGATGTTAATTTATTGTGACTCTCACAATTGCTTTGCTGTGAATATCATTCAAGTCAATTAATATTTTAAATAACTTGACTTAAGTTTAGATGGTTAGGTTCCCTGTGGTTTCCAAAGGTGCACTTAATAGCAGCAATGGAATTCTTCAATACTTGAAATATAAAAATTATAACTCCGACACCTTTAATCAATTTCAGCATTATTATTTTGTTGTTCTTAAACTTATTTGATACAATTATCTGATTACTTATTAAGCTATCCTGCAAAATATGAAATAACATAAAAACGTATTTCCAATTTTCAATAAGAATTTCTTTTTCACAAATGTTTTTGAAAAGATGAGTCGATCGATCAATTTAAATATACCTTTTATGACATTTATAACTTCAGTTTGATTGATTTTGTTTATCTATGTTACACTAATAATTTTTTCTTTAAACATATGAACAAATAAATGATTGAATAAGCTTTATGATACAATTATTATTTTTCTTTCATTGTGATTATTATTAGTGCTACAATTTTGAAAAGTCGAAATATATAAAATAGAAACAATGTGATGTATTACAATGTCAGTGACTGTTAGGTTGGTTAGGTGTATCCCACGGGAGAACAAACGTAAGCCAAACATTGGCCTTTTTTGAAGTCACAAAATGAACATTCTACGTTAAAACATAAATTTTTGTTTAAATCAAATCTATTTAGAGTAATGATCTTTTACTTGTACCTGACAGTTTGGAGTCTCGGGAACAGAAGCAAATGTCCCTCTCCGAGGGACGACGTGCTGATCTTTTTTTTCTCTAACTACATGAGTAAATTGAGGTCAATAGTGGGTATCGAAACCCGGATCTACCTGTCATGAACGAGCACGTAACGCATCCGGCTAGCCTCAAATAACTATTATACATATTATGAAAATTATAGGCTTCAATTACGTATTCTACTTGTGCCATTGCATTCGTGCATGCAAGTTTTTTTATCACAATTTTGTTTTTTTGGCACCATTTTCAATAGTTTTACCGGATTTTAGGCTAAAACTATTAACACCAGTGAAGTTTTAACAAACACAGACGTATCCTTATTTAGTTCCACCAATCAACGATCAATGACCAACGAATAAATCCGCGCACTATAGTGCACGTCATTAACTAGCAGTTCCAGACCAGAGGCCTTCGACTGCTGGATTACTGTACTACTACAATTTGGACTGTCAGTAATTCATGTCGGCTATTAAGTTCATCTGTAATTTAATTGTTAACAAGTATTATGTAGAACTTTTTCTTTCTTAATTTAGTTACGTCTAAATTAGTAAAAGTTAAAACCGATTGTACCTCTCAATGTTTACAACTTTTATTTACAATACGTTTCTTTATGATATTATATAAAGTCTAAAAATTAAAATGAACTTTAGAAATGAATTATAGAAATTCCAATAATATAATTGTTCGTTAATTTTTTGGTATATTCACTTTGATAAATTTGTCTTACAGTGATATAAGTATTCTTACAGATGAATAATTATTAATTTTTGTCAGTTTTTGTTTGTTTGTACGTTATTCCAAGTTAATAACGTACTAACGTTCACTAGGAATAACCAACGATTTTTCCATTAGTGAAATTAAAAATCGTGCATTTATTAAGGGTAACTGTTACATAACATGCTTTCAAAATTCATTATTGAAACCATACATTCGTAGAAAACCTTCTGTCTCTTGTACGAATCGTATTTGTTTACTTGATGTAGTAATTATAACAAATTCCTATTTACTTGAAATAAGCAGAGATACTATGCAATACTATATTATGAAACACATAAAATAAACATATATACCTCTGTTTTCGACAACAACAAACTCCTAAATCAAATTATTATTCTATTAACCTCAACCTTGCGAATTCTGGTTGATCTGTTAGTCTATATTAGTCCTCATAGAGAAGTTTTGAAACACTAGAATTTCATTAAGGCCGTCCTTTCACTATTTCAACTGTCTGATTAATATAGTCAATTGTTCCCAAAAACACTCCCTAATCCTATATTGTACTAATAGTTCTATTAAATATTCATTTCCAAACAAGTTTTTCAATATTGTTATAAATGTTAGAACGTTGCTTACTAAAGCCTCTGGACAATGCTTAATTTAGTCCACACAAAAACACACACACACACACACACACACACACAAATAGAAAACCACAACAACGAAAGCACCATCAAAGATACTGCTAATTTTGACAATGTTGTGAAATATGCATTATATATATACTTTCCGATTGGGTCTGCAACAGTTTCTGTACGAGTGTGCTTGCATTCTCTGTCTTGCACTCTCTTATCTCTCTTGAAGATTGTTGAAGCATATAAAGCGACGGTTGGAGACCATCCATGGAGACGTTAGTCTCCAACCGTTGCTTCACAAGTTCGCTTGGTGTCCCTATCTCAACTCCCTGATGACGGTTCAACCGAAAATTAGAGACTGCAAGTGTGTTTGTTCCTTAGTTCTGCGTTTGTGACTCGCCGTGAAACGTATATATATTGGTATAGTTAAGAAGCAGTTCTTCATTTATACTGGTTTGATTAAATAATACGCTATATTTACGATTAACTACTTTCCTCGTATATTTTTCAAGGGGCCGGAATAATCTTCTTGCGTCTTCATCCACTTCAAGGTACCTTGAAAACTATACGAGGAAAATAGTTAATCGTAAATATGGCGTATATTTAATCAAAACTGTATATACAATTGTCACAATAACTTGCGTAATAAATATTCAAGTAACCGACTACAAAAGAAAACGCAGTAATCGCTCTGAGGCTCTTCGTATTTGACGTATTTGACGAAGGGTCTCAGAGCGATTACCTCCTTTTATTTTGTGGTGAGTTACTTGTTTATATATATATATATATATATATATATATATATATATATATATATATATATATATGTATAAATGATATCACATAAAGACGTGAAATAACAATCAATGATCGAACTACAATAAGAAATGGGAAAATAAGACTAAGATCATTCAACCGTAACAAGCGGTCTTCGTCAGAGTCAAAAGCCCAACTCAGTCTGACGAAGACCGCTTGTTACGGTTAAAAGATCTTAGTCTTGTTTTCCCATTTCTTATTGTGGTTTGATCATGTATATATATATATTTAAACAAAGGGTGTCCCAAGTTTGAAAGGTTTATAAAATGTTGATGGAGTTTTGAACTTTTTCTCAATAATGATAAGTTTTATAACAAATGCTGAGAATTTCCTCGTACCCCATTATTCTTGCCCTGGAGTTATAAATATAAGTTTTAATGAACTAATTACATGACTTGATTGAGATTAAAAAAAAGTAGTATCATAATAGGCTTAAAAAAATATTGAGACATTGTAATTAACTATTTAGATTGAAATAGGAGCCTCTTTAATACATCAGTGCACTTTTGCTCCTTCTTGGACTTTTTTTTATCATTATTGTATCAAATTTTTAACTTCATTAAAATTATTATTTCGTAGATATTAAGCAGCATTAATTACTCTGTTTTAAATCTAATATCGACTATATTTTTTTCTCGTTTATATATATATATATATATATATATAAACTACATTAACATAAAGAACACACAGAAAAGAAACAGAAACGCACTACTATTTTTTCATGACTTCGTCATCAGGAGAATAGAAACGAGTGTTTCTTTTCTGTGTGTTCTTTATCTATATATATGTATATATATATATTGATAAATTAATGATGTCGACGTTCTGTTGCACAGTTTTATGCAAAACAACTCTTGCTTAACTTTAATTTGACCTTGAATCCTTTGATGTCATTTTACCATGAGCTGTAGAGAAAAGTAAATGCATTTAAAAGTATTCAGACTATTACTTTTCATGGATATTCAATAACTGTTTAAGATGAGTCCAAGATTACAATTTGATTAATAAAATAACTGATATTATGAAATCTATAAATGAAAGCAAACATACTTGTAAAATCATCTAGGACTCAGCACACAGGAAGATTCTTTTCAACGCATGGAGTTTAGAAAGCTAAACTATTTAGAAATTTGATTGTTCATAAACCTTTACAGCTTTATTCACCTTTTGAGTTGAGCATTCGACGAATCACAAAAACTGTGAAAAAATATCTGACTTGTATATATTGATCATTTAATAAACCAGGTAGGGGGGGCCAGGCTAGCTCAGTGGTTACGTGCTCACCTCTGAACTGATAGGACTGGGGTTCGATCCCACCTGGCCCTCGATTTATTCACGCGGAAGGTGAATACATCTGAGCACGTCGTCCCTCGGAGAAGGACGTTAAACGTCGGTCCCGAGCCTGTACGATGTCAGGTACTCGTTAAAGATCCCTACTCTAAATACATTTGAGTTAGGCAAAATTTAGGACTCCCACTGTAGAATCATTCTTCATTGTGTGGTATCACAAAGGGCCAATGCTTGGCCTACGTGTGTTTCCTTGTGGGACTGCCACTGCGACCTAACCTAACCTAATAAACCAGGTAATTTGAAACCTTGTATACTATACTCTTATAGTAAACAGTTATATAAGGGGCCAGGTTTGCTCAGTAAAATTATCCAGGTTGGGACTCCTAATGTAGAATCTGCAGAATCACCGATCAAACAAAAAACCGATTAGCGTCTTACGTTTTCACCCGCTATGGGATCGGTTTAAACAATAAAAAAATACAAGTTAAAAAACATCTTTAAGTTAACTTTTTAATCACAATATGTGATTTATATTAGTTTTAAAAATCCAACAAGTTTCTTCTTGTAGAGCATACTAGTTTTCTTTTGAAATATTCTGTTAACCTTTCTAAGAACCTTTAGTTTGTGAAATTATTATGATAGACTTCTAACGGAAAATCTCAATTTCTTGAAATAGAGTAAGGTGCAAGAAGCATTTTTTTGTGTAATAGTTTAGGAGTATGATGAAATACCTTTTTTCAAAACATAATATTGCCCAAAAATAAAAGGAAAAATTTTTTCCAAGATAATTTTCATGCTGAATCATATTAAGGCTTGTCAAACAGTGCAATTGGTATAGTAATTAAAAAAATGTTGAATACATACCCGCACGTAAACGCATATAAACTCTTTGATATAAAAATAAGTATAAAATGCTTTCAGACCTCAAAATTTGTAAGTCCTTCAAATAATAAAACCATTAATTTTTTTTCAATTATATATAAATTTGAATATTGATTTATTTATTTGATTTTATTCTAATAATAAAGCTTGTGCAGACTTCTTGTATGATTTCGAAGAAATTGTAACACAGAGTAACTGACTGTACAACTAATGAACCTGTCATAAATGTTTGGAACACTTACGGATTAGTCTTTTTTTTTTGTCTTACTTTACATAAATATTGAATTAAAATAATATAAATATGTTTTAAAGAAAAATACTATTTATGTATAAGAGTTGGGAAATAACAACTTGTTTTAAACAAGGAAATAGTGCTTCACTGTTATTGAAGTTATGATAAACAGAAGGGGAAACAATTAGAGAATAGAAGGTGAAGAGGAGCTAAAGGACCAAACTAGAGAAAGGCTCAGGTTGACAGAGGCCTTGACAGAGGTCCAAAGGATCAACTTTAACGACTAGATAGTTTATACAAATTGGGTCAGTTGATACTGCTGAATACATTATGAAGCCCGACTGTCACTAACGATGATTTAGCAAACATAAATAACAACCTTTCATATTCTATTGTCATCTTGATTCTTACTCTTTATAGAATACATACTTTTTTGTAATGAATATATAAAAATGGTATAATACATAAAATATGTAAACAATATCAATAATGTTTCAATTTTTCAATCTATTTAAATATTAACAGTTTATATGCCCCTCTGAAAGTAAATACTATTGCTATTATTATATATATATATATATATATATAATATATATATATACTAAATAATCACAATAAACGCGTGATGAAAACTAATGAACGTATAAGCCACAAGGAAAAGTAAAAAACACAGCAAATATGCTCTAAGGCGTTTCAATTATATGTCATCAGAGAGCAACTCTCTGATGACATATAATTGAAAGGCCTTAGATCATATTTTCTGTGTTTTTTACTTTTTCTTGTGGCTTACACGTTCATATATATAGGTGTATCCTCTAATCACACCTATTCTATCAAACGGTCGATACATTATTGAATCTGTTATATATATATATATATATATATATATATATATATATATATATATATAAAGATTTCACATAAACACGTGAAATAACAATCAATGATCAAACCACAATAAGAAATGGGAAAACAAGACAAGATCTTAGTCTTGTTTTCCCATTTCTTATTATATATATATTGATAAAAGTATCGACCGTGGAATAGAAAAACAATTAAAATTTATTGGGACTCGGTCAGTTCTCCAGTTTCAAATTAAACTCTCATTGCAAACGTTATTGGCAAAAGAGTTTAAAAAAAACAAATTGTAATGTAATACTTGTTTTTCTGTTTCAAAATTTGTACTTCTGTAAGTTTTTTCACTAACCTATTGTAAAAATTTCTGTTGCAATTTCTTAATTGTAAATGATTGCACTTTTATGTATGTTTGATTTTTAATGATTGAATTATTTCTTATATTTCCTCTGTTTTGTAGACCCATGAAAAAGGTTTTAAATAAAACCCGAAACGTTGGCAATGAGAGTTTAATTTGAACCTAAATAACTGACCGAGTCCCGATAAACTTTAGTTTTGTATATATATATATATAATGATTTCATACAAACACTTGAAATAACAATCAATGATCAAACCACAATATGAAATGAGAAAACAAGACTAAGGTCTTTCAACTGTAACAAGCAGTCTTTGTAAGAGCCAAAAATCAGCGTATTTTTGCTATAGAAACAGTAATATTTTAATTATTACCATTTTCTGAGTTAATTATTAGTAATTTAAGATGAATATTAAAAGTTGAGAAAATTAATTACGTAAAACAAGAGAAAACAAATCATTCATTGGATTTATATACATAAAATTATTATTTAATTCTATATCTTTTTTTTATTCATTCCAATCTGTCGATTGACTTTTTCTAATTTATATCATTTATCTCAGGATATGTAAAAGACCTGTGTTTTGACATTAAAACTTGTATTGTAGCCGACTACTTGTTAAACAAAATTTCACGGTTGTTTGATAAATATAATTTTGCAGATAAGTCAATGAAATATGTTACTAATAGTTAGACTGTTATGAACGAAACTGAAAGTGAAATTATAGGCAATTAATCATTGAAATTAAGGCAAGGTACAGTAACTTCTCTGAAAGGAACCGTGTACTAGAAATACTAGGCAAGCAGTGAGTTAGAAACTGCAAAATAATCAGTTCTGTGTAGTTTGAATGATTGGAGTTACGTAATTTTTTAAGCAATTATATTTATTTTATAATATTAATTTTAACTACAATGAAAAAAAAGACAATAGAAATGAATGATTTGAGGCCTTTCACTTTATTTCATCAGAGAGAAAAAAAGTTAAAACTAAGAAGGTAATATAAAGGTTATGCAGAAGGAAGGTCTTTCCGAATTTATATTAAAATATAAAAAAAAATATATTATAGAATTATATGAGAAAGAAGGTCTTTCAGAATTATAGTATGCATTTTTTTGTAATATATATACTAGTTTTGCTACAAATGTAATACTTTCGTAAATCTATATGTCACATAGATTGTAAATAAGGTAAAATGGATAAACAAACAAAAGTTTTCACACAAATGAAGTTTTATTCAAAAACAACAACGTGTTTCGAACACTTTGTGTTCATCATCAGGAAGATGTTTTAATATAAATTATATATAATCAGTTACGATGTTAGTAACTGATCAGATATAATTTGTATTATAGTGTCTTCCTGATGATGAACACAAAGTGTTCGAAACACATTATTGTTGTTGAATAAAACTTCATTTGTGTGGAGACTTTTGTTTGTTTATCCATTTTACCTTAGAATTGAATAAATACCACACAATTACGGATTGCACAACTAATGATTTAAAAAAGATTGTAAATTACCATAATAAATGTTGATCTAAAATTTTAGGCATACATATTCATATACTGATTAATTATATAGAAAGAAAACAATTTCAATGAGATATCCTTGAAACATAATGTAAAAAAAAGCTGACAACAATTAGGATTAAACAAGAATGACCTTTTATAGGATAACGGTTCTCTTTTTCCATTTTTAATAGCGTCTGATTAGTCATTTGTGGAGATTTCATGCATTTAATTTCGCAGGAATGATATTAGATGCATGTTGGTGTTATTCATGTGTTATTTAACTCTCATTTCTGATTTGAGGATTTCAGACAAGTTTTGGTAAGAGATAATATTATTTTTGTAACACAATTGTATATTAACTTTATAATTATTGCAACTCTTTCCTTCATATATTATATTAACAGCTAGTGTGAAAATATACAAGATGTGATAAAAATGAAAGGGGACCTTTTGAATTTCGTGCTTTGAATACACTCTAATTTTAAAACTTTTTTTTGTTTTGTGTTGGAAAACTCGAAAGTTTTGACTATATATCAAGTGTTGTTTTTATGTGAGAAACTGGACGAGGTTGACGTATGTGTACATCTTTACCGATTTTTTGCTGTTGTAAATAATGGAATAGAGTTTATTTAATTTTTATTTAAAAATAGTATTAAGGGCTGAAAAACTGTTGATATGTCGACAGTATGGTACAGTGAGTCGATTTGAGTAAAGAAAATGTTTATAAGTCATATAGGTTATTCCACAAGTAATTGAGCCGCTTATTTTGAAAGTGGCCTAATTCCATTTATGTTAAAATCGAGATATTTAAGAGTTTGCGTTTTACAAAATTTAAAAATATTGTCATTTTATTTATCAACTAATTTTTGTTATAAAAAAACTTAGTAATTTTAAATAAATTTTGTACAATTTGCTGCAAAAGGTAAAGATAACGTAAAAATGTAATTATTTAAATAGCTAGCTAAATTTTTTTGGAAAATGGAATTAGGCCACTTTCAAAATAAACGGCTCAATTATCCTTTCAACAGGAAAAAATCGCTGATCACACAAACACGAGTCTAACCTTTATCTCTGTCACATAAAAAGAACACAAGTTATATAAACAAATCTGTGAAAAATATGATCGTGACAAGCATGCTAACAAAAAAATAAAAACATTTGACACTAGAGTGCATAGAGTGCTCGAAATTCGGAAGTGTCCTTACTTTTTGATCACACTTTGTATAATAGACAGGTTGTTTTTTTTTTAAATACCGTTATATCTGTTTCATCGTTTCATTATTCTATGATATATTAGCTAAATTTTGATATACAAGCCTATCAATACTTGGTATTGTTAGAGTATCAAATAAAAATGTATACTTATGATGAATAATATGAAACATGACATAACATGGTGCATAACACTATCATTAAAATAAATAAATAATATAATCATAATATAATTATAATAAATATAATGGAAAAATAATGCAAAATGGAATATAATAAAAAATAAAAAAAATGGAAAAATTTTACTTCAGAAAGAGTAAATACCATACAATTACGTATTGCACAAATAATGATTTAATAAATATAATGTTTTTAATAACTTTATTGCTATACGAATGCTATTACGAAAGAATCTTTTTAAACATTTATCATTATTCCAGTAATATTGCTCTCCCATAACCAAAAATGGAGTAAAATAAGAAATACCCAGTCTTTTGGAACAGTACTAAAGATATAAATCTATAAAAAGAGGGTTGTAACAATTACTATAAATTAACTTTTGTATCTTAAGTGAATAAAGCGAAAAAAAATGAAGTTATATTATATCTTATTGCAAGGGGCAAGGTTAACTTTAATCTTTAAAGTGATCAGAAAAAGTGCCAAAATAGTTGCTAATAATTATTCATTACGTCGCTCATACATATGACGCATAATATGAAACATGACATAACATGGTGAATAATATGAAACACACAGCTGCATGTAGCCTGATTTATATGGTTTCAGAATATATATCAACGTATAGAGTTCAATCTCTAAAAGTCTGTAAACTTTAGGTAACAAGCAGTCAAATAACTAACTAGAACAGACAACCTTAACAATAGAAGAACTTTTACCGTTGGACGCTGCAAAAGTGATGAGCATCTCGGAGGCACTGAAGCTAGCTGGGGTACTATAGTACAGAAGGGGGGAAGTACAATAGTTTTTAGGACGCAGTACTATAATCATCTTCGATAAATAAATAAACAAATAAACAGACAACCTTATGAAATACCTATTTGTTGAATTGACGTTGTAAAATTGGTCAAAAATTGTAAAGAAGAGCAACTTTATTATTATTATTAAAAAAATGTAAAGTCATTATGTTATTTTTAAAAGAAATGTTTTTTGGAGATGTAAATTTTGTGGTGGAGAAATTCTCTTGGTGTGCTCTGTTGCGTGAGTGCTGTTCCCATTTTTTTTTTTTTTTCTTTTCACCCGTTACCTATATCTTTTGACTCCCTACGGTGTCATCAGTAAATCCAAAAAAAAAACAACTTTGCCTTGTGAGTTATCTAAAAATCAAACGTTGATCATTCGGAAATAGCTTGTTTCTTGCGAAACAGCCAGCAATTTGTTATTCATTGAAAGGCAAGTGGAAGGTATAAAGGTGGTTTCGAGTTGTATCGTCTCCCGGCTATCTTCAATATCCGCCCGCCACCACCCCCTCTTTTATTTCCTATCACTATTATTATTTACTCCCCACCCTTCTAATCTCTTCTCCTTTACAGGGAGGCAGGTTTTGGTCATAACGGTACCAACCGCTTCATCACCTGTCGTCCACTTAACTTTCTGCCGACCTCAATCTCGATTTCCCCCTCAGCAACCACCTCCATTCTTTTTCATTATTTCTTATACCAATATATTTCTAGACAGCCAGACAAATGTTCAATAACATTGAAATTTGTTGATAGATCACGTTCATATATATGTATAGAGAGTCTATAAAGCTTAGATACACAGGGGATTTTACGATATTATTCATTTTTTATTTATTGTTTTCCTCCTCACGATGAAGATTGTATTATATAAGAGAGTAAAAATCAATTTGGTACCTTTAAGTAGATCAAATAGATGATAAAATTTAACCTTTAGCAACCTTATCGGTTAACCTGTATGTTTATTCCCGTTCAACATTGGTCAAAAAGTTTAAGAAGCAGGCTATATCTTGCAGGAACGCGAATGAAGATAGTACTGTCTGAAAGAGAATGACTCCATTTAGTAGTCTTAAATAGACGAGAAATATAAAAGAATTAAACCTTCAAAAACCTTAACCTATTTCTTTTATTGGCTTTCAAAATTGGTCAAGACGTTTGAAGAACCAAGCAGTTTGTTAGAGAAACACAAATGAAGTTGGAAGAATTTAACCTCCGACACTCTTATTGGAAACCTGTTTATCTTATTGCCGTTCGGAAATTGGCCAAGAAGTTTAAAGAAACTAGCAGCACGCTGGATAAACACATGGTAGATATATTTAGGGTGTTGAAGGTTAAATTCTTCCACTATTTTTCTATGGGGTCATCTTTAATGTTCACTTGAGTAACACTCGATTCTTTTTGATTTAGACAAAACACGACATCAATTCTCATCAAGTTTTGTTACCAATCTTTGTACACTATCATTTTGTACCTAGTAGGGTATCCACATCCTATATATTCATATATTGATATATGTATGTATACATATATGTAAAATATGACTTATATGTATTAATAAAATTATATGGGTTGTTGGCCACCGTCATTCTACCAAAGCATTGTGTCATTCCTTATCGCTTACCCCCTAAAGGCGGCTAAACCGAAAATTTGAGACTATCATAGTGTAAACCTATTGTGTCTATTTAGCAGAATTTTTAATTTTTTTTTTAATAAATGCTAATTTATTAGCTTTTCATAAAATTCTCGAGTGCTTTAAAAAAATATAACTTTATTAGCATTTCTGATAGAAAAACTTTAAAAAAGACATTAGTATGAAGGGAATCTCTATTTGTTTATTCTTTTCTTGATTTTTTTAATGTTTTCAAATATTCATGATTAGCAATTTAAAGGGTAATATAATTTTTTTTCACAAAAAAAACACCTATTAAATGATTTACAGGAATTTTAATATTGTTGTTTATGAAAAAAACACTTGCATATGGTATCAAACGTTTATTACAAGCCGTGAAAACAATTCCTGGCAAATCGTTGGCTCAGCTAATACGTTCACTTAGAATAATACATTTACTAATAAGATAGCGGGAAAAACTGAGTTCAAGAAATTTAAGTATTAGTTGATTAATTTTTAACAATTCCTTTACTAAAACTAAAACTGTCAAATACATGTGAATTGTTAATACTGCAGAGGTTAGTAAACATCATATTATTATAAAAGTCCGTCTTAACTCTTGAATTAGTGTTATAGTCACCCAACCGGTTTTGCAAGTTGTAAATCGTCAAGTGGGACTGATAACTGCTGAAAGATCCCAGGCATTTAAAAATAAAAAAACGCCTTTTGTTTTTATGATTTATAGCACTAAGTTTGTACTAAGTTTTGAAAAATTACAATCAGAATTCTGTGAAAGTATAAACCATAGAAAAATTAAAAAACACAGAAAATCTGCTCTGAGGCCTTTCAAAATCTGTAACAGGCTACATCTTTGTTTCAAAACCGAAATACAGGAAGGTAATATAAACATATGTTGAAATATAGAAATTTTTAAAATAACAAGCTTAAAAGAATAACAATAATGAAAAAGATAACAAATTATAAAGGAAAAAATAATCCCAGGTTACAAGAGAAGAATCACCAGTTTGATTAAAGTTCATAGTAATAGGTTTTAAAATATGCCCTCAACTAAAACGTTATCTAATTTAAAGAGTCCTGAGCTGCTGTTGATAAAGGTTACAAAACTATATTTGATAACGGCACTGTCCAGAAGGTTTCTTTCGAGGTCTGAAGATAAGAATATCAATTCCTTGGCGTCCTCTCATTTTATTGAATGGTTAAATGTGTAAATTGAACTTAGGTAGATAAGGTATTCGAGTATAACGAACAAGGTAAATTATATATAATAACAATTATTACTATAATAATGTCCTATTTCTGTTCAATTTCATCTACATGGTTACCGTTTTATTGGCTGAAATAATAATTATAATTGTTATTATTATTATTTTTTATGATTGTATATATGAAACTTAGAATAAAAGTTGAGCTGGAATGAGACGAAAGTAAAACAGTAATGAAAGAGAAAATAACTTCTTTCTTTTTTTTTTTAAAGTAACACGGATGCAGGGTATTTTGAATATCTTTCTTTTGTAATTTCCGAATATATTTGAAACACCGCTTGGCTGTTTGTTATTGAATATCGATTCATCGTGGTTGGATTGAATGAGAGCGGCAAAGCGTTGCTTATCAAGGTGAGAGATATCAAACAGTTATCAGCCTTTCTTTGCCCTACATCCCTTAGTGGCTTATCTCAAGAGTCTTCATCCCCCTTCAGCAGGTAAAATAAATTGATGTTTTATCAGTAAAAAGGTTTGTTCACACAAACTGTACGCTAAAACCAATCCACCCTCCAGATGGATTTGAACTAAGCTTTGAAGTCGTACCATATATCCTTCAGTCAAACAAATTTTAACTCTATCGAAATCTATACAATTTTTATTATTTATAACCAAAAACGTGTGTGAAAAACTCACATGTTCAATTTCAAATATATATATATATATATATATAAATTAGGGAAACGTTAAAAGAGTCGAAATATTGAATGTGGGTCCTAGTATCTGTTTTTCATTCGTGTTTTTCAAAATTTTCAACATATACATATATATATTTCATACACATATTATATATATATTTCATCCCCTTTAAAAAATAGTTTGGAAAAATTTAAAATAAATTCATTTTTAATTTGTTCATATTACAGATAAAAATCTGAAAACAGTATTACATACATGAAACGTAAAGATAAGTGACCTTAAAAACTCATTTTGGTCAAAAATTGAAGATTATTGTTAGCTTCTTATTATTTTAATTTTTTTTTTATTTTCTATTTTCCTTTTTAAATACAGCCCCTCTGGAATGTGCCGCACGGCACCCCTCCCCTCCTGCTTCGCCACTCCGTCCGTGACGGACCGTGAGGGTCAACTTCGTCTACCTGCCAGTGCTCCTTAATAGGGTTATTTACCTGTTCTGCTTCATCAAGATAATACTCCACTTGCTTTTATCCATCGATAGATTAAAAGTATGCCTTTTAGATTACGATCAGGCTCCAGTTAGTCCTCTATTACTTAGCCCCTTTCCTGTTTGTACATCCTGCGGTCAGTCCATCCAGAACACCTGTAGTCATCCAAATCTCCTGTTTGCTTATTGGACGTCATAATACGAAAAAGTGGTTAGAAACCTTTCATGAGGGTCACTTTTTGTTTTATTTAACCCTATTACAAAACAGTTTTTTCGATTTTGTATAACATGAGTACTGCAGAAGCAAGAAATAAATAAAAGCTTTACAAATATTTATTAATTCTTTAAATTTGTTAGCACACCTTGTTGTAATGAACAGTTATAGTATAAAGCAAAACTATAAATTTCCAAACCTGATTATGAAAGTTTATAGTTATTTTTTTTTTAATATTAATCCAGTAGCGTGTTTTTCCTTCCTTAATATTTTATTATAGTTTTATCGAAGTGATAACAAATGATCAACTGTTTAGAAGCTTTTTCATTTCAAGAAAGATGCTTCCAAAGAGGTTCTTGAAATTGGAAGCCTCTTTTCAAGAACAGTCTTCCAAACCTGGAATTTTATGACATGATTTTTTTTGGTTATCTTTTATGACGACTGTATATGTATTATACCTCTGTCATTTATTCGATGACAGAGGTATAATATCTCTGTACTGTTGGGACAAAAATTAATAATCATATCTGTGTTATATGACAGATGAGACCTAAGTAAGTACGAACCCAATGAGATTCAAACTTTAAATATAATAATAAAATTATCCATCAGATAGTTCATTAACTGTGCAATCTGTTATAGTGTGCTATTTACTCATATTAGAAAACGTATAATTTTGTGGAGACTTAATACTTTTCCTAATCATCAGATAGTTCTAAATCATTGATTAATCTAAATCAATGATGACAAGTCTCTTATAACCGACAAAAATGATATAGCTACATTAAAAACAGTTAAATCATTATTGATTATCTATGAGTTTGATATTATGTCTACAGTATGGCCAGATAAGATTAATATGAATAAATATTAATATGAATTAATTAAATGAAATGGTTCCAGCGGACTTTAAAATAAAAACCAATCAAAAAGAAGATAGCACACAGATAGACACAGGAATAACTCACTTCTATATTTCGACCATCGTCGTCATCAGGAGGCGAAATATAGAAGTGAGTTATTCCTGTGTCTATCTGTGTGCTATTTTCTTTTTGATTGGCTATTATTTAATATGAATAAAACAATTTGATTTTATATTTACCTGTGGAAAATTTTGGGTGTCAGCCATTTTACAATTTTTATTAAATGAGATTAGATTATTAAGAATCGACTATAAACAAAGAATATAACATTGTTTTGTCTGTGAGCTATTTTCAATTGAACGAAATTTTTAAATGCAATCTAATTCTAAATAAGTAAATAATTATGACTCTTTTCTTATTATTGCATTTGGATAAATTCACTTCAACCCTGGATGAACGATTTGAAAATTAAACGATCATTATAATGTCGAACTTTGCAAATAAATCACTAATTAACCGATCAATTAAATTGTTCGTCATGGCTTCCATTCTATGTAAGCCCCGGGCCACAAAAATAGTTCTTACACCAATGTTTATTTTTTGAAATCAATCTGTGGAATCTATCTTGTGTTATTTGGTCATTTAATATGGGCAAAATTTGGAAACTGGTAGATCCAAATTTCCTTTTGTTACCTTCAACGTCTTGAATCAAAGATTTTTTCACATTTGAATAACTTCCTCTATTATGTTTTTCACCTTCAGTACTGTTTAAGTGGTGAAGAATTTACGTGTAAACATTAGGGGTCGTAAATGTCTTTTTTTTTTTAATACATCAAACTTCTGCTACCATAAAGATTCGAATGTTAAATAAATTGAACAACTTTTGAACCAAAGAAATGACTAAAACATCAACATTACTAGAATATTAAATCTTGTAATTTTTTTTATGAAATAACAAAAATCATTGCGATTTTTTTTTTTTTAAATATTTAACTCAGCTGTAATTTAATTTCATTTAGCATTCTGAAAATAAACAGGAAATATATCCCATATTTTTGAACTGAATATAGCCGTTTATGTACAGAAATTTATTCGATGACAAACTTTGCAAAGGGAGTCGTTTTTCTTTTCGTATCGCAAAAGGAAGTTATTATCCTGCTCATAGTGGGGCATAAGTCAGCCGCCTTCAGAAAACCAAGTTTTATCTTTACTCTGCCTATTATTGCTATTTCTTTTTTTTGCAACCAACACTAATCTCAGTTGTTTTTTTTTGGAATATATTTTTTATTTTGATTTAAATATACGACTATGTTCATTCTTTAATTTAACTATTAATTCATTTTCTATTATTTATGTATGAGTTTATATTAATTCGCTAGCTTAAAAAAAAATCAATATTATATTTTTTAAGTAAATGCTAAGTTTGTAAGTTAAAACATTTTGTTCTGAAATTTCGTAATAACCTCTCAAAATATGTTTTATTAAATATATGCATATTGTTATTGCCACAGAGGTTAGTAAATAAGATATTATTATCAACTGTCATACCTTGTCTACCGCTGGTGGAGTCGCCCGACCGGCTTCGCAATGGCTTCATCATCAATGGGAATATTATATCTTCCAGAATCACGGATATAAATACCTATTTTAACACAATGGTACCAATAATTGCCTAAATTTCCTACCTAATAGTTTTTTTATCTGCTTAAAAACACTATAAGGTAGGAAATTCAGGCATGTATTGATACCCTTGTATTAAAATAGGTATTTATAACCGTGATTCTAGAGGATAGGTTTAGTCCCATTGATGATGCAGCCATTACTAAATCGGTCAGACGAATCCACCAGCGATAGAAAACTATTAGGTGAGAAATTTAGGCTGTAGTGGTACCATTGTGTTAAAATAGGTATTTATATCTGTGATTCTAGAGGATAGGTTTGGACCCGTTTGAACCAGTCAAGCGACTCCACCAGCGATAGAAGACGTATAATACGGTTGATAATAATATCTTATTTGTTTCAGTACTTACTAGTATTAGGTTAGGTTGCAGTGGCAGTCCCACAAGGGAACACACGTAGGTCAAGCATTGGCCCTTTGTGATACCACACAATGAAGATTGATTCTACAGTGGGAGTCCTAAATTTTGCCTAACTCAAAATGTATTTAGAGTAGGGATCTTTAACGAGTACCTGACATCGTACAGGCTCGGGACCGACGGTTTAACGTCCTTCTCCGAGGGACGACGTGCTCAGATTTATTCACCTCCCGCGTGAATAAATCGAGGGCTAGGTGAGGATTGAACCCCGGTCCTATACTTACTAGTATTTAAGACTATTCTAGAGCTGCATGATTCTAGCTAATTTGATAAAATTTGGAAACTTTCTTAAAATTGTTCGTTATCCTTTTCATGTACCGAAACAAATAATTTCCTCTTATCAGAAAATTCCAAAAATATCTCGTTATAAATCCTACAACAAGAATCTTTCTAACAACAATAACTCTGTATTCTAAAAAGACAATACTTACAATAAATCTGCTCTTCTGTTTATTGTTAAAATACTTTTTGAATAATGAAATCTTAAAAACTATAATACTAGTTCCACTTTGCTTTTCTTTTGAGGTCCAGCAATAACGCAGATCTGAACAATTCGTATTTGTAACTCTTTTTCAATTGGAAATATCTTGCTTACACAAAAACAAACTAACAACAAAGAAACACAGGCACACACACACACACACGCACACGCACACAAAAAACAAGACAAATTTACGAAACTTATTTTTTTTTTTAAACTATTTATATAATTTTGACTTGGACAAAATACTATCATGTATTACATACTATATGTATCTACATTTAAAATAGAAAATAAGTAAAAATAGAAATGAATAGAGAATTCTATCGGGGATCAATTTTTATCCAACTGAATATGAACTTAGATGCTTCTAGATCAATTAATAATCTCCACATGCATTCTGATTTAATATATTACAGTCATTATTTAACGTGTTAGATTTTATATGAATAGCAAACAAGGTGTTGACTATGATGGAGTTTTAATGAATAAAGATGAAGCCTTGAATCACTCGTGTTGAAAATACCCTTTTTTGAAAGTTGACAAATATCAGATAATCATCTATCTTGACTAGCTATCTTATGTGAAACTAATAAATGTTTAAAAAATACCACATTAAAGGAGATTTCAAAACCAATCAGGAATAAGAAATTTTTCATTGTTATTCATGAATATTTAGGCACTTAAAAGCTTTCTTAAGATCAAACAAGATTTTTTTTTTTTAAAAAAAAAGGAATAATTTTTTGTTAAATTTCATTTTATAGTAAAATTATTTTACAAAATAAAATTTATTTCGCAAATGTTTATTAATGTGATTTGACCATGCATCAGTGTTTAATGGAGTTATACTTTGATTAATTTCATGAACAGAATAGGCACAAAACGATTTTTAAGTTGTGGTTTTCTTGAATTTTTTAGAACTTGAAATTATCGACAAACTAGCTAAAAGGTGTTATGAAAAAGGTTACTACAGTTACCAAAACTTGCGTATCTTTTTTTCATGTCTTGCGGAAGGATAGCTATTAATCTTATTTTTTGAAGAGTAATAAGTTCATTTTAAACTTAAGAGAATTAATTTTGAAAACCTCTGCTCTTCTACTTTGCTTCTGCGAGTATTGAAAGCAAGTTTTTGTTACTCTTGATACCTATATGGGCACAAAATAACTATTCTAACATGATTGAAATTTCTTCTACTATCTTCAAGGCAGTACTTGCGTTTTATAATTAGAAATAGACATGAGGGTCAGTGTTTTTGATCAGCTCTGCTAAAGACTAAAGTAAATAGTATTGTTTACCAAAGGGATTTTCCAGAGGGGTGACTAATTTAGAAGCGTGCGTCAGACAGGCAAGGGGCGAGCAGCACAAGGGGGTAATTTGCATAAGGGTGAAATTGACACCTGCAACCCTTTAATATTTATCTGTTCATACATGGACAAGGTGGAAATGAATTTAATAAGTCAAGAGAAGTGCGTGCCAGGTGTCATCAAGGGTGAGCATCAAAAATCACGAATGACTAATTTTCAAAAAAATACCTTCACAAATTTGTATCTCTCATATGTGTGGTGAAGGCATAATCTTATTTACAGTTCAAGGGGCCAAAATAACTAATTATTTTCAACCAATACTTGGAGACAAAACTATTTTAAAATATCATATAGTATAGTATTTATAATCACTATAAATGACATTGACTCATTAGTTGTGCAATCCGTAATTGTGTGCTATTTACTTATTATCTAATTCTAATTCTCTACACAAAAGAGTTTTTTTATTTAAACTAAGCGATTCAAACACTTTGTGTTCACAACAGGTAAACTTCTAACAACTTCTAATAGGCAATTGGATTTCCTGTCCATTCCCAGAATGAGAATCAGTCCCATTCTGAAAGTCACCTGTCTTGTACTGCTCCTATTGGAAGTTTACCTGATGATTAAAAAAGTGTTTGAAACGCGTAGTTTAAGTAAAAAAACTATTTTTGTGTGAGACTTTGAATCATCATTTTATCTCCAGTATGAATTGTTATATAATAATCAACCAAATAAATTTGAATTATCAAAAATCAAATTGAGAAAACCTCTAATTTTAATTGAGTCTATGTTTAAAACTCTATCAAAGAATAATATTTTACAATAATTGCTCATGATTAACTGAAATGAAGAAAAGACTGAGTTTATAACACTTAGTTATAAATATTTTATTAATCAAGGAGAACGCTTATTTTTTTGAAAATATTGAAGATAGCTGATAAATTATTGAGTTTGTTATGTGGTCTATTACTTAAGGAAAATGATTTGGTTAAAATGAATTGAAAAGTTTGGGAAAATTGTTTTTAAATGTAGTAAAGTAAAATTGAAAATTGTGATAAATATTTATATCAATATATGAATGAAATGTGGGAAATTTATTTAAGCATATATAACTAAAAGGAGGATTTAATGGTATTATGATGAAACTGGCTTGGAATAAGCCCCACCTACTAATCTGATCTATTCTGTGAAGAAGGGTTGAAAGGTGGGACAAGGAAATCGAGACTGCGAAGGGGATGTTAGCTGGAATAGAGGTAAAAAAAAAACAAAAATTTCAAGTGTGCAATATAGCAGGAAAAGGAGTTGGGGAAATCGTATTAATAAAAGCGATACGTAAGGAAAATTTTTTCAAAGGAAAAATAGACTTTTACATTAGGGTTTGAAAAAAAAGAAGAATTTTCTTTTTATGCACGAACAAAAAAAAAAGTCGGCTTTAATTCCTTTGAAACGTTTTATTAATAATACCATCCCTGATTTCTTAATAATTCTATGCTTTGAATTTAAAGTTTAAAAGTTTAAGAGAAACTGGAGTTGTCTGGTCTACAAATGAAGTTATATTAACAAACTCTCAGATAGTCAATTAAAGAAATTAAGTAGTGTAATATGGCTGGAATCGTCATACTCGTTGACGAGAAGCTACGAATTCCATGTTTCAGGTAACTCGATTCAAAGTATGCTACACTCTGAATAATTGAGATAACCTATATACGAGTATACTGTTTGATCAAAACTACACAATAACAGTTTCTAATTAAGAAATTTCTAGAAATAATTGCCAACATTCTAACTCCTGCTTCAAATAAATTAACTTGTTCAGTTTTTTGTCTGAATTATACTACCCTTAAACTCGAAAATGAGTGCAAAACATATTTATCTCTCATATCTGATTTGAAACCAAATCAATAAGCCAACAAAATTGATAATCATTTTACCTCAGTGCCACCGGGAAAAATTTGTAAGAGTTTGTTCAAATGAACCCATGGATATTTGTATATGGTAATATATATATATATATATATGATCAAATCACAACAAGAAATGGGAAAACAAGACTAAGATCTTTCAACCGTAACAAGCGGTCTTCGTCAGAGTCAAAAACCCAACTGACGAAGACCGCTTGTTACGGTTGAAAGATCTTAGTCTTGTTTTCTCATTTCTTATTGAAGTTTGATCATTGATTGTTATTTCACGTGTTTATGTGAAATCTTTATATATATATATATATATATATATATATATATAGTTAACACATGAAAGAGAAAAAACAAATAAAGATACACACAAAAGACTCACAACGATATTTCGACAGTCGTCGTCATCGGGTCACAACGATATTTCGACAGTCGAAACTGTCGAATATATATATAAAGAGATAGAAAAGATATATATATATATATTTATATATATAAATATAAAGAATGAATCACTTGAAGAACTCCTAAAATTTGAGATTATCGTATAATTTTCACAAAGTGAATTAATATCTATGAGACCAATAATAATATGGGATGAAAATAGAAAAACTTAATAAACGAGAATAAATATTACTGATGAATGAGAGAATATTGTAAAAAAATAATAATAATCTTTATGACTAATGTTAATTCAATTAAAATTATAAAAATATTTTATGATCATTTGTCCTTTTTTTAAAGAAATGTATGTCCTTGTCAAAGACTGACAAGATCTAAATGAATCCAACCTTTAGGAGTTTTATTTACGGGGTTATTTCGATTGTGATCTAGTTTTTACTACGTCAACTTCATTTACAATCAAAGTTCTTTAATTTAAAACTTTCTAATTAGCCATGTTGTTGTTTTCCTTTTCTGAAAATATGAAATACGAGTTCAAGGTAATTTATTACATGATTTTCCAAAAGAAAAGTTACTAAAATTTGAGTTAAATTAGATTTGATTGGAAGAAGAACGAGAAGAAGAAGAAAAAGTAGGAAACAATGTTTGCAAAAGAAGAGGGTTAATTATTGTATTAAAGCCTTGGGCCTATCAGTGTCAGGTACAAGTTTGCTTCAATTGTTGCCCCATTCAATTATAAATAGGTTGCAGAAGGTTTCTCCTCCTCACAGGTTATACACCAGTTGAAACTGTTATCTGCCATTGCTAATTATCAGGGAAAGCTTGCTAAAACTTTCCTCTTAACCAGCCTTCTTGTCCAATCAGAACAACAATCTCCTAATAATCAAAGCCTTCTCCCCTCAAAACTCCTCTAATCAACTTTTTTTCAGTTATTGCCTGAAAAATAAAATTAAAAATTTCCACCAAAGTTCCAACCCAATTGAGTTATATTAAATAGTTCTAATATTATGCAAAGAAAATAGTCATTTTTATTGATTCAATGATGGAACGAATTTCAATGATCATGTTGACGTAATCGTTTTGATTTTATAAGTGATCATCCAAAAATGATGATTTATTTCAAACTCAAAAGGAGAAAAATTATACATAGACTCGGATTTAATGTTTTAATAAAACTATTTTATATTCAAATGTATATATATATATATATATATATATTTCTGTATGATGGCAGCATCCTCACGTAAACATGTTTCATTAAAATACACAGCAGAATCTGCGTTAACGACATTAAAGCTGGTTTGCTCCAATTTACGAACAACCTTGCAGTGGGCTGGTTGTTCGTAATATATATATAAATATATATATATATATATATATATTTAGCTCACACAGGAAAGAGAAAAACAAATAAAGACACACACAAAAAAGACTCACAACGATATTTCGACAGTCGTCGTCATTTCTAACATGTTAAATTCAGCTACTCAAAGGGACTACTTCTACCCGATGACGACTACTGTCGAAATATGGTTGTGAGTCTTTTGTGTGTGTACTTTTATTAGTCTGTGTGAACTAGTAGTCCTGTTGGACCGTTTCAATTTTATATATATATATATAAAGTTATTGAGATTCTTTGAGAGTTTTTGGTTTAAATATTAAAACATACTACTTTACCAAAGTTTCGACATATATTTATATGTTTATAAGGGCTAAAACATGGTTTAAGCCTGATTTTTAACATGATTTCACCCGACGTTTCGACATATATTTATGTCTTTATCAGGACCAAAAACATGATTTAACATTGATGAAGGCATAAATATATTTCGAGAAACGTCGGTAAAGAAGATTTTTTAATATCTGGACCAAAAATACTCAGAATGTCTCAAAACATTTGAATATAGAGTGGTCAATAAAAGAACAGTATGATGAATATATATATATATATATATATACGTTTCACGATGAATCACAAACATGACGGTTGGTCTCTAACCGTTGCCTCACAAGTGCGCTTGATGTCCCTATCTCAACTCTCCTGATGACGGTTCAACCGAAAATTAGAGACAGTAAGTGTGTTTGTTCCTTAATTCTGTGTTTGTGATTCATCGTGAAACGTTTGTTGTCCTTTTGGATCATTATCCTGTTTACATATATATATATATAGTTAACACATGAAAGAGAAAAAACAAATAAAGACACACACAAAAGACTCACAACGATATTTCGACAGTCGTCGTCATCGGGTAGAAGTAGTCCCTTTGAGTAGCTGAAGCTAACTCATATATATATATATATATATATATAAAAGGTATATATCTATATAAGTTTTCACATAAACACGTGAAATAACAATCAACGATCAATCCACAATATGTAATGAAGAAAAACTCAGTTGTGTTTTGACTCTGACGAAGACCACTTGTTACTTTTGTAGGATCTTAGTATTTTTTCCCCTATTTCCTTTTGATCATGATATAAATATATAAATGTTTTTCAGAACTTGGTCAGTTCTTCAGGTTCATATTTCACTCTTATTACCAAAGTGTTTCTTTTTATTTAAAACCTTTTTTCATAAGCCTACAAAACAGAGGAAATACGATAAATAATAGAATCATTAAAAAATCAAACATACCTAAAAAGCGCAAAAAAAATTACAAAAAGAAACTGCAAAACTGCAGTATACATTTAGACAATAGGTTAGTGAGAGATCTCACAGAAGTATACAATTTTGAAACAGAAAAACTAAGTATTACATTAGAGATTTTTTTTACAATGAAAATACTTTTTAATACGAGGATTTCAGCAACAACTCTCTACATTGAATATTAAGTTAAGTTAAACATTCTTGATCGTTTTAGAATGGTGTTAGTGACTTTTTGGTTGTCTGGTGAAATTTTTTTTTGGTTTCCTAATTTTATGCCTCTGTAAGTTGTCTCGCTAACCTACTGTCAAAATATAGTTTCTTACTTGTAATTTTTTTTGGTGCTTTTTATATTTGTTTGATTTTTTAATTATTGTATTATTTTTGTACTTTTTCTGTTTTGCAGCCCTATGAAACAGGTTTTGAATAAAAACCGAAACGTTGTTTTAGTTAATTAGGTTTTTTTTTGTCGGATTTTATTATCTGCAATTTTATTTGTTGTAACATTGGATAAAAAATTACAACATTTCCTGTTGATTTTCGGTAAGTAATTTCTAATGTTACTTGTTTATTCCATTTTTGAATCATACCTTTCAATCGTCTGCATTTTTTTGTGAAAGTGACATTATATTGCAGTACAATATTATTGTCGTAATATAGTGTCAACATAATAAAATTGATTATTTAAATGAATTGTTCATTATTTTTATAATGCGTGTATTCAAATATAACATAATGCACAATTAATAGAAACGGTCCAGCGGACTTTTTTAAAAAAAATAAATTTTTTATTTTATTGTGGTGAAGGCAGTCACCGCCCTGCTTTCCTGCGGGACTCTTTGCTCTTCGCTCTTAACACCTCCTGATGACGACGATGGTCGAAATATCGATGTGAGTTATGTCTGTGTCTTTCTGTGTGTTTCCTTCGTTTTGAATTTATTTTATTTAATATAATATAATGTTTATACCAAAGCTTTTTTTTTGTTTTTGCGTCTTATTTCTGAATTATTACTTCGAGACGAGCCCTGTCGCCATATGACACATTCTATATGCGCTAGGTTTAAAGCGATATTGAATCCCCTAGCGTTTGTTTATTCTGGGATTAAACTGACTAATGACGGATATTATGAGGAAAGTAAACACAGAAGAGGGGGAGGTGAGCTGCTATTGTCATCTCGAAGTCTCATATCACTGGGATCTGTGAAAGGGGATGGTGTGGCACAATGCTTTTGACTTCACACTGTGTGTTCTTAGCACAGCGCAAGCGCTTTTCAATACCTCTTAAGAAACTCCCCGCTATATCAGCTTTTCAATAGAACAACTTCTCTCAAACAGTTGCAATCCTCTTTTAATATAACTTTGCAGAGTTATTAAAACAAATCGTACCTGCATTACTCCTTCGAATAACATCATTCTTTTTAATCCATGATAATTCTTATGTATATTTATAAAACATAAAACAATATCGACTGACAATCCTGGCATGTGTTCAACAAGATTCACCTAGACCATCCAAAACTAATACCCTTCCTAATTGCATAAATAGCAAGTTCTAAGGTAGTGCAATCAGTTATTATGTGGTATTTACTCATTGGTCATGTTATTGGCCGAAAGGTCAAAGTGCATGTTTATGAATCAAACAGGTATTTACTCAATGTAGGTTAAAAAGCTAATGAAATAGTATCCACCTATAGAAATTTAATCGTATAAACAACGCGTTTCGAGCACGTTGTGTTCGTCTTCAGGCATTAACTAAAAAATATAATGTCATCAGAGAGTTATCTATAGTACAAGGTTATTTATTTTGTACTATAGATAACTTTTGATCACATTGTATTTTTTTACCTAATGACTGAAGAAGAACACTATGTGTTCGAAACGCGTTGTTTATACAATTAAATTTCCATATGTGGAGACTATTTCATTAGCTTTTTACCCTACAATATATGACAAATAATGAAAGGAACTGACTTTGTGATTGGGTTTGACCAGTTAAAATATTTAGAAAAACACAGCTCCTATTTAAATTATAAAAGCTGTATACATATATATTCAATGATCAAACACAATATGAAATGGGAAAGCAAGACTAAGATCTTTCAACCGTAACAAGTGGTCTTCGTCAGAGTCAAAAACCCAACTGACGAAGACCTCTTGTTACGGTTGAAAGATCTTAGGATTGTTTTCAAAATTCATATCGTGGTTTGATCATTGATTGTTATTTCACATGTTTACGTTAAATCTTTATATATATATATAATATATAATATAATATATATATATATATATTGAAAATCTTAGGATTGTTTTTCAAAAATTCATATCGTGGTTTGATCATTGATTGTTATTTCAATGTTTACGTTAAATCTTTATAATATATAATATATATATATATTATTATATATAAAGATTTAACGTAAACATGTGAAATAACAATCAATGATCAAACCACGATATGAATTTTGAAAACAATCCTAGATCTTTCAACCGTAACAAGAGGTTACGGTATATATATATATATATCAAGCGGTCTTCGTCAGAGTCAAAAACCCAACTGTTGGGTTTTTGACCCTGACGAAGACCGCTTGTTACGGTTGAAAGATATTAGTCTTGTTTTCTCATTTCTTATTGTGGTTTGATCATTGATTGTTATTTCACGTGTTTATGTGAAATCTTTATATATATATATATTGTTTTGGCTGAGAACATTGATCGAGGCAGGCTACAAATACTAGAGGCTTTATTAATCAAAGATTTGTGCCCCGCGTTGAACTCTCAAATCAGTGACATGTTCGTCATCCCGAGTTCTAGGACCTTCGAACCTAAAATAAAATTTGTTCGGAACTCTCCCATGTTGTGACCTGTCGAAGGCGAGAAGTGCTGGGGTGATTCAACTGTCGAACGCGTGGGTGCGCGCATGTAGCGCTGCTTTTGACAGTTAAACGCTGCCACTATTTGAACTGTGCTAATTTAGTTTGTAGTTAATTTTTGGTTTATGTTTTAATTTTGTTTTCGTTTTATTGTTTACTGTTTACCTGATGATGGCCAATGTGGCCGAAAGCTTGTTTCCCTTTAGTTTTTTAACCCAGTTTGTGTTTGTGTAGTGTCAATATAGTTTGTTTCATTAGTTTTCTTCAAGATTGTTTTCCTATTCTTGTTATGGAATTAGCTAGATTAATTTTTGAGCTACCAGTGAATTACAAGAAAATAATAAGGCAAATAGAACATCTTTCTAAAAAGATTATTAATGCTGAAGCCGCTGTGCTTTTTAACAATACTTGTTTAGAAGAAGACTTGCTGCCAGTATACACCAATATATATAACAAGATTTCACAATGAACACGTGTGTATATATGAGACAGAAAGTTACAAGGAAAGATGAAGTTATTAAGAAAACAAGTGAACAACTGTAACAATGATTAAGAAGTTTATGTTACTAGTTCCTTGTAGGGATTGTGGTTTAGCATATCTTGGGTAACGAAGAAAAACATGCTTATCATTGTGAAGCAGCATAAATATACAGTTAGAAGACAAGAAAAGTGAAGTGATTTGTTTCAGAATATCAATAATTATAATCATGCAGTAAAATGAGAGAATGCCAAGGAGCTGATCAATATTGTTTAAACAATTGTTCTTTTTGTTTTCACATGTATATGTTTTCTCGAATATAAATCAATGTATAAGAGTTGAAAGCTGGATATTTGAAGTAAAAGGACAAAGGACAGAATAAGGAATTGTTTTGATTGACCAGCGCCTCTGGTGACAGGATGTTTTGCTGGCAGAGATATATAGATTGAAAGATACAAAGCCATTGGCAGTCCTCGCTTCAAACATCAGTCTTGCTTTGCCCCATCCTTTACTTGACATATGCTCAACCTCATTCCCAACAGTTCTATTGATTTCACTTCAAATCAACATTCTCCTTTCCAATAAATATTCCTCTATTGTAAATATAATAGAAGATTTGTTCCTCAAATTTTTCAATTATGTTCCTTTTAAAGATCACATTCAGAATAAATTATTTAATCCACAAATAGTTTATATTATTAAATAAACCAAACATATCTTCTAAACCAGAAGTTTTCAATGAGGGTGAAATTAACCCCCCGGAGTGAATTGTGACTACAGTAGATTTACAGAATAGGGAAAGCTATTATAAGTGTTGACATCTTAATTATTATTTAAAAAAATTGATTAAATTAATATTTTATTATATACATGAGTAATTGAAATTAGCATTTAATTTGTAAACTTGCATTATCAACATAATCAATGTAAAGTTGTAAAAGTTTATAAACCACCTTGGAAAGAAGAGAGGGTGGAGGAATGTCATTGTGGGAAATGGCGATAGGGGTGAATGGGCCAAGCTAGGCTGAGAACCCCTGTTCTAAAAGTAACTGTAATAGTCCAACCAGTTTAGCAAGTAGTACATCTTCATGATGTTTACTTGAAAACTGACAACCTACAAAACCGGTTGATTGATTACACTTCTTGTCTACGAAGGAAGATGGTTTGTTCTACTTGAAGACTGACTACCTGCAAAACCGGTTGATTAATTACATCTCCTGTCTAGGAAGTAAAATGGTTTGTTCTACTTGAAGACTGACTACCTGCAAAACCGGTTGATTGATTACACTTCTTGTCTACGAAGGAAGATGGTTTGTTCTACTTGAAGACTGACTACCTGCAAAACCGGTTGTTTGATTATATCTCCTGTCTACGAAGTAAGATGGTTTGTTCTACTTGAAGACTGACTACCTGAATAACCGGTTGATAGATTATATCTCCTGTCTAGGAAGTAAGATGGTTTGTTCTACTTGAAGACTGACTACCTGAATAACCGGTTGATAGATTATATCTCCTGTCTAGGAAGTAAAATGGTTTGTTCTACTTGAAGACTGACTACCTGCAGAACCGGTTGTTTGATTATATCTCCTGTCTACGAAGTAAGATGGTTTGTTCTACTTGAAGACTGACTACCTGAATAACCGGTTGATAGATTATATCTCCTGTCTAGGAAGTAAGATGGTTTGTTCTACTTGAAGACTGACTACCTGCAAAACCGGTTGATTGATTACATCTCCTGTCTAGGAAGTAAGATGGTTTGTTCTACTTGAAGACTGACTACCTGCAAAACCGGTTGATTGATTACATCTCCTGTCTAGGAAGTAAGATGGTTTGTCTAGTCGTATGCATTTTAACAACCTCTGTGGTGCTAAAAATATGCATAATAATAATAATTTTATTTCGCGTATTACACTGTGCTAGTAGCTGAACTAAAAAGAAAAAACTGAAAAATACACAACGAAGTCACACTTTTATATTTTTTTTATCATTTTAAGTGCTTATTAAGATAGGATACAGTGGCAGTTTGAAAATGAACACACAAGGTCAAATATTGGCTCCTTCCTATACCCCACTATGATTATTCCACATTGAGAGTCCTAAATATTACTTAATTCAAGTGTATTTATAGCAGAGATTTTTAACGAGTTCCTGACATCGTACAAGCTATGGATCGTTGGTTTAACTTCCTCTCAGAGAGAGGGAGTTCATCCTGATGATGAACTCTACACTTTGGCTTTTCAAAAACGTTATTACTGCTGGAGTTATACTAATGATCTTATATGCATTAGTGGTGTATCATACAAAAATAAGCGTATATATTAATAACTGGATCAATCACTATTTCATTAGGAATGAAAGACTAATAAATATCTGATATTTCAACATTTATTTCATGCCTAAATGGGACATTATATATCATATACCTATGAATTATGACATTCTGTTTACTTATAGGAAAGTTGAGTTTCATTAGTTTTCCTTGTATTATTTGTTAGATCTTAATTTTCCCACAGCATTTGATCTTGAAGCTTTTTCTTTCCTTGTGTATTCGGCATGAAGTATTAGTTTCATCATATCAAATGAAATACAACGATATTTGTTCGTTCATTTTTTTAGACGTAGACCTGATGAAAAACACTAAGTGTTCGAAACGAGTCATTAGTTTTGATTTAAACTCTTTGTTTTTGAGTGGAGACGTAAATTTGTAGATTCCCTCAATCATCTCATCATTATAAATATTAGACATTTTTGTTTTCAAAGTGATGTCTTCTGAAAACTTTACCCAATGAGGAACTTTGTTTTTCATTTCTAGTGCACAGACCTGTAAGGCTTCAACAACTGGTTTTCGTCAGAGTCTAATCAATCTATCAAAGACCACTTGGTATGGTTCATTTTTATTTCTTATATTTACTGCAATATATTGTTAAGGCTATAAAGAAAATCTTCATCCAAACAACGGCTGTGAATCTGTGTGAATGTCTTCGGAACTCTCCTGAGATCTAGGAATCTCAGGAATAAATTAAGGCTTTAATTTTTGTAATGTGATTTACTATAAGTAAAGTATAGTGATTGTGAAAAAAATTCGATTTTGAGATTTTGAGGTATTTACATATCTTGAAGTTCTCAAAGTCGTTTTATGACGATTTTTCAAATATGTCCGTTAGTATGTGGGTGGGTGGGTGGGTGTCTATCCAAAAGCTTGTACACACGCTACCGTCCACAATCTTTGATAGATTAAATTAATATTTGACACAAAAGTAGGCCGCATAGTGTAGAAAAACTGTACTGTTTACGATCAACTATTCATTATGGTACATATTTCGTTTGCAGAAAATTTTTATTTGCAGAATATAAATAAATATAAATTAAGCATTTTGATTTTTCCAATTTATTTCGTTCCTTAATTAAACAAATTCTTCCTGATTGAAATTTTAAAATAATCATAATAATCAATTAAAACAAGTTTTTGAGAATAATGCAATAATTTTAGACTTTACTATTTTGGATAAGCAGTTTGTGTTTAAGATAGCAATATAAAGTACACATTTTTAATTTAATTAGAGAAAGAATGAAAGAAAGAAATTTTAAAATTTTTCGAAGAATAAAAAGGTATTTTTAATTAAAATGTAAAAAAGTTGACTTATGATTGAATGTAAAAGATTTG
The DNA here is from genome assembly GCA_026182355.1 of Hermatobates lingyangjiaoensis. NCBI lineage: Eukaryota > Metazoa > Arthropoda > Insecta > Hemiptera > Hermatobatidae > Hermatobates > Hermatobates lingyangjiaoensis. The sequence continues at coordinate 29,664 of JAPFBL010000473.1, read as the reverse complement.
GAGAAGGACAAAAATCATTATTTTAAAAACATTTGGCTTTTATTTTTACTTATAGTGAAAGTTGAGTGTACGACAGCTAATTTTGTTTTAAAGAGACCTTATTAAAAGTCGTTTAAAAAAGTATGTAAACCTGCGTAGGAAATAATTGAGATGGCATTGCTATGAGTGAGTCATATGAAAGTCATTGGACATCCATCATTCAGTCACAATTTAATGGTCGGTAGTGCTTTAATTATTACCTTCAATTTATTGAGTTATTATGCTAGAATTGTTAAGTTCAATTTATGACCTTCAAAATCACTTCAAATAGTAAATACGAAACTGTTCTCAGTTATTCCTTTATTTGTTATTAATACATGTCTCAAATATTAATAAGAAAAGAAAATATAATCTATGTATGAACTAAGAGATTGTCTTCCAACAATATGGCTGCTGTAAATCAAGGTTAGTTTCTATAATTAAATCATTTTTTTTATTTGTTTGTCTTTTCAGTTACAATTCACATCAACATTTTAAATGTATTCATGTTTCTTTAAGTTTTCAAAGAACATTTTAAATCAAATATATCAACAAAACATAAAACTCACGTACTATATTTATCAAAATAGTTAAACATTTTATTTGAAATTGTTTTTCATAAATAATTTAATCCAATTTTAAACGTTTATAACGTTTAATTAAATTTATTGAAATTTGTTGTATTGGCTTTACTTAAGCATTTCTATTCTCTGAAATAATGATACAAACTCAAAGTTTAATTAAAATATCAAACAAAATTAAAGCAACAATATGTTGAAATAACAATTCAAATTCTACCACATAATATACCTTTATGGTGTGACATTAATATAAAAAACAGAATATGTTAATTCAATTGAATAAATCACTTGTTGCATTGTCAAACATTTTTGTTCTTTAAAACCAATAAAGGTTGTTCCCAATTCAAATTAATTATTCTTATTTCAGAACTTAATAAACGTTGCAGATTCATTCAGTGATATGAATTTATTTTAAAAATGTTAGTTTACTCAGTGTTAAACTTTTCATGACGTTAGCATTTCATTATTGAAGCATTTTATTATTAGATTAATTTACTATAACGTCTCTATTTCCTTGAGAATAAAAAAAATTCCCATAAAGTAGTTAATAATGAATTAATACAAATATTGAGACTTAACATGATCATATAAATCCTTGGTACATGTTTTTGAACCTTTAATTTATTTCTGTTTATGTAATAATAGTTTATTTATAATTCTGACTCAAGAAATGTTTCATATTTATATAATATCTATGCCCTTGTTTCAATAAAATATATTTAAACATTTTGTACTGAATACTGAAGTAAATTGGTATATGAGTGTTTATTTTCATAAATTATTTGTTCCAATTGGATGAGAAAATAAATGACAAGTTTTGACAATTGTTTTAATTTCTCTGTTTTGTCAGGTTCTTTTTTTCAGTTGTGTTGAGTTTTACTAACTTTTTTGTATGATAAAAGTTCTGAAATGTGGGAGAAATAACTTGAATGACTATGAATTTAATTTTAATCTTGTTTAGGAAGATATCTTTAAGTGTAATTATTTTAGAATAATTAAAAGAGTGGAGTGTTTGAATATAAACAGGTATTGATATCCAAATTAAAGCATTTCTTTTGGATTACAACCATTCAATAATGAATTGTAATAAATGCATTGATAACAGTTAGTTTTAGTAATATTTTTTTGTTTTATTCTACAAATATACAAGTATGTTCAAGAATTTGGCCTTAATAATTATTGAATTGTGTTATTAATTGATAACAATGATATATCATCTCCATTAAGGATAATCAAATTGCTTTGTGCTATTTAAATGAATTAATACAAGTATGAAGGCATAACAGAATCAAATAAAGAATTGAAATAAATTCCTTCAAGGTTGTGCAGTTTTTGAAACTTCTTTTAATTTCTATATTGTAATTTATAATTCATAACACTTCTATGCAACATATTAGAATCGTAAATTTGAAATAACACAAATGGAAAGCATTTCCACATTTCAATTGTTATTAAAACTTCAATAGTTATTCTATTTTTTTTTATAATTATTGTGTGGTCTTGCTTGAATATCATTCAACAAAGTGATGTTACAGGTTTAACAAATCGCATTAAAATATTTTATGAAGTTAACATTAGATTTTTTTTAAAGAAAATGTATGCAAACAAATCTATGTTTGTAATTGTATTATCAAGCTTAATGATAAATTATTTATTTTATGTTTCTATCTGTCATTCTATCTAAACTTAAATGTTACTTAATTTAGAAAAATATTATTAAACTTAAATAATAAGTCTTTAAATGTTTCAATGAACGTTTATTTTATTATTTATAACAAAAGTAAGAAATCAGTCGACTCTTGGTTAACATTATTAGGTTACTTTCTTTCCTGCAGTTGATTACTGATAAGAGAATTTACAACAGAAGTAATCACACATTTAATTGGTATCATTAAAGTTTTATTGAATGACCTTCGTATTGAATGTTGATAAAACATAAATTGACCAATTTCAATGTCTATACTGTAGTAATTGTTTTATATTTACAGAGTTACAGCAGTGTTCATCAAGCTTTTATACATAGGCAACATTGAAGGTTTTTAGAAAAGTCTGGAGTGGTCTTCACTCAACTTTACTAGAAGTAAACATACTATACAACTTCTATGGTATATAATGTCTCATTTAGTCATAGTATTTTTTTTATTTTTATTTTACAAGTCTCAAGAACGTAAATGTGACATTACCAGTGACAATGATGAAAGAATATATATACATTTGCACATGGAGGCAGGAGGGAAGAAATAATCCAGTAATTATATTTCCTGACGTAAAAAAATAAGTTATAAAACTTAGATATTAAATTTATAAGTCACTACAGTAATTCACACCAATAAGTCTCTTGGCTACTTTCTTTTCAGGCTCCTTTGGGGATTTCCTGGGGTATTTGTTGAGGTGATGTTTAAGACTAAGGGATTATTATTGCTAAAAAGATTTTTGTGGAAGGCTTTGTACCGAGATATTGCCACTTGATGGACTGTTGAAATCCTGAGGTCTGAATAGATTGTTTGATTTGGTATGTCAAAGGGACAGTGAAGAATTTTTGACTGAAGAGCTTGTATCCTCTGGGCATTGCTAGATTTTGTTGCTCCCCATATTTCAATACTGTAAGTCCAAATAGGCATAATCATAGATTTGTATAGTAGTAGTTTATTGACAGTTGTTAATTTTGAACGATTATCAAGTAAGTGAATTAAAAGTCTATAGCGTCTGTTTAGTTCTGTTCTTTTCATTTTTGTATGGGGATTTTTGTATGTCATAATATAATCTCAAAAATGGGAGATGTTTATTAGTCCTTTATTAATGGAGGTAGTACAGATAGTGATTGATCCAGTTATCCATATACACTCCTATTTTTGTATATACCACAACTGATTGATATTTTTATGCATCCTATGAACAGTGGATCTCTTACAAGGGCAATAAATCTTAAGATAATATTGCCAATACTTAATACAATGCTTGATAGCTTCGCATTCTAGACAAATAATACCCATTTTCTTTTCTTTTTGAAATGGTTTCCTTGAAAAGTATGCCACAAAGTGTAAAATACTGTATTGCTTTAAAGTGTCTCCCATACCTATATAACTAGTATCTGTTTCCATGAAAACATCTTTATATGCGCCACAAATTAATCAAATCGGTTAAGAGCACATATTAGCTGAAATATATGTACAGATAGACATAACTGACGGATGTATGATTTTTCAACTTGATCTAGTAGTTTAAGTACTAATAGTTGAATGCTGCATTTATACTCATAAGAATACCTGAACTAAAGTCCCAGAGGAAAATACATAAATGTTTTCTATATCATCATTTGTTACATCTGTTTTGTATATAAAATTTAATAGCACAATGAGATATGAAAAGAAACACTAAATATGTGGTGTTTTTCTTTTATTTTTATTCGCAAATAGATATTTATTTTTGTATTACTTTATGTATTTATTTAAAAATAACAAAAATAAGAGCCCAAAAGCAAATATCTTTTTATGGGGAAGATTTTTCTTTTATGTTATTACATCCATCTTCAGTTACACTAGTAGGAAGAAGAGTTTTTAGCTAGAGTCTACTCATAAAGACTGATGTATGACTTTAAACTTAATCAAGTAGTTTAAGTACTAAGAGTTGAGTGCTGGATTTATACTCATAAGAATATTTGAACTAAAGTCTCAGAGTAAAATACCTTAATGTTTTCTATATCAGCGTTTGTTGCATCTCTTTCGTATATAAAATTTAATAGCATAGTTAGATAGGAAAAGAAACATTAAGTCTACTCACAGACAAAAAAATTAATCACACTATGCGTTTCGAACAATTATTGTTCATCATCAGGTTACATCTGCCTCAGTTATGTGATGTTTCCTGACGATGAACAGTAAGTGTTCGAAATGCTTGAACGAATGATTAAATTCCTTCTGTGTTGGTAGACTTACTGTTTTTATTTCCTCTCTAATGATGAGTGAATAGAACATAATAATTGTTTGTTTAGCCAGTGAGTTATTAAATAAAATTTTTTATTACAATCGATGATAGTGAGTTTTTTAAAAGGTTCAGCAGTGTCCTCACTGCCTTCGTTTATTACCTTTATTAACACAGGGAAATAATTTTCTAAAAGCTGAAGACTTTTCTAGTAATGGTTGATGAATTGTCTTCTTTCTATATGCGAGAATTTTTTTGCCTTTATTAGCAGAATTGTAATTTTTTTTTTATATTCTCAAACATTTTTTTCAACAAACCGCAGAAGGCTGCATTTCATGGTTCAAAAGGCATGGTCTGGAGCAGGGTTTCCCAAACTTTTTCTGGCTTGCGCCCCCTTGTCTTCTAGAATAGACTGCCAGCGCCCCCTTGTCTTCTAGAATAGCCTGCCAGCGCCCCCTACCCCATAAAAATGGAAAGATATGCCGAAAAGCCTATCAGAACTAACCTATTCTATTCAGGTTATTAAGAAAGGTTTAAAGAAAAAATAAATCTGAAGTTAGTTACCTTCCGAGGTTTCAAATGTTTGTCTAGCTGCTAGACTGCTAGTCTAGCTGTCATGCAATCTACAGCCACAATCTATCTTTACAGAATTGAGATTGCGGTCTACTGTTTATATAGGTAACGATCATTTCATTCTTCTTATCTCGACCGAAAACTCATTTACTTCCGATCAAGGCTGACTTCTTAATCCATAGGACATACGTGAAAGAGCAGCTTATCTTTTTATTCCCTTTATTTTGACCGAAAACTCTCTTTTACTTTCTACCGGGGCTGACACCTTAATCCTCAGGTAAAAGAGCGGCATATCTTTTGAAATTCTTATTTCTAATTTTTATTACTTGTATGGTTTTTGATTGTTTCCGCCAACAGTTTGGGACGACGGTGTAAGTATTGTAGCAGCCAGCTGCTACATTAGCTACACTGTCGCCACCAACCATCTATTTTTTAGTTACCACCCCCCAAACCGCATATTTTTGCGTTACCGCCCCCCAACTGCCTATTTTTGCGTTACTGCCCCCCCATATCAAACCACTGCCCCCAGGGGGGCGGTACCGCCCACTTTGGGAAACGCTGGTCTAGAACCTTGAGCATCCTGTCTTGATATTAAAACGTGTACCCAGCCTTTCAGCCATATCACGGAAACCTTGAGCATCCGCCTCTGGTAGATTTGTGTTCGATTTTCACTTTGGCCCTTCATTATTTTCAAGGTTATGAACTACTTCATTGTAGTATTTGGTCCCGAGCCTGTACTTGCCCTGTACTCTTTAAATATCCCCACTCCAAATGCAAGTGACTTAGACAAATTTACGGTGTCTGATGTATATCCAACCTGGTAAAGCAGCTCACCCAAAACTAAAATGGGTGACAAATAATAAATGAGCCACACTTTCCACTTCTAGTAAAACAGTGGAAGGTGAAGGTTTCAATTGTGGGCGTTAGTATCAATATTTCACACTGTTAGAGTGGATTTTCCTTTATATGCATTTATGAAGGTTTTTAGCTCTATTTTGTCAATAATAAATAAACCAGCAAGTGTTTTTTTTTTTAAAAGGAAGCAGTAGCTTTAATATAAGTGAACCAATTTTAAAGAATTGCCAGGGAGACAGGTGGAATAGGGAGGGGTTGCTAGAAAGAAAAATATTTGCAAGAGCGATGCTAATCCAGTGAGAAGGTAAATGCTAATGTAATATTTGGTAAGAGTTGGCCCAAGGGTGATGTGGAATAGAGTGGGGTAGTGGGGGTGACGAGAATTAATTCTAGTCGGAAGCAATAAATAGAGGGTGGGCGGGGGTGCAGGTAATTTTGGGGTCCACCTACTCTGTCCCTCGCTTTCCCATCATTGTGACTCTGATTAAATTGTCCTTAGAAGAAAAAGTAAAACGCCTGCCCATATTCGCTAACGAGTTCTCACTTCTCGGCCTTCCCAGTGTCCTCAATTTATAACCATTAAAAACACCCCTCACTTTTCCCGAGCACCAACAGTTCAACATTTATTAAAAACACATATAAATTATTCTAATCTACAGTAATTATACTTTCTTATGGGGATTTTCACGTTTAATCATAATGAATTGCAATTATATATCTTGAGTTATTCATAGTGACAAACACTTATCTTCACCGAGCACACATGTTATAATTGTAGATTAGGGAACATAATATATATAAACTGAATTGAGTTAATTCCACTAATATAATAGAATACATCATATATATATATATATATATATATATATATATATATACTAATGTAGCTTCTCGACCACTGATTTATCCAGATTCAGAGCAAGGGTTCTCGAGGATTTTGGTCAATAAAAAAATTCAGCTAGTTAATGCCAAACAACCTTTGGCGAAACGTCGGCAGATATTAACTAGCTGAATTTTTTATTGACCAAAATCCTCGAGAACACTTGCTCTGAATCTATATATATATATATAGGTGTGCTCTCTAATCGGGATTAGGTCAATTTTCTAGGATAAAAAATCAAACTCTCGGTGACAACGTTTCGGTTTTATTTAAAACCTTTTTCATAGGCAGAAGTAAGAATTTTTTAACTAAGAAAATGAAATTTACATTATAATATAATATAATAATAATTTACATTAAAAAATTCTTACTTCTGCCTATCAAAAAGGTTTTAAATAAAACTGAAACGTTGGCACCGAGAGTTTGATTTGTTATCCTAGATAATTGACCGAATCCCGATTAGAGAGCACAGCTTTTAAAATATATATATATATTATAAATATATATAATATATATATATATAAAGGAGTTTTCACAAGAAAAACGTGATACAAAAATCAGTGTCCAAACGGTAGGAAGAAATCAGAATAAAGAGTAAGATATTTTAACCGTAACAAGCCATATTTAACTTTGTCAGAGCCAAATACCAACTCAATTCAGGTCTTAATTTTTTATGTTTAATTATTTTTCGTTATTAATTCATACGTCAGATTCAAAACTTCTGCTGATAGCAAAATAATCTAGTTTATTTAGTTCGTCGAATATTTTCATCATAATTTATATATATATATATATATATATATATATATATAATATAAGTCATCATCATTGTGGTTTCTATTCGTTTGAAATGTATTAGTTAATCTTAAATGGGAAGTAGTCTTTGTACTGTAAACAGATTTTGATCTATATATAAATTAAAATTATAGATTATCTTGATTGTCTATAAACAATTTATTAGTAAAAAAAAAATAAATTTTGTTTGATAAAAATTTGCCTGTACAAGCATGAAAAGAGCTAGGGCTACTGTGCATTAGTTACAGTATTAATGAACATGTTTATCATGAAACATTAGTTCATTAGTCCATTAATGAACATGAAATAATCATGGTGGATTCATGCTTAAAGTTTGCTAACTCGTCAAACAAAAATATCGAGTCGTCTATTATATAGTAAATAATATTGATTATACTTTTTTGAAAATATATTGTTTGGTTTCTAATTCATTTAGTAACATATAATATAAGACTACAGAAAGTTATAACTTAGAAAAGGTAACAAATAATCTTTATTTTTGTGAAACAAAACAAGAGATAAAAGTATTTTCCTTCCCTCTTTATATAAGGTATAAACGACTATCATTCTTCACTCTTTGGAGCCTACCCTCCAGAAAAAAGAAGAAGAAAAGAAAGAAATAATTGGACTTTGTACAACTTGAAAAAAAAAAAGTAATAAATCGAATTCCAGTAAATAAAAGTAAATGCAGGCTTAAATAACAATATTGGCAAGTAAAGGTTTGAAAGAGTTTATGATGTCATAATTTTTTTTTTTTAAGGAGTTTTAAGGGTAAAGTTATTAGAGTCGAGAAGAGTTGATCTGTTACCCTTGATACAATCCCCCCCCCCAAATGTCTATTGCAAATCAACCTTGACTCGAGTCTTTTTGTGAAATAAAAATACTCAGCTGTTGTCTTTAAAAATGAGCTATTTCTTTTTTTTTTTTTTTTTTAATTATAAACAGACATCTTTGAAATTAATGAAAACAATGTTTTAAAATGCAATTCTAAAACTCAGATAAATATTGTTTCCTTGGTTTTTAGTTAACAATTAATATAATATTACAATTAGAAATAGAAAACCGTCATACCTCGTAAATTGATACCGGAGACGTTGGAGCGCTTTCGGATCTTGTCCATCTTCGTTCACAACTCTGATGCGAACGAAGATGGACAAGATCCGAAAGCGCTCCAACGTCTCCGATATCAATTTACGAGATATGACGGTTTTTTCTATTTCTAATTTTAATCATACTAACCTCAGTGGTAATAACAATATTCATGTAATAATGTAATTAATTAATATAAGATTCAGGGTGTATATATATTTTTTATTTGTAATAAATGTTTACGTTAAAGTAACAATTATTTGTTAACTTAGGTAATATTATTGATTTGTTTGTTATGGAAAGATAAACCGAGGTACTTCAGAGTTATTTTATGCTGATGCTAGTATTATTTCAGACTTATAAAAGAGAAATGTGCCATATAAAGAGAGAGGATTTCATTTCTGATTCCGGTCTAATTAAAATTAGCGTACCACATTATTGAGTTCACGAACGCCACATAGTGTCACCTATCCAATCATTTAAAACCCCAATGAAGCTTAACATTGGTATTATATTGGAAAAAAGTGGATTCAGCATGGCTGTTACTATTAACATATTATATTTATACCAAAGGAAATTAGAACATTCTGCATTTCTTTTAACTAATCATTTTGTTGTTTTTTTTTTAGGTAAGCTTTGAATACTACTAGACAATGGTGAACGTGAGTTTTCTTTCTTTTTTAATATTTTGTAGTTGTTAACCTATATTTAACTAAGAAATATATATTTCTATTTATGATTATGAAACCCAAAAAGATGACCTTTATTCGTTGTATATTACATTTCTGTTACTTACAGTGACAGTATATTTAAAATTAATATTGTATAGTTATAAATGTTGGAATCCTTAGTCCAGGAGTGTAAACAACTATCATACTTCTCAAACTTTTATCAACGACTGAATCCACACAATCAAGTTTTAGATTTTTCAATTTTTTTTTAATATTTCAATTACTTCGTATATATTCATACTAGTGCTAGACAAGAAAATCTATCTCTCTTGACTTGACATAAAAGTACAGTTCCATATTTCAGTTAAGTATTTAAATTTGACAAAATATTTAAATTTATGTGGTATGGATAAATATTTAGAATCTATTAGCCCAAAGAAAACACTGTCATGATCCACAAACATTTTTCAATGACTCAATTCAGACAATTAAGTTTTAAATTTTTCCATTCTTTTTCTAATTATTTATATTACAATATATATATATAATATATATATATATATATTATGTATATATATATATATCTTTTCGTTAGAAATATGATCCAAAACGGACAAATATAGTTCAATGTAGAAATAAAAACATAGAGAAATCAAAAGCACACACTTACAGTCTCTAATTTTCGGTTTGAACCGTATTTAGATGAGATAAGAGAGGTTAACCAAGCGCACTGTTTCCCTCTCTTATTTCTCCTGAAGACGGCTCAAACCGAAAATTAGAGACTTAAGTGTGTGCTTTTGATTTCTCTATGTTTCTTTTTCTATATTGAACTATATATATATATATATATATTCTAACTTGTATGAGAGAAGAAAATCTACCCTTCTCTCACTCTCTCTCTCTCTATCTCTCTGTGTTTTTCTCTCTCTCCCTCTCTCTATCTGTTTATCTGTCTCTATCTTCTCCTATCTCTCTCTCTCTCTCTCTTCTCTCTCTCTCTATCTATCTATATGTCTCTCTCTATCTTTTTTCTCTCTATCTATCTATTTATCTCTATCTTTTTCTATCTCTCTCTTTCTCTCACTCTTTCTTTATCTCCCCCCCTCACTCTCTCTCTATCTATCTCAATCTTTATTTCTCTCTCTCTCTCTCTTTTCTATCTATCTCACTCTTTGTCTCTCTCTCTCTCTCTCTCTCTCTCTCTCTCTCTCTCTCTCTCTATCTATCTATCTATCTATCATCTATCTATCTTCTATTTCTCTCTCTTATTATTTTTTCTCTTCTTTTCTATCTCTTTTTCTCTATCTTTTTCTATCTCTCTCTTTCTCTATCTTTCTTTTCTCCCCCCCCCCTCTCTCTCACTTCTCTCTTCTTCTCCTCTTTCTTCTCTCTTCTCCTCTCTCTCTCTCTCTCTCTCTCTCTCTCTCTCTCTCTCTCTCTCTTTCTCTCTCTCTCTCTAACATAAAGATAGTTCCAGGTTTAGTTATACTATTTTTATATTTTTACCCTTTCTTGTTGTCTTGCACAAGATATTTTTTTTAAATATCTTATTTTCTGCACGATTCAGCTTTCAGCTACCTGAATCATTCTTTACCTTGACAGCTTCATTTCCTCATCGTTCACTGGACCTTGCCTCTCATCCACTGTATTATTCCTTAGACATCCCAGTCAACTCAAACACCTTACTTTTGAAACTTCTTACTTATTGGCTCATCTATTAACTTTTTTATAGTTGACTTATTTTATTTATTTAATGTTTTAAATCTGTTTATTTATAATAAAGAATTGTTTTCCTTGTTTTATTTAGCTTATTATTTAATGCTTAAAAGTTAATGACAATTACATAGAAACAGTAGTTGTATCAAATATTTGTGCAATCTGCCATAGTGTGGTATTTACTCAAATTGATGAATTTTAAGAATTACTTCTCCACACAATAAAAAGTTGAATATGAAAACTAACAACGCGTTTCGAACACTAGCGTTCTTCTTCAGTTTTACATCTGCACTCATGAATTCATCCTGGGTTACTCCCGTAGATCAATATCTCAAGAGTTCAATGTAAACCTGAAGAAGAACCCTTAGTGTTCGAAACTCGTTGTTAGTTTTCATATTACATTTTTTTTGTGTGAAGACGTATTTTTTTAAATTCCCAATAAGATTCAAGGATATAGTTGTGATTTTTTTTCTATGGGATTACCTTAGGAATGACTCATGAGTGCAGATATAAACCTGAAGAAGAACACTAATTGTTCGAAACGTGTTATTAGTTTTCATATTAATTTTTTTTTGGGGTCGTAATTTTCAAAATTCCACAGTAATAGTAGTTGTCTGAATTCATTCTGAGTTAATCTGACTATTTCCAGAAATCATCCTGACAAATCTCAGGCTTCGCTTTTACTGGCAGGAGTAATTCCAACTACCACTCGGGTTGTGACAACATTCACCCAATTCCAATAACAATACTTTTATCGGAGTGTTCTTTTTCATTTTACTCTCTCACTTTTTGGGTCATATTCACTGTTGCCTTCTTTTGTTTTAGTTGTACCATCTAGATCGGTATCTTTTAGCATTAGGAATTATAAACATTTAGAACAGTTTCTTTTGAGAACTTAAAACGATTGAACGATTAAAGACTTCTTCCAGTGTCATAGAAAGGGAATAATTTTTTTTTACTTTTCTCTGCCCATCAGTGATTGAGAGTTTATTAGTTATTATACAAAACAAGTGTCACATTAGGTATAACATGTTATAATCTTCTATTTCATGATCTATGACAAATTTTTAAGTTTATACTAGATAAATACTTATAATTCTAAGTTGGGGCAATATTTATTATGTGATATTTACTCATTTTGTACTTTCTATTCTCATTTTATTTCATTTTATTTTACTTTAATGCTATATATTGTTTTACTTATAATCCTGAAGATGGCCAGTGAGGCCGAAAGCTCGATATAGATAATTAAAGGTATTTTAAAACAGTGAAGTTATAAAATGTCCCTGGGTGAGTTACTCCACCAATTAACTGTACAACATCGCAAAGTGTTCAAGAAGAAGGAGCATTTACTTAAAAAGATCGTTAATACTGAAGCTGCTATGGTTTCCAACAACATTTGTATAGAAGAAGATTTGCTGCCTATTTATACGAAAAATATATATATATATATATATATAATATATATAAGCTAGCCTCCGAATGAACGGTCATAGAGCATTCGTTAACTACCATTCCGATTTACCTGTTGCCATCCACGTTAACTCCCACGGTCTACCTTTCAATGATTGCTACACTGTGCAGATTCTGCGACAGATCCCCCCTGATAACAATATCGTGACCCTTACAGCCTCTGAAGAGGCACACATATGGTTACTCGGGATGCGCAGTCACCTAGACTAAATCTTAAAAGATTTTTTTTTAATATATATCTTTTATATTTTTTCTGGTATTTTTCCTCTTTCCTTCTTCTTATATTTTTCCGTAATGATTTACTTATTTCATTTTTATTCCTTACTTCCAGTTTGTTCTATACATTATAATTTATTTTATTTTTTAAGATACTCATTCTTAACTAGTTTTCCTTTTACATCTTTTTATCTAACTTTACCTTTTATCGATTATTGCAGATTTTTTTTTTAATTTTCTACAATTCTCTCTGAATCATTTATATTTTCCCAACTTGTATTGCTTATCTGAATTTCTTTTTATATTTTCTCTTAATTTTCTTACTTCAAGACCGAGCACGGGGAGCAGCACTGGCGGTTGCCGTGTCGGTTACTAGCCGTTGCGTCTACAACGTGCTTAGCCTCCCTTTCTCTTTTCTCCTGAAGAAGGATTGCCCGAAAATTTGAGTTTGTAAGGGTGTTTCTTTACTTTGTGTGCTACCTATCTTCAATTTCGAACTGTCATTCTGTCCAGTTTGGATCGTGTTTCCCTTTATCAAGTAAATATATATATATCATTTTAACGGTTTCTTCCAAGGAGAAAATCTTACAATGGATTTTTCCTGTACAATTTATACAATAATTAGAATTAAAAATATTTTATTCCCATATTTTGGGTAGAACTTTATATTTAATGTCTTATTCTAAAATATGCAATGGATTTTCTGTACAATTTATACAATAACTGTTGTTCGAATTATAAATGTTTTATTCCTGTTATTTCGGTAAGAACTCTATATTCAATGGCACATAACAAATCATGCAATGAATTTTATGTACAATTTACACAATATCCGTTGTCAGGATTAAAAATATTTTATTCTCATGATTTTGGTAACAACATTATTTAATGTGAAGTTGATTTTCACTTGTTTTTATTTTGTTTTAACTTTAATTAATATAATGTTAGTATTGCTAATGAAATCATAATGCACTGCACCCGCGCTTTTAAGCCAACTCCCCAAAGAGACTCAGTAAACAGCGGATAATGACTTTAAAATAGCTTTATTTGTCTTTGAGTTAGCCAAAAGGGAGATTTTTGGCTCCTCGAGGCAATTCATTTGCAATTGAAATGAGGACAGTTTATATTAATTACTGAAGACGAATTCGAATAGTCCGCAACAGGGACAACTTTTCAAGTCAATTAAGACCAATTCCTCGTTAGGATTGCTTTAGCTTTTCAAATCAATTCCCTCAATTTCAAATCACCAAATCAGTTATTATTGGTTATTTTAAGGGAAACAAAATAGTGTCAGTACTATTCATTAGATTATATTTTACTTTACTATAAGTAAAGTATAGTGATTGTGAAAAATATTCGACCTGGAGATTTTGACAGAATTACATGCTTAGAGGTCCTCAAGTGTTATTTTTGAAAAGCTAACACTTGTTCAAAGTAAATTGGATTTTTATGATTTTTGACATAAGAAAAAAAATGTGATTTTATAAAAAAATTCCCTTTCTTTTCATTAGTAAAATTAATTTAATTAATTAATTTAATTAATTAATTAAAACAATTTTTTTTTATAAAATAAAGTGTATTAATATTAATATATAAAATTTAGTATCCATTTGCAGAAATTAGTATATATTTTTTATAATTCAAATCAATAAAGTTTTGGCTAAATTAAAATTAGTGCAGATAATCGACAAGGAAGAAATAACAAATCACAGAAATTTTTTTATGATAAAAATCTGTCAATTTGATTATCATTTTCTTTTTATCACCTTTGTTAATAACAAAGATAATCATGTAGTATTTATTATTAAGCAAAAATATCAGGTAATAAAAATGGGGTATTTTGGCTAAGGTATTGACAATGTGGAGATTTTTTGTCGTATTAAATATTTAATAGATAAATAATATAAAAAACCTTATAAAAACTTCTTAAATCTGCTTGTACTGAAAGTAACGGCAAAGATAAAAGTTATTTCTTTAAAAGTAAAACTGTAGTTTTTTTTTTACTTTTTTCCGTAGATAGCTTAATACAGTCTATAATTTTCGTTAATAATGAATGTTTCCTGTAATCAATCAACAAAGAAAGTAAAGTGTTTTTTTTTTGTTTCCCTTTTAATCGCTGGAATAACTCCAAACCTGGTTTAAGAAATGGACAATATTACCAAAAGAAATAGAAAGTTCGCACGCAACATTTACTCTAGGAAAAAATCTATATTTTTTTATAAATTAGTGTTTAGTTCCTCACCATATTTCAACAAAATGTGGTAATATTTTCAAAATTGTTCTCTTTTTTAAGTCTTCCTATATAATGCATCTGGAGTATATATATTTTGGTGTTCTATTTATTGCTACATGAAGAAATTTAGTATAATTGTTGATTTTTATATGAGCGCTTATATATTAAAGAAATATCAAATAGGTATTAAATAAAACCTTATTTTAAAAGTATTATTATTTAAACTTGAAAAACGGATTGTTTTGTGATGAATACATTATTGCAATTAATTTCATGTATTACATTTCTTTCTTCAAAGAGGTTTGGTCTAGCATCAAATAGGAAAACACCTTTAAGTGAATGATTTGTCTACATTTGTATCTTCAAGGCTACATCAATCCAGAAATTAATTACAATAGCAAGAAAAATTAAGTTAAATAAAACATCTTGGTGGTTTTCTAACCCAATAAAAATTTGCATAACCATTGTGTTCAAATAACACTACAGTGCTACTCATAGCGACAGTTAACCTAACATTTGGAAATACTTTCCTCACTATTTTCCATGTTCTTTTTGTGTTTTGTGTTTACTATTATTCTTCATATTCCTATTTTAATTTAAATTTATTCTTGTCTATCTTATTTTCTGTGACCGGGCGCGTATGTGGCAACATTGTTGGTCTCCAACCGTCTCTGTATCAGTGCGCTTGGTTTCCCTCTCTTATCTCTCCTGAAGACGGTTCAAACCGAAATTTAGGGACTGTAAGTGTGTTCTTTTGATTTCTCTATGTTTCTTTGTCTATATTGAACTATATTTGTCCGTTTTGGATCGTATTTCCAACGAAAAAGTATATATAGTTTTTAATTTCTCTATGTTTTTTGATGTACATTGAACTGTATATATATATATATATACATCATGATTTGTTTTCTTGACCCAATATTTATATGATGTAATTTTTTTTTTTTTTGAGGTTTGAGGTCGAATGATTTTAAACTAGTTCTTTTGCCGACGTTTCGACATACATTTATGTCATCTTCAGGGCTACAACATGATTTTTTTTACAATTAGCACTACTATTACTAATATTTGGTAATTTATTACATTTTATAAGTTTTTTATATTATTATTTTAAAATGTAATAAATTACCAAATATTAGTAATAGTAGTGCTAATTGTAAAAAAATCAAGTTGTAGCCCTGAAGATGACATAAATATATGTCGCAACGTCGGCAAAAGGACTAGTTTAAAATCATTCGACCTCAAACCTCAAAAAAAAAAAATTACATTATATATATATAATCAATAAATTGTTCTTGACCTCTTCTATTCTATTGTATGTTTTGTTATTAAGGGCTAGGTCATATAAAAGAAATAAAATTGATTATTTTACTTCATCAGAACTTTATATAATTCTATGAACAAACTTTTTCAAAATTTCGACCTAAAAATTGTCTTCTTCAGCGATAAGGACTATAGCTTGTAATTTTTGTATGAACTATGTATCATTACTTTAAACAACTACTAAGGTTCCTGCTTGTTTTACTCTTCTAATAATCGTGTAAAATAGGACAAAGTGGTTCTTTGATATTTTTTTTATATCTTTGAAGAAACAAATATTTGATTGAAAGCTCAGAGATTGATAAAATGCTGCTAAGAGAATTCTTATATTTCTAAAACTTATTTTTTTTATATTTTTTCTTATTATAAGAATTTGCTAATATTCTATCTAAACATGATTGCTTGACCTACATTCAAACATGTTCTAACTTACTTAACAATCGAGACTCAATGGAAATCAAACTTGTAAAAACTTCTACTGAAGACAGTGGGCTACTTTTTTTTTTCTTGTTCCTTTAATCCCATTTATCTTCACAGACTTCAACAATCGTCTTTTATCTTCAATAAATTTAATCCGTTTTAAGCGATTAACTCAAGCCATATTTCTTTAAGTCTTCAAACTTCAATTTGAACACTTCAAACTTTATTCATTATCATTTCTAACTTAAATAGCATTTTATAGTAAACTACATCGCCAACATCTATTTTTTTTCCCTTTTAAATACTATTATCAAGGAAAAGAAATCCAGACAATATTGTTAGTACAGTTCAGTTTGAAGATTTTCATATTATATTATTTAAAGGATTTAAAATTAATTATTAAACAAATTTATAGAAATAGCAATCTGTATGAGGTATCGTCAGACAGAAACCTCAATTCAAGGCTACTATTAATGGTAAACATACATCTTGTAATTAACTCTACAAAGATTATGTAAATAACGCAGATGTTAGTATGCTCTATATTATGAAAGTTTGATGGTGTTTTACTTATAGACTATTGTTTGTGTTGTCAAAGACTTTTAGAAAGCGATCCTTGGATATTAGCAATAGTTTATGAGAGGCCTTTTATTGTATAATATGTTAATGGTTCATTATATTTGATTTTACTACAAATAATTTAATTTTCTTTTGCGTTCAGTACTTATTTTACTGAAATCTCAAAAATTTGTTTAAAATAAAAATCTTCATATATGTATATTATATATATATATATATATATATATATATTATATATTAATATGCTTTGTTAAACACGACAGAGTAGTTTCTGTCTATGAGCTTCTTCTCGAGAACTTCGATTTGCCAAAAAACAGTTTTTCTAGACTGTAGACTGTAAACTGTTTCTAGTTTACAGAGACTATAAACTCTGTCGTATTTAACAAAGCATGTATATCTGAAGGACTGCTACCAAAGTACACTAATATAATATATATATATATAAATCAAAAGCACACACTTACAGTTTCTAATTTGCGGTTTGAACCGTCTTCAGGAGAGGTAAGAGAGGGAAACCAAGGCCACTGGTTTCTCTCTCTTATCTCTCCTGAAGACGGTTCAAACCGATAATTAGAGACTGTATGTGTGTGCTATTGATTTCGCTATGTTTTTTTTCCTACATTAAACTATATTTGTCCGTTTTGAATCGTATTTCCAATGAAAAAATGTATATATATATATATATATATATATATCAATGATCAAACCACAATAAGAAATGGGAAAACAAGACTAAGATCTTT
Source organism: Hermatobates lingyangjiaoensis (assembly GCA_026182355.1). Taxonomy (NCBI): domain Eukaryota; kingdom Metazoa; phylum Arthropoda; class Insecta; order Hemiptera; family Hermatobatidae; genus Hermatobates; species Hermatobates lingyangjiaoensis. The sequence continues at coordinate 11,581 of JAPFBL010000473.1, read as the reverse complement.
CAACCGTAACAAGCGGTCTTCGTCAGAGTCAAAAACCCAACTGAACACTAGATGCAGAAAACATCTGGTGAGGAGTTGAGAAGAGTGGGAGGGAAGAGTGGTATTTTAAAAGGGTGAAAGCACAGGAAAGGACTAATGTCCAGAAAGGGATGTTTGGGGAAACAAAGGAGTACAGTAAGAAAAAGTAAAAAACTATCCGCTAGCTGTCAACCCTCTTTGAAGAGGCTATTGCCCTCGTGACGAAAGTATCAAGTTTGAAGAGACGTTACTAATGTTTTAATATTAGATCTATTAAATTTAATTAGAGACGATTTAATAATATTTCTTAACAACATTGATTTTTCATAGGTAATAAATTTAGCTCCTGTCCAATCAATATGATGATTTTCATTTTTTATATGCAAGAATAAGGCACTACTGTTTTCCTGTCTACTTACGTTATATTGGTGTTGTTTTACACGTGTTTTTAATGATTTACCAGTTTGACCAATATAAATTTTATGGCAATTTTTGCACGGAATTTTATAAATACCAGCGGACTCCAATTCGCTTGGAGAGTTTTTTATTAACATATTACCCACGTTATTACGATTAGAAAACACCTATATTAAAATCAAGTTGTTTGGCTAATCTTGGAAGGGGGTCCAATGATTCGTGGTATGGCAAAACTATAGAATTTGATAATAAAAGGGGCTCTTTTGAAGTATTAGAGAAAGTTTTTTTAGCACCCTTCAAAGCTAAATCGATATAAGAAGAGGGGTATTTTAATGAAAGGGCAATTGACCTAATGTTATTAATCTCTTCATTAAGAAATTCTGGAGAGGAAACTCTTAAAGCTCTCAAAAACATATTTCTAAAAACAGAAATTTTAACATTTTTTGGATGCGATGAATAAAAATGAACGTATGCAAGTACATTCGTAGGTTTTCTATATACACTAAAGCGTAACTCATTAGGTAACCTATGGATCAGGACATCTAAGAAGGGCAAATTACCACTTATTTTTCTTCCATTGTGAATTTGATTGTCGGCACTAATGAATTCAATTTTGTTAGGAAATCAACTTTATTTAAAGAATTGGGACAAATGCAAAGAATATCGTCAACATATCTATACCATTTAACATTTTTGGGCAAAAATTGAGCTTAACATTTTACTCTCAAAAAACTCCATATATAAAATTACTTAGGAGGGGGGATAAACAGTTACCCATAGCAAGACCAAATTTTTGTAATAATAATTATTTTCAAATTGAAAATGAAAATCTACCACACATAACTTAATTAACTCTATTATAGTGGTAGATGGAAGGGGAAGGGAATAATTAATTAATTCCTCCTGGAGTAAGCTCAACAGATCAGTTACAGGTACATTCGTAAAAAGAGACTTCACATCGAAACTGATTAATCTATAATTTTTGTTCATGTTGACGCTTTTTAATTTTTAAATTAAATCCACATTGTTTTTTATATGGCTGCCTGAAATTTTTCCAATTAAGGGGCTTAAAATACTTACTAACCAATTCGACAAGCCATATGATGCCGAACCAACCGAACTCATATCATATGGCTTGTCCAAATGGTTAGTAAGTATTTTAAGCCCCTTAATTGGAAAAATTTCAGGCAGCCATATAAAAAACAATGTAGATTTAATTAAAAAATTAAAAAGCGTCAACATGAACAAAAATTATAGATTAATCAGTTTCGATGTGAAGTCTCTTTATATATATATAAATTTATATATATATTTATTTATATATATATATATATATATATATATATATATATATAATATCAATGATCAAACCACAATAAGACTAAGATCTTTCAACCGTAAGAAGCGGTCTTCGTCAGAGTCAAAAACCCAACTAGTTGGGTTTTTGACTCTGACGAAGACCGCTTCTTACGGTTGAAAGATCTTAGTCTTGTTTTCCCATTCCTTATTGTGGTTTGATTATTGATTGTTGTTTCACGTGTTTATGTGAAATCTTTATATATAATATATATATATATATATATATATATTACAATAACTAATGATATAAATATTCAAATAAAATTACTAATAAATATAAAAGAACCTAAACGCTTCAGAACTTTTCTTTTCTGTCTTTGGTGTTGGGTTAAAGAATTTCTACCTAGAGGTTGTCTTCTTTTATCTATGAAAAACAATCGAGACTCAATGGAAATCAAACTTGTAAAAACTTCTACTGAAGACAGTGGGCTACTTTTTTTTTCTTGTTCCTTTAATCCCATTTATCTTCACAGACTTCAACAATCGTCTTTTTATCTTCAATAAATTTAATCCGTTTTAAGCGATTAACTCAAGCCATATTTCTTTAAGTCTTCAAACTTCAATTTGAACACTTCAAACTTTATTCATATCATTTCTAACTTCAATAGCATTTTATAGTAAAATACATCGCCAACATCTATTTTTTTCTCTTTAAATACTATTATCAAGGAAAAGAAATCCAGACAAATTTGTTAGTACAGTTCAGTTTGAAGATTTCCATATTATATTATTTAAAGGATTTAAAATTAATTATTAAACAAATTTATAGAAATAGCAATCTGTATGAGCTATCGTCAGACAGAAACCTCAATTCAAGTCTACTATTAATGGTAAACTTACATCATGTAATTAACTCTACAAAGATTATGTAAATAACGCAGATGTTAGTATGCTCTATATTATGAAAGTTTGATGGTATTTTACTTATAGGCTGTTGTTCGTGTTGTCAAAGACTTTTCGAAAGCGATCCTTGGATATTAGCAATAGTTTATGAGAGGCCTTTCATTGTATAATATATTAATGCTTCATGATATTTGATTTTATTACAAATAATTTAATTTTCTTTTGCGTTAAGTACTTATTTTACTGAAATCTCAAAAATTTGTTTAAAATAAAAATCTTCATATATGTATATATATAAATCAAAAGCACACACTTACAGTTTTTAATTTGCGGTTTGAACCGTCTTCAGGAGAGGTAAGAGAGGGAAACCAAGGCCACTGGTTTCTCTCTCTTATCTCTCTTGAAGACGGTTCAAACCGAAAATTAGAAACTGTAAGTGTGTGCTTTTGATTTCTCTATGTTTTGTTTTCTATATTGAACTATATTTGTCCGTTTTGAATCGTATTTCCAATGAAAAACAGTATATATATATATAATATAAATATGTCACACTTATTTATATTTGGTTGGGGGGATGACTTCGTCTCAATTTTAAACGTTTAAATTCAATTGCTGAAAGATAAGAATATATGTATTAATATTTTATTAATTTTATTTATTAATATATATAATAATATTATATTATATTTTATTAATATATTAAAGTTATGTAATGATTACACAATACAATGTATATTAACAAGAATGAAAATAGTTTACATGAAAGTAAACGAAATTTAAGACTGTATTTAATCTATTAAAAGGGTAAGGTTATATAAAATACTTCTCTAAACCCTAGCGGTTAGTCCAACAACCAAGGAGGACTACAATATTATTTCATATATATATAAGACTAAGATCTTTCAACCGTAACAGGTGGTCTTCGTCATAGTCAAAAATTCAACTGAGTTGTTTGACTTCGTATGACTCCGGCGAGGAAGTCATTTGAATTAATTTGAATATTAATTAATTTGAATTAATATTCAATTAGAATATTAATAAATAGAAAATTTAACAGAAAATTGATAAAATAATAATGAAAAATAATTAACAAACTAAAAAAAATATATTTAATTTTTTAAAATTACGATCTCAGCTGAGTTGGCATTTGGCTCTGACGAAGACCGCTTGTTACAGTTGGAAGATCTTAGCCTTTTTCCCATTTTATATTGTCCTTTGGTCGTTGATTGTTGTTTTGTGTATCTATTGTGAAATCTTAAGGTATATATATTGAAAAAATTAAACACGAATGAGAAACAGAAGCTTGAATGAAAACATTCAATATTCCGACCGTTTAACAGTCGTCCTCAGGAAAATAAGTTGAACGGCGAAAAGACGAAAGCCAACTGGAGAGCTTCACGAAATATGTGCAGGTTGGTCAGAAAAAAAATTAAAAAAAGTAATAGAAATAGTTGAAAAAAAATAACAATGAGGAAAAACAATAATAAGGAGGAATCTACATAAATTTAAAAATTCCTTGAATAGAAAAAATTAAACTCTAGTGATAATTATTCGAAATAACAATAATAAGGGAACCTGTATTTTATTAATATAGATATAATACAGTTATTTCAATAAATTATTAGGGTTAAGTATTCTACCTAGTTGTCAAATGGTGTATTTTAATTTTATTTGTTGAAGTTCCTTCAATATAGGTTTGATTGAATTTCAAACAGCATATTGCAACAAGAGGAAAATATAGTCATATTTAGCTATTTTTCTCGTTGAACGGTGCAAGTTGGGTTTAATATATGGGTGGTAGGAAGGCAGTCCCAATTAGTGGGTTGCCCGAGCTGGCTCTAATGAATTGGGAGGAGGCCAGATTTTCAATTTGCCCACCGCCAGCCAAGCCAGCCGTTGCTTTGTTTCAGTCAGTTCATATCAATCAGAAGCTCTCCTTTAACCAACCCTAGTCGTGTCTATCGATCTAATCCTTGCAGCGCTTTTTATTTCCATCATAAATCTTAGAACAAAATATTCTTTCTATTTCTTTCGAATAATATTATATATACATAATAATAATATATATATATATGGTCAAACCACAATATGAAAATGGGAAAACAAGACTAAGATCTTTCAACCGTAACAAGCGGTCTTCGTCAGAGTCAAAAACCCAACCTGATGAAGACTGCTTATTACGGTTGAAAGATCTTAGTTTTGTTTTCCCATTTTCATATTGTGGTTTGATCATTAATTGTTATTTCACGTGTTTATGTGAAATCTTTTTATTGTAGAGGGAAATGATTTATATATATATATAAATAGGGAGCAGATCTTCTTTTATACAAATTATGTTAAACTGAATTGCCTTAATCAAACATACCTTTCTTTTGACCAGTTTTTCGTATTTTCATGATAATTTCAAATTATCTTGATTCAGTTGGTGAATTATTTGAGCAAAACTCTTGTTGGCCATCAATATTTATTGATTAACATTTGACATGTTTCGGTTGTCTCCAACCATCTTCAGAAACTATTTTAAACCATCACAAAACAAAACTATTTTCATTGAACAAGTATGTAAACATAACAAACAGTAAGCTAAATAAAATTGATCACTAAAAAAATAAATAATAGTTTTGTTTTGTGATGGTTTAAAAGTTCAATGTACATAAAGAAACATAGAGAAATCAAAAGCACTCACTTACAGTCTCTACTTTTTGGTTTCAATCGTCTTCAGAACAGATAAGAGAGGGAAACCAAGCGCACTGGTCTTGGTTTGAAGACGATTCAAACCGAAAATTAGAGACTGTAAGTGTGTGCTTTTGATTTCTCTAGGTTTCTTTTTCTACATTGAACTATATTTGTCCGTTTCGGATCGTATTTCTAACGAAAAGTATATATATATATATATATATGATCAAACCACAATAAGAAATGGGAAAACAAGACTAAGATCTTTCAACCGTAACAAGCGGTCTTCGTCAGAGTCAAAAACCCAACTGACTCTGTTGGGTTTTTGACTCTGACGAAGACCGCTTGTTACGGTTGAAAGATCTTAGTCTTGTTTTTCCCATTTCTTATTGTGGTTTGATCATTGATTGTTGTTTCACGTGTTTATGTGAAATCTTTATATATATATATATATATATATATATATATAAAGATTTCACATAAACACGTGAAATAACAATCAATGATCAAACCACAATAAGAAATGGGAAAACAAGACTAAGTTCTTTCAACCGTAACAAGCTGTCTTCGTCAGAGTCAAAACCCCAACTGGCCAAGACCACCTTTTGTGGTTGAAAGATCTTAATCATTTTCCCCATTTCATTTTATTTTGGTTTGTTCATTGATTGTTATTTCACGTGTTTATGTAAAATCTTGATGTATTTATATATATATGGAAATTAAAAGAAAGTTCCGGTGCAGTTACTTAAGTGTCCTGTAAATATTACATACCAACCTGTTGAATTAACCCATAATTGTAGGAAAGAGTATAATGAAGAATTTAACCATAATTTTTTTATTTATCCCATTTTTACAGTTTATTGGTGTGTAGGTTAGGTTTCTTGTGGCTCTCCAAACAGAAAAAGCACATAGGCGATAGATTGTCCCTTTGCGATACCACATAACGGATATTCTAAGCATTCTTCAAAGGACTTTACTGTACAGAACTTTAATGATTACCTGAATCATACAGGCTAGGAACCGATGTCTTTACATCCTCTCCGAGGGACTAAGTGCTCTGGTTTTTTTTTAAAACTTTCTACCTGAATAAGTCAATGGCCAAATTTAGATCTATCAATGCAGAATCATAAGGGGAGACGCAATATTCTCTTGAGGAATCATCGTCAGAGGTGTAGCTTTCTAGAAAATCCTCAGTTGGCCATCATAAAGAAAAAACTAAATAAATAAGAACATTTCCCAACTCGGAATACATTGATATATATATATTTAAGTCTGGATTTATTTTAAAAACAATTGCAATACTTAAAAAAAGTTACAAAAAATATAAATTTAACTTTTAATTAAATAACATAATTAATTAAATAACAGGAATTCATAATTCAAAGCATCATACTTGAGACAGTTCAATAGTTTTAATCAATCAGATGAGTTTTCTTTTGATTTTAATAAAAAGTAATATTGACATTGAAATCAATCGACTAATTACTTTGATTGTTCTTTGATTGGTAACATATTAGCTTTATGAGTTTCCACAGAATTTTGGTTGAAATGTATTGAATAGAACGTAAATTGAATGGTTTTTCCAGAACCCATTTAATTAAATGAAAACAAGAGATTTCATTTAATACTATTTTTTGACATTTTTAACGATATTGAAGTACTGTTCTTATGTACTCCCATATTGCGTTTTCTTAAATCTTTTTTTTAGTAAAATAACACTAAAATATATTGTTGTTATCCTATAGTTGTTTGATAGAATAAAAATACTTAAAATGCATCGCTAAAAACATTCTTTTATAACAATATATAAAAAAATGTTGTCATTTTTTGAGTTTTAATTAATTAAAACTTAACTAAAAAACAAGCAAGATTTAACTAATCTAGAAACTAAAAGGATGACATCTCTTTCTTACTGAGGGAGGTATGCTACTCATTTTAGTTCATATTTTAGTAGAAATATAATTGTTTTTTTTTTTTCTTGAATTAAAAAAAATGTTTATAAATATTTGTGTTTATATTGTAGATGTACCTGATTAAGAATACTTAGTTGTTTAAAAACGCGTTGTATAATTAGGCACGTGTGGTGAAAACTATACATTTTTTCTCACCCAGTGTTGAATTATTAAATAAATTGATATTTTAGAAACAATATAAACATACTCAGTGGCAATAATTTATGAAATAGTAGAAATAAACTTATATATTACTTTAAGATTAACTATACTGAATGGTTAAGCCTTCCAAAACACTGGTGTTAACATAACTTTACATGGTATAATTTCAAACATCACTGCGGTCTTGTGACAATACCCAAACAGATACAAAAACAACTTTTTTTTTTAAACGTCTCATATTTTTAAAAAAATATTAAAATATTGAACTTAATATTTTTTTTCAACATATTCATTTGGAAATATACAACTATTATATCTGGCGGAAAAAAACAGAACATTCGTGGGTTATGTTGGGTTTGGCGTGATTCTAATCAGTCGCTGATAAAAACCACGATTTAACATCGTGTGACGCTTTCTTTGGTCTTGGTTGAAGGAAGAAGTTAATTCGAAGAAACTAGCAACCTTAGAAAAAACTTGAAAGGCAAATAAGATTAGCTATTTCTAACGTTCACAAGAATTCTTGGAAAGATAACTTCAAGCGATCTCTGAACGCTTTGAGAAGGTATAGGCAAATGCTGGTGCATATAGTAAATTTTAGATAAAACTACTGTTATTTGTGTTTTCTCATTTTGATTTTTCTGTAAAAATAATGATTCACTAATCAGCTGTAATTTTTTTTTAAGTTAGGAATTTAACTTTTCCATATCATAATCATAATATCATGATTATGAAAAATAAATTGTATGAAACAAAATTAATAAGAATTATTAATCACATACAATTTTTTCTACAGATTTAAAAAATACTGTAAAAGTAAATCGAAGACAAATTGATAAAATAGAAACGCAAGCTCTGGATGTCCAAGCCTGTGGGAAAAAGTCACGTCGCATTCATTCTAAGATGGTCGTTACGTGATCACCACGTACGTGCCGATCAGCCACAAGCAGGCATTAGTTTTTTTCCAATTTCATATAAAATAATTGTCAAAACAACGGTAATGTGACTGATAAATACGCTTAAATTAACGGTGTTATTTCAAACGGATATAATCATTTAATTTAATCATTAAATGTTAACTGATAATAAAATGATGATATGAAATGCATTATATTACAAAAAAAATGGAATTAGCTATAGATGTATTTTCATGATAATAGATTGTATGTATAAGAAAATTAAAATCTTCATGTGGCCTACTCACTCAATAACGTGAAGAGAAAAACATAAACATAGGCATACAAAACTCACTACTATATTTAGACAGGCGACATCATCAGGTAGAAGTTCTCCTCCGGAGCAGCACCAGGTGGCTGATCGTAAACTCAGCTGCTGCTGCTCCATAGGAGTGCTATTTATTGATGACGACGCCTGTCAAAATATAGTAGTGAGTCCTGTAGGCCTATGTTTATGTTTTTCTCTTCACGTTATTGAGTTATATATATATATATATATATAGCGAAGGGTGACAATATATGAGTCACCGCCCTGCCTTCCTGCGGGACTCATTTCACACCACTTGATGACGACGATGGTTGAAGTATCGATGTGAGTTATGTCAGTGTCTCTCTGTGTGTTTCCTTCGTTTTGAATTTATTTTATAAATATATATATATATATATATGAATTTAACACCACAATAAACAAATATATATTAATTAAAATGCTCTAAGGCCTTTTGTTACAACATAATCAATCAGAGAGCTAAACGAAACAAAAAATATAACTCATTTAGCTCTCTGATGATGTTGTAACGAAAGACCTTAGAGAATTTTAATTAATATATATTTGTTTATTGTGGTGCTTAAAAGTCATATATTATATCAAGAGTTATTGTTGATTATTAATTTATTATAAAGTTTAAACCACAATGAAAAAAGGAAAACAATAGAAAAAAATGCTTTGAGGCCTTTCAATGTATGTCATCAGAGAGCAAACAAAGTTTTCACTGATTACATACATCTGTCATACATATTACATAGAGTCATCAGTGAAATGTTTTTCTTTAAATTTTAAAATTTTCTATTGTTTTCCTTTTTCGATTGTGGTTTAAACTTTATTGATTTCATCACGTGTTTATTGTGATTTTTCTGCATGTATATATATACACCAATTAAATGAAACTTTAACTCTTACAATTTATTTTAATGTTTCTAAAAATTTTTGACAATGATTTTTGTTATTAATTTTTTTTCTCTATTTTTAACAATAGTTTTTTGTTTGATTCTTCTTATTATTATTTTGTTTTTATTAAATTTAAAAAACAATTACTTTATGGTTGAAAAAAGTTACATATCGTTTTATATTTGACGATTGTAAAGTTTGAAACAGAAGTAGTTTGTTTAAGGAAAAGAGAAGATTTGGCTAAAGATGGTGAATATTAGGACAAGCAAAGGGTTTTGGGGGCACAGTTGTAAATCCTTTCGGAAGACTGATGCCAGAACAGAAGACAAATGTCTGTTTACTTTGGAGCAAGCCTTGTTCTGCTCAGCCCTAATAGGCTCTAGCCTCCGACTAACCAAACATTAACCTTCTCCTCTAAAAGACATTTTTTTTTTTTCCGACTGGAAAACTAAACCACTGAGGATCTGTCAATATTACTCTGTTATATCATCTGAAGGATTACTTTGTGAATATTGTTTTATATATATATATATATATATATATATATATAAAAAACAAAACTAAAGTTTATCGGGACTCGGTCAGTTCTTCAGGTTCAAATTAAACTCTCATTGCCAACGTTTCAGTTTTTATTTAAAACCTTTTTCATAGACAGAATTATACATTTTGAAACAGAACTACTAAGTATTATATTACAAATTATTTTACGAAGAAAAATAATCTGTGGATTTCAACAACAACTGTAGTGTGAATGAACAGATGACACTGTTAATTCTAATCAGTGTCACGTGTTCATCCGAACTACAGTTGTTGTTGAAATCCACAGCCTATTTTTATTTGTAAAATAATTTGTAATGTAATACTTAGTTTTTTTGTTTCAAAATTTATACTTCTATCAAAAAAAAAAAAAAAAAAATAAAAACCGAAACTTGGCAATGAGAGTTTAATGTGAACCTGAAAAACTGACCGGGTCCCGATAAACTTTGGTTTTGTTTCTATTCCACAGTAAATACTTTTATCAATACATATATATATATATATATATATATTATATATGTAGTTTTTAAAACAAAAGTATAAAGTTGATTCAAAATGAAAAAAAAACTTCTCAATAAATAATGTGTTTTATTCCTACAGTATCATATTTTGTTGTTTTATCCTTCATCAGGTAAAAAAAAGAGAGGAATATCACGGCGCAAACAAAAAATTAATGGTTGTAAATATATTTTTTTAATTACTTTTATCTTAGTTTAATTAAACATTTTTTATTAATTTCGGTCTATTTTCTGCTATAAAAATAATTTTTCATGTTACTTTCAAATTGTGGCACTTCGCCGCCTTGTGAATAATAGAACCATCCTAAGGTACTTTACAGAACTAAAATGTTTTTTTTTTCTTCTTTTTCCTGAAGCTCTTTTTACACTTCATTGATTAAGATCGCAGTTTTAATAACTTTTTCTTTGATATTTAATATACGAATGAAATGATACAAGCAGAGATTGTCCTTCAATATCAAAAGTTTAGAAAAAGCTTTTCTCAAATGGTGATAAAGGAATTTTTAGCAGTTTCTGTTTCTATTTAAACAGTTATGAAATAAAAAACCAGTAAAATATAAAAATTATTAGCAAGTATTCTGAAAAAAAAATTAAAAATACTTATATTTGTATGAATCAGAAACTTTGTGAGCTCTAAGAAGTTTCACAAGGTTTCTGATATAGAATATCTTTAAGAAAGAGTAAGATCATCACATTGTTTAACAGGCTACATAATTAAATTAAATTCAACATAATGTTTACGGGAGACTCTTCTGAAACTGAAATCACAAGTATGATTAGTTTTTTGCTCATCTATAATTACGTTGTATTGGTGTTGTTTGGCTGATCGTTCTATTGATTTACGCGTCTATATTCTACTTATATGTATATAACTATAATGAATAATTAATATATATATTGTATATTTTTAGATAATATTTACATAATTATAGACTATGTAAATGTTTAGATATATTTACAGAATTCGGTAACTATCCA
>JAPFBL010000472.1:107500-232305 GCA_026182355.1 Hermatobates lingyangjiaoensis | reverse complement strand
TAAAACGGTATTTAAAAAAGTGGTTTATTCAAGTGTTTTCGTGTTTATTGTGTGTTAATGTCTTTCGCTAACCTTCTTTGGAAGCTACCAGAGTCTCACCGTAAAGTGATACGAAAACAGAGTGTCAACAAGAAATTGGTCATTGCAGAAACTGCTGCATATTTTTATAATATATATATATATATATATATATAATAATAATCAAAATAACACTTGATATAATAGATGGATTAATTTACCACAATGAAAATTTTTGAAACAATGCTCTAAGGCATTGTGTATACAGGATACCATGTACTGACTGTGAAATGTCTTACATTGGACAGACGAGCAAAGGTCTTCTTACAAGGATAAAACAGCACAAAAATTCCATCAGAAGAGAGGACGAAAAGAGTGCCTTGTTCATTCACATAAGAGACAGTAATCATGTGATTAATTGGAATGAAGCAAATGAATTAATATACGTGTCTTCAGAAAGAAGAAGAAATATCGTGGAAAGTGCGCTCATAAAGAACTTTTATGAGAAGTTGATGAACAATAGCCTAGGACTCTACAAATTAGATGAAGTTTTGATTAACGGGATAATTAAACAGATAAAGACTTCATCATTAAACACATTCAGGGTTGCCATCAATTCTGGAAATTTCAATCAGCCAAGTTAACAAGTATTTATTGGTTTTTTAGTTCACTTGCTCTCTGAAGATGTGTTAACGAAAGGCCTTAGAGCATTGTTTCAAAAATTGTTTTCATTGTGGTAAATTAATCCATATATATATATTGGGAGCAGGCCTTCATTGATACATGTTCTATTAAAACCTATGCCTATTTTAATTTTGACACATTTTCGAATTAATTTTTTAAATTTTCTTACCTCTGGCTTCCATAAGTTTGGGACAAGATAAATCAGTTCTCCAAAGTTTTTATTCTTGTATATCATCGACATGTTTCGGTCTTCGTCGACCATTATCAAGAAAGTTATCGTAGTATGACAATTTACTTAAAAATCAAAAATAAATTTAAACTGAAAAACAAAAAACTCAAACTATTCGCAAAGTCAACGTAAACATGACAACAGAAGTTATCAACAGGTAGTGACAAGGTGAGGTTTCCCCAGGGTCTTTTCTTTACCTCTCATTGATTGGTTCGTCTTCTGACTGCCTTCGTACAGTTTCAGAATTCTTGTGAATCCACTGGCCTGGCTGTTGATAGTGGGTTCTCTCTATATATATATATATATATATTATATATTGGTTACTTGCCGTTGCGTCTACAACGTGCTTGGTCTCCCATTCTCTTTTCTCCTGAAGACGGATTACCCGAAAATTTGAGTCTGTAAGTGTGTTTCCCTACTTTGTGTGTTGCTCTTTTCTTTGTTAATCTCAAACTCGTATACATATATATATATGATCAAACCACAATAAGAAATGGGAAAACAAGACTAAGATCTTTCAACCGTAACAAGCGGTCTTCGTCAGAGTCAAAAACCCAACAGAGTCAGTTGGGTTTTTGACTCTGACGAAGACCGCTTGTTACGGTTGAAAGATCTTAGTCTTGTTTTCCCATTTCTTATTGTGGTTTGATCATTGATTGTTATTTCACGTGTTTATGTGAAAGCTTTTTTATATATATATATATATATATATATATATATATCATTAAATTTCTTCCCAACTTCTCTGCGAATTGTTTTCCTATATAGCTTTACAAGATTTCTACTCTGACATTTCCATTCATTCGGTACTAAATGCAACAATTCACCAAACGATTTACTCGCACCATCCATTTAATTGATAAATAAATTACAATTTAAAATAAAATAACCGACGTTTCAGTCATCCTTGACCATCCTCAGGGTTTGATACTAGATAAATTAAATAAAAGCTATTCACTACACAACAAGAAAGGTTGTTATGGTTATTTCTTTTGTAGTGAATAGCTTTTATTTAATTTATCTAGTAACAAACCCTGAGGATAGTCAGGGATGACTGAAACGTCGGTTATTTTATTTTAAATTGTAATTTATTTATCAATTAAATGGATTGTGCAAGTAAATCGTTTGGTGAATTGTTGCATTTGGTACCGAATGAATGGAAATGTCAGAGTAGAAATCTTGTAAAGCTATATAGGAAAACATTCGCAGAGAAGTTGAGAAGGAATTTAATGATGTATGTATTAAGGAAGGTCTGCTACCTAATTACACTAATTTATATATATATATATATATATATATATATATACTTTTTCGTTGGAAATACGATCCAAAAAGGACAAATATAGTTCAATATAGACAAAGAAACATAGAGAAATCAAAAGAACACACTTACAGTCTGTAATTTTCGGTTTGAACCGTCTTCAGGAGAGATAAGAGAGGGAAACCAAGCGCACTGGTTCAGAGACGGTTGGTCTCCAACTAGGGAGTGGTAGGGAGTGATTACGTGAAGGAGTTGTCCCAGAGACATCAAAGAAATAATTTTGTAGCTTACTCAATAATATATTTTTCTACTTACAAGGTTTCGATTTCACCGAAATCATCGTCAGGTATATGGTATAAACAGATTAAATTAACTTAATAACAATTTTTCAAATGTTAAACAGACATTAAAATGATTAAAATTAACCTCTGAATTTCTCTTTTTTACACCGTCAAAATTCCACCCCTGCTAAGCCAGCCAAACCAGTGTTTTTATTATTTTATTTGTAATCTTTAATATTTATAATATATAGAAATAGTAAACGATGTTAACAATAAGTGAACTGGTTCGGCTTACTATACTATTTGACACTGGACAGTAATAACATAATTGTAAAAACAATTTTCTAACACATCTTTTTGAACAATAATTATATACATATTTCCATTTTATACAAAAATGATTACTCTTACATCAGTAATTTCTTATAAAATGCTAGTAAAATATTGTAATATGCACTTATGTTAAAAACAAGAAAGAAAGTATTACCTACGGATAACATTTCAATACAAACACTTCCTGTTGTCTAGTCGTATTCATTTCACAGTGTTCAAGTATCAGACACTCTTCATATGTTGGTTCTGCATATGCCTTGTAAAACTACGTTTATAATTTGTTTTAAATGAACAATAAAAACAACAAAACTCCCTCTTTTGACCTTTATGAATTCGCATAACATGAGTCCTTAATGTTCCTTTAGACGAAGTTTGATAACTGCAGTCACGACATTTATATAGTCCATATTGATCTGTGCGTTCTATATGGATTGTAAAGTTACCTCTATGATTTGTTTTAAAGGAACAATAAAAACAATTAAACTATGCCTTTTCACTGTTATGATTTACCAAAATATGAGCTCTCAAAAGTCTCTTGGATGATGTTTGAAGACTGCAGTCACGACATTTATATATTACATATCGATGTTTACACTCTATATGCCTTATAATACTAACTTTATAATTTGTTTTAAATGAACAATAAAAACAAAAATATACTTTTTGATCGTTGTGATATCGCAAAATATGAAATCTCAAAAGTTTCTTAGACGATGTTTGAAGACTGCAGTTCTGACATTTATATATTCCATATCGATGTTTATTCTCTACATGAACTCGCAGACTGTGTTTCCGGACACTCTTGAAAGGGCACAAATCACAGTAATAAGTTATTTCAAATGTATTGTGAGCAGTGTAAACATGTTGCTGAAACATTTCACTATTTTTACAAACCTTTTTGCATAGGCAACACTGAAACTCTGATTGATTCCTATGTTTTAAATTTAAATGGCTGAAATATACATCTTTTCTGTTACTCGAATAACTACAAATAGAACAGCTGAAAATGACTTTGGAAGAGTGCTCCAATTTTTTATGCTTGTTCAATTGATATTTACATTTAAATGCCTTCTTACATGACTTGCAAGTATATTTATACACTAACTTAGAATGTTTAGAAAGTTCATGACTCAAAATATGTTGATTCGTCTTTGCTTCATACGAACAATGCTTACACTTAAAACTTTTTCCAGAATGCATATATATAAAATGATGAGATAAGTATTCCTTGTTAGTCGACGAATAGTTACATAAACTACATTTCAATAAATCTTTACTCGTGTTATGGACAATCCTCATATGCTGAGACATATAACCAGCAGATAATATAGAACCGCACACATGACATGCTTCTTTAATGTGAACACGTAATCTATGCCGTTCTAATAAACTCTTGGTGCCTGCACTATATTCGCACTCTTGGCAGCTAAAGACTCTACCCCCTAGAGGATGAGAACGACGCATGTGTTGCTTCAAGTATTGAACACTCGAGAATACTTTACTAGGACAATAACCACATTGTAGTCGACGTTGACTGTGACGGGCTTCATAATGTCTTACCATTTGCCATTGCCGTTGATGACAATATTCACACTTATTACATTTGAACATACTTTCCTTTCCTGATATAATCACATTAGCAATATTATCTATAGAATTTTCAGATTTTTTGGGAAAACACCCTACACATTTGGAAAACTTCCTCATATGATGTTGCCAGTCTCTTTCTTCA
Organism: Hermatobates lingyangjiaoensis; assembly: GCA_026182355.1. Taxonomy (NCBI): domain Eukaryota; kingdom Metazoa; phylum Arthropoda; class Insecta; order Hemiptera; family Hermatobatidae; genus Hermatobates; species Hermatobates lingyangjiaoensis. Next base: position 227,767 of record JAPFBL010000472.1, on the reverse strand, counting down.
CTGAACTGCTTGTGGCAACAGTAGCACTGATACACATCTGCAGTGGCATCAGCATCCCTGATGTATGTAAATGCCTTTCTAGTTTCCCCAACTCTTCTGAGTATTACTGAAGAACCATCCTTATCATTAGTGCTATATCGACCTATATTTTCATCACTACAAGGCAATGTAGTTCTTAAATCATTCTCTATCAGACCATTTTCTGTTGGTTCCTCCAAAGTGTCAAACCCACCACTGTTATCTTCTGCCTTCACATAAAAGCTGACAGTATTGTAACAGTCACTACTCGTTATCACTTCCCTGACTTCTTCTTTTATATTGGAACATTTAGTATCGTCCTGTTCATACTTTATAACATCTTCTGGTTTTGGGTCTATTCTACTGCATTGGTAACTATCACAATTTGTTAGCTTAATATCCTCTTCTGCCTTTATGTTGATGCATAATGAATTAGCTATGTTATCCCTGCATTTTGTTATCAGAGCATTTTCTGTTCGTTCCTCCAAAGTCTTAAACCCACCACTGTTATCTTCTGCCTTCACATAAAAGCTGACAGTATTGTAACAGTCACTACTCGTTATGACATCACTGACTTCTTCTTTTATATTGGAACATACAGTATCGTCCTGTTCATACTTTATCACACCTTCTGATGTTGAATCTATTCTACTGCTATGATAAGTATCACAATATGTTACCTCATTATCCTCTTCTGTCTTTATGTTGATGCATAATGTTTTAGCTATGTTATTGCTGATAACATCATCGCAGTCTCTTCTTGCTTTCATCTTGCCGTTAGATATGTTCTGATTTTTACTTTGCTGATTTCATTACACTCTAGTTCTCCGTGTCCACTGAAGTTCTGCATTTCCTTTAGGATATCACTACTAATTAAAGACTTTGATTTCACAATGTCAATGAGTTTGACTTGAACATCCTTTAGTCTACCAGCATGCATTCTCCAGTCTTCACCTAAAAATAAACACTCAACATTATGCAACTCTTAGTGACTTTATGTATCGAAAAGCAATACAGTAAAATGACATTAGAATAAAAACAAGACATTACTGGAATGGACTTGTAAATTATATCCATAAGTTTGCATGACTGTGGAAATGATATATAAATAGAATTTTATGTCATTTGTACTCCCTTCTCGATCATAGAGAGACCAGTAATAATCATTATAAGCAATCATGAAAGTATAAATAAACGTTAAATAAAAAAAAATGAATGCATCTATGTTTCAATGAAATATTTGTCTAAATAACTACAGCAGTGTTAAAGTTTCTTACCTCTTTCAAGCAAGATGGAACACAAATATGACTTAGATCACGAATCTAACTATTGCAAAATTCATTTCAAAGAGAAAATCACTTAATTTTCAAATATAGTTTTATATTTATAGCATTTATAGCATAGTTTTCAATATATTACAGTGGGAGGAGGTTTCGCACAGTGTTGCATGATATAGAAATCTTTTTCTAATCCCACACTTTGTTCTGTTTTTTTTTACTAGTAATTTTCCAAATCATTCCGTTCTTACTTTTGTATATTCTTTGAATGCATATCTGATTTCGTATGTCTTAATCATGGATATGATTTAATTTTATTAATATTAGTTCGCATATAAGTATAATAAATATAGTCGTAATATCAAGTGGTTATATCTGACAAGTTGTTTCTACTTGCAATAACTCCTGGTAAATAAATTGAATTGTTTACCTTCATATTAATATGTAATGAATATTTAAGGAAAGTGAACGACATGCATGGCTTATTGAGAAGGGTAGTTTATCCTTTTATTTAGATATATATGTATTTCAGTTATAACAAAGCTATCATAAAATTAGACGCTTACATGAATTAATTCTATATTTCTACAACATTGTTGTGAGGTGACAAACTGTATCAAAACACCACCTTTCAGTGGGATATTTCGTCTCCTGAAGAGGACAGACGAATGTCGATAGATGCAAGATATGACTATCTTTGTGTTGTTTTTTTTATACGTTATATTTATTGATATATATATAAAGTAACTTCATATAAATGTTGGGTCAAGAAAACATATCTGGATGAATATATATATATATATATTTATGTATCTAAAATTAATGCTTATATACAAGCAGTTAGTTCTTCAGATTCAAATTAAACTCTCCTTGCCAACGTTTTAATTTTTATTAAAACCTTTTTTAATACGCAGTAGTATAAACATACAAACAGAAAAAACTAAGTACTACATTACAATTTAATATACTTATTTATTGTGTTAGAGTGTTTTCTTCTTCTGCCTATAAACTTCAATTTTGTTTCTATTTCCCAGTCGATACATTCAACTATATATATAAGTATCTATTCGATATATCGATAATGACATTTGTCATTATCAGGAAGAAGAGTACGAAGTACTGGTGATGAGAAAGAAACCAAAACTCAATAAGAAGTAATCCTCTATATATCTAAACTATATTGACAAAAAGGACACACAGATATGAAGCAGGAACTCACTGGTATATATCGACGGCCTCGTCAGACTCTAAGTGTGGGCATTTAATTTCTCTAGTTTTCTTTTTCTACATTGAACTCTGTTCCTTTCGTGTCGTATCTTTTTGTACGTTGAATTCTGTTTGTTCGTTTCGTGTAGTATTTCCTACGAAAAAGTATATAAGCACACATATATTTACAAAAATAGACCTTTCTCGACTTGATTTTTATCCTTGGTATGTTGGAGTGTCAGGTTGGTATGACAGGGTGTCATTAAACGAAAGAACCTTGTCCTCCGGCTGTATAATAAAAGTACTAGTTAAACTCCTTTAAGAAATAATAGTTTGGAGACAGAAAGGAAAATTACAGAAATAAAATTAACACCAATTAACAATCAAATATGTTTTATTTCAGAATTAGACAATGATAATGCAAGTATTACCTAGGGATAACATTTCAATACAAACACTTCCTGGTGTCCAGTCGTATAAAAACAACCAAACACAACTCTTTAACCTTTATGAATTCGCATAACATGAGCTCTAAATCTTCTTTTAGAGGATGTATGAAAACTGCAGTCATGACAATTATATAGTCCATATTTATGTGTGCGGTTGATATGCATTGTAAAATTACCTCTATGATTTGTTTTATATGAACAATAAAAACAAGAATATTCAGCCTTTTGACCTTTATGAACTCGCATAACATGAGTTCTTAATCTTCCTTTAGAGGATGATTGAAAACTGCAGTCACGACATTTATATAGTCCATATTGATGTGCACAGTCTATATGCCTTGTAAAATAACCTCTATGATTTGTTTTAAAGGAACAATAAAAACAACAAAAATCTGCCTTTTCACCATTATGATTTCGCAAAATATGAGATCTCAAAAGTTTCTTAGACGATGTTTGAAGACTGCAGTTCTGACATTTATATATTCCATATCGATGTTTACTCTCTATATGAATTCGCAGATTCGGTTTTCGGACACTGTTGAAAGGGCACAAAGCACAGTAATAAGTTATTTCAAATGGATTATGAGCAGTGTAAACATGTTGCTGAAACATTTCACTATTTTTACAAACCTTCTTGCATTGGCAACACTGAAACTCTGATTGATTCCTATGTTTTAAATTCAAATGGCTGAAATATACATCTTTTCTGTTACTCGAATAACTACAAATAGAACAACTGAAAATGACTTCAGAAGAGTGCTCCCATTTCCTGTGCTTGTTCAGTTGATGTTGAAATTTAAACTCCTTGTTACATGACCTGCAGGTATATTTATACACAAACTTAGAATGTTTAGAAAGTTCATGCCTCAATAGACATCGATTCGTCTTTGCTTCATACGAACAATGCTTACACCTAAAACTTTTTCCAGAATGCAGATATTTAAAATGACGAGATAAGTATTCCTTGTTAGTCGACGAATAGCTACATAAACTACATTTCAATAAATCTTTACACTTGTTATGCATAATCCTCATATGCTGAGACATGTAACCAGCAGATAATATAGAACCGCACTCATGACATGCTTGTTTAATGTGAACACGTAATCTATGCTGTTCTAATTCACAATTCATGCCTGCACTATATTCGCACTCTTGGCAGCTAAAGACTCTATCCCCTAGAGGGTGAAAACAACGAATGTGTTTCTTCAAATATTCGACACTCGAAAATACTTTCCTAGGACAAAAGCCACAATGTAATCGACGTTCACTGTGACGGGCTTCATTATGACTTATGATACGCGATCGCCGTTGGTGACTATAATCACACTTATTACATTTTAACATTCTTTCCTTTCCTGATATAATCACTTTAGCAATATTATCTATAGAATTTTCAGATTTTGTGGGGAAACACCCTACATATTTGGAAAACTTCCTCATATGATGCTGCCAGTCTCTTTCTTCAGCAAACTGCTGATGGCAACAGTAGCACTGATAAACATCATCAGTGGCATCAGCATCCCTGATGTATGTAAATGTCTTTCTAGTTTCAACAATTCTTCTAAGCATTACTGAAGATCCTTCCTTATCATTAGTACTATATCGACCTATATTTTCGTCACTACAAGGCAATGTAGTTCTTAGATCCTTATCTATCAGAGCTTTTTCTGTTTGTTTTTTCAAAGTGTCAAACCCACCACTGTTATCTTCTGCCTTCACATAAAAGCTGACAGTATTGTTACAGTCACTACTCGTTATTACATCACTGACTTCTTCTTTTATATTGCAACATTTAGTATCGTCCTGTTCATACTTTATAACATCTTCTGGTTTTGAGTCTATTCTACTGCTGTGGTAACTATCACAATATGTTACCTCATTATCCTCTTCTGTCTTAATGTTGATACATAATCTATCAGCTATGTTATCCCTGCTGCCATCATCGTTGTTTCTTCTTGCTCTTCTTTTGCCGTTAACTATGTTCTGATCCGTAACTTTTTTGAATTCATTACATTCATGTACTCCGTGTCCACTGAGGTTCTGCACTTCCTTTAGGATATCACTACTACTGATAGACTTTGATTTCATAATGTCAACGAGTTTGACTTGAACTTCCTTGAGTCTTCTAGCATGCATTCTCCAGTCTTCACCTGGAAATCAACACTCAACATTAAACAACTCATACTAACATCATGTGTCGTGTGATTATATATGTCCACAAGTTTGCATAACTGTAACTTCAGGCAATACATAAGAATAGAATTGTCATTTACTTAACCTGCCTTAATAGGATTTAAATCTTAAATTCAATGATCAATAATAATTATTTAATGTGATCTTAAAACTATAGTAAACAATAACTCATGTATTTGTCTAAAATATTAGAGCTGTCATTGTGTGCATAGATATGACATTGTCTATTATGAGGAACACCAGTATTTCGTCTTTTCTAAATAATAGTGTCAGATTGTTCAATTATTATTTATTGCTCTGTGTATACGTGTATATGCACACACTGTGCATATTGTGTGTAATCACAATTAGTAAACTGAATATAACGTATTATTTAAACAAATATCTGAAATACAAGTTTACCTGAACGTAGAATATTATAAGGATCTTCCTCAACTTTAATTTCGCTCACCAAGTCGCATTCTTCTGGAAGAAAAAATCCATTACACTTTTTTTTCAAAATTTACGAAAAATCAAAAGGCGAAAAAATGTACAGTATTTAAATTGAATATTTCTATGTGTTAGTTTATTGTAATTGAAATAATATTATCAAAAAACGGCAGACATGTTTAATGTATGGTATACCAGTTTAAATTTCCAAATACCAGTTAATAAAAATAATAAAACATTTTTTATTATGCCATTCGGGAAACTTATTTCTGAGATGAGAAATTACAAATACTATGAGTGGAAATTTAAATGTGTATATAAATAAAAAAAAATGTTATAAATATTTTTGAGAATATTCAACAGGATTGAACACAAAATGTGATTGAAATTATGAATCTAACAATTCTAAAATTCATTTCAAAGACAAAAACACTTTACCTTCTTTAATCTCCGAATTTCCAAACATGATTTTCAATAAACAAAACAGGCGGAGGTTTCACACAGTGTTGCATGACAGAATTCTTCCTCTAAGCCTCTGATATTCAAACTTATTTCTTTTACCGCCTCTTTTGAAAATCAATAATCTTTCAGCACACCCCCATTTTTATATACTTCTAAAACTTAAAAACCACAATTTCATTACCTTAATTAATTTAGTTATATTAGTCGGTTCTGTTTAAATTTGTGTTCTAAATTAGAAATATTTACCAGTGAGACCAAGTAAATACAAATTTATAATATTAAATATATATATTCATCAAATTAAAAGTAACAATATAAATATGTAATCAGTTTTCGTTTGCATGCTAATCGAATGAGATGGATGAATTTCATGATATTTAATAAGTTAATGATATCAGGTTCGATTTTACTCAAAAACAGTCCTACATCGCCACGTTTGGTAACTTGCAAATGATTTCTCTTTTTAGTAAGCAGCGTTGTCACCGCGCTAAATCCACATTCATACAAATATGACAATATGAATGCTATCAAAAATCGTTCAACGATAGACCAGAATAAAGGGTACAACTGTGTAAAAGGGTAAGAAAGCAGCGACGACATTTTTTTGTTTTTATTAAGTTCAAGTCAATTCTTGAAGTTGGAGATTCATATCATTAAGCAATGTATAAAGGTCTATCAGGTATGCAATATCCTTCTTTGAGGTTTTCGCGTAATTCTGAGACTTCGTCTGAAATCGTATGAAAGATCTATGTTAAGTATTTTAAGTTTTTATAAAATCATACAGAGTAGAAATATAAACTAATTATGCGTTATTGTGAAGTAGGTGGGTTTTAACTTTAGTGAAATTTAGAATACTATATAATGTAATAAAATTACATCAACACCCCCCATTTTTTCTGGGTCCCTGAACGCCCCCCTCTAGGTTTCAAACACCCACTTTGAGAAAAACTGCTCTAAGCCTACTCCACGTTCTGTGTTTTTTTACTACTCATGATTATAAACATACTGTTCTTACTTTTGTATATTTTTGGAATGCGTATTTGATCAATTTTTTTAATACTAGTCAAATGTAGGTAAAATAAATATAACATCCAGTGGTTATATCTGACTTGTTTCTACTTGTAATAACTCCTGGTAAATAAATATAATTATTTATCTTTATTATGTCTGATTCTTAATTCGATTTTTGGACTTCAATATGAGAAAACAAGACTAAAATGTTTCAACCGTAACAAGCGGTCTTCGTCAGAGTCAAAAACCCAACTGAAACACTAGATTCAGAGAACATCTGGTGAGGGGTTGAGAAGAGTGGAAGGGAAGAGTGGTATTTTAAAATGGTGAAAGCGCAGGAAAGGACTAATGACAAGAAAGGGATGTTTGGGGGAAACAAAGGAGTACAGTAAGAAAGAGTAAAGAACTATCCGCTAGCTGTCAACCCTCTTTGAAGAGGCTATTGCCCTCGTGACGAAAGTATCATGTTTGAAGAGACCGTTACTAATGTTAATAATATTTGATCTATTAAATTTAATTAGAGACGATTCAATAATATTTCATAACAACATTGATTTTTCATAGGTAATAAATTTAGCTCCTGTCCAATCAATATGATGATTTTCATTTTTTATATGCAAGAATAAGGCACTACATTTTTCCTGTCTACTTACGTTGTATTGGTGTTGTTTTACACCTGTCTTTAATGATTTACCAGTTTGACCAATATAAATTTTATGGCAATTTTTGTACTGAATTTTATAAATACCACCGGACTCCAATTCGCTGGGAGAGTTTTTTATTAACATATTAGCCACATTATTACGATTAGAAAACACTATACTAAAAACAAGTTATTTGGCTAATCTTTCCTTAATGATATGGAAAAATTATAGAATTTGACAATAAACGGGGCTCTGTTGAAGTATTAGAGTAAGTTTTTTTAGCACCCTTCAAAGCTAAATCGATATAAGAGGAGGGGTATTTTAATGAAAGGGCAATTGACCTAATGTTGTTACACTCTTCATTAAGGAATTCAGGAGAGCACTCTTAACGCCCTCAAAAACATATTTCTAAAAACAGAAATTTTAACATTTTTTGGATGTGAAGAATAAAAGTAAACATATGCAAGTAAATTCGTAGGTTTTCTATATACACTAAAGCGTAACTCATTAGGTAACCTATGGATCAGGACATCTAAGAAGGTCGTATTACCACTTACTTCTTCTTCCATCGTGAATTTGATTGTTGGCACTAATGATTTCAATTTTATTAGGAAATCATCTGTATTTAAAGAATTCGGACTAATGCATAGTACATCGTTAACATATCTATACCATTTAACATTTTTGGGCAATATTAAGCTTAACATTTTACTATCAAAAAACTGCATGTATAAATTACTTAGGAGGGGGGATAAACAGTTATCCATAGCAAGACCAAATTTTTGTTTATAATATTATTTTCAAATTGAAAATGACAATCTACCACACAAAACTTAATTAACTCTATTATAGTGGTAGATGGAAGGGGAAGGGAATAATTAATTAATTCCTCCTGGAGTAAGCTCAACAGATCAGTTACAGGTACATTGGTAAAAAGAGACTTCACATCGAAACTAATTAATCTATAATTTTTGTTCATGTTGACTATTTTTAATTTTCTAATTCAATCAACAATGTTTTTTATATGGCTGCCTGAAATTTTTTTCAATTAATGGGCTGAAAACACTTACTAACCATTTGGACAAGCCATATGATGCAGAACCAACCGAACTCACAATCAAACGTATTGGGTAATTATCTTTATGTGTCTTGATCAACCTGTACATATATGGCAAAGAAGGGGATTTTGATATAAAATTTAGTAATAACTTCGGGTTGATTTTTTAAGATAGTTTTAATTTTTTTATTAAAAGAACTATTAACCCTTTCCAAAGGATTAGACCTTAACTTTGTATACACTTTCATTTTTTAACATATTGTCTATTTTATCGACATAATCTTTTTTATTTAATATTACTGTTACTTTAGATTTATCGGCTTTAGTGATTTTTTATGGTATTATCTTCTTACAGCTTAAAATAAGCATAGGAACATTAACAACATCAGTTTTTTATGAAACACCGTATACCATGCCCTTTAAAAATATTTAAAATTATCGATATCTATATTATTTAACTTTTCAGCTTTACAAAAACCCTTAGCCACCTGAACGTAATTTAAATAATTTCTTTTAGGAACAAAATTTAAACCATATCCTAATGCTGCTACTGCATTATTATCTAATATTCTGTCTGATAAATTAAGAAGTAATTTTTTATTTTTATTCCAGGGCCTATTGTCAATTAAGCTCTGAAGTTTTTTATTATGTACTTTAGAAAATTTCTTACATACCTTTCTAAGTTGCCAATAAATATAATCAAATACTACTTTCCTCCAATCAAAAGCGATGAGCTGAATAAGATGAGTTTTGTTACGCACCGAATCACCAAAAGCTAATTTCACATTACTCCAGCACAAAAAAAATATTTTTTTTAGCAAGAAAGAATGAAAATGAAAAAAGAGCCTTCACAAATATTTACCAAACAAATAATTATGTATATATATATATATATATCTACTCGATATTCCGACATTCGTCATTAGCAGGAAGAACAATACAAAGTACTGGTGATGAGAAGGAAACTAAAACTCAATAAGAAGTAATCCTCTATAGGACACACAGATATGAAACAGGAACTCACTGGTATATATTGACGTCCTCGTCAAACCAAAAATTAGAGACTAAGTGTGTGCTTTTAATATTTCTAGGTTTCTTTTTCTACATTAACTCTGTTTGTTCCTTTCCTGTCGTATTTTCAACGAATAAGTATATTGCATATAAATATATTTACAAAAATAATCTTTCTGCCATTGAATTTATTCCTTGGTATGTTGGAGTAAAGAGGGTTTGGCGGTTTCATTTCATAGTCAATGTTCAGTTGAGAAATGACAGTGTGTCAGCAATAGAAAATGAACCCTCTCCTTCGGCTGTATAATAAAAGTACTTTTTCAACTTCTTTAACACATAATAGTTTGGAGACAAAAACGAAATTTACAGAAATAAAATTAACACCAATTAAAAATCAAATAAGTTTTATTTCAGGATTAGACAATGATAATGCAAGTATTACGTACGGATAACATTTCAATACAGACACTTCCTGTTGTCCAGTCGTATTCATTTCACAGTGTTCAAGTATCAGACACTCTTCATGTGTTGGTTCGCATATGCCTTCCTAAACTACCTTTATAAATTTGTTTTAAATGAACAATAAAAACAACAAAAATCTGTCATGTGACATTTATGATTTCGCATAACATGAGTTCTTAATGTTCTCCTAGACGATGTTTGAAGACTGCAGTCATGACATTTATATAGTCCATATTTATGTCTCCAGTTTATATGATTTGTAAAATTACCTCTATGATTTTTTTAAAGGAACAATAAAAACAATTAAAACATGCCTTTTCACCATTATGATATCGCAAAATATGAGCTCTTAAAAGTCTCCTAGACGATGTCTGAAGACTGCAGTCACGACATCTATGTATTCCATATTGATGTTTACACTCTATATGCTTTATAAGACTATCTTTGCGATTTGTTTTAAATAAACAATGAAAACAAGAAAAATAACCTTTTTGATTGTTGTGATATCGCAAAATATGAAATCTCAAAATTTCTTAGACGATGTTTGAAGACTGCAGTTCTGACATTTATACATTCCATATCGATGTTTACTCTCTATATGAATTCGCAGATTCGGTTTTCGGACACTGTTGAAAGGGCACAAAGCACAGTAATAAGTTATTTCAAATGGATTATGAGCAGTGTAAACATGTTGCTGAAACATTTCACTATTTTTACAAACCTTCTTGCATTGGCAACACTGAAACTCTGATTGATTCCTATGTTTTAAATTCAAATGGCTGAAATATACATCTTTTCTGTTACTCGAATAACTACAAATAGAACAACTGAAAATGACTTCAGAAAGAGTGCTCCCATTTCCTTGCTTGTTCAGTTGATGTTGAAATTTAAATGACTTGTTACATGACCTGCAGGTATATTTATACACCAACTTAGAATGTTTAGAAAGTTCATGCCTCAAAAGATATTGATTCGTCTTTCCTTCATACGAACAATGCTTACACTTAAAACTTTTTCCAGAATGCAGATATTTAAAATGACGAGATAAGTATTCCTTGTTAGTCGACGAATAGCTACATAAACTACATTTCAATAAATCTGTACTCTTGTTATGCATAATCCTCATATGCTGAGACATATAACCAGCAGATAATATAGAACCGCACACATGACATGCTTCTTTAATGTGAACACGTAATCTATGCTGTTCTAATTCACAATTCATGCCTGCACTATATTCGCACTCTTGGCAGCTAAATACTCTATCCCGTAGAAGGTGAAAACGACATATGTGTCTCTTCAAATATTCGAACACTTGAAAATACTTTACTAGGACAAAAGCCACACTGTAGTCGACGTTCACTGTGACGGGCTTCATAATGTCTTTTCATTTCCGATCGCTGTTGTTGGCAACAATCACACTTATTACATTTAAACATTCTTTCGTTTCCTGATATAATCACTTTAGCAATATTATCTATAGAATTATCAGATTTTTGGGGAAACACCCTTCATATTTGGAAAACTTCCTCATATGACGCTGCCAGTCACTTTCTTCACTGAACTTCTGATGACAACAGTAGCACTGATACACATCTTCAGTGGCATCAGCATCCCTGATGTATGTAAATGTCTTTCTCTTTCCAAACTTCTTCTGAGCATTACTGAAGATCCTTCCTTATCATTAGTACTATATCGACCTATATCTTCATCACAATAAGGCAAAGTAGTTCTTAAATCTTTCTCTATCAGAGCATTTTCTGTTGGTTCGTCCAAAGTCTAAAACACACCACTGTTATCTGCTGTCTTCACATAAATGCTGACAGTATTGTAACAGTCACTACTCGTTATGACGTCACTGACTTCTTTTTATTGCAACATTTAGTATCGTATTTTTCATATTTTATAACGTCTTTGATTTTGTTTCGAATACTGATGCTCTGGAAATTATGAGAATTGGTTACCTCTTTATCTTCTTCTGCCTTTATGTTGATGCATAATGAATTTGCTATGTTATTCCTGCATTTTGTTATCAGAGCATTTTCTGTTGGTTCCTCCAAAGTCTTAAACCCACCACTGTTATCTTCTGCCTTCACATAAAAGCTGACAGTATTGTAACAGTCACTACTCGTTATGACATTACTGACTTCTTCTTTTATATTGGAACATACAGTATCATCCATTTCATACTTTATAACACCTTCTGATTTTGAGTCTATTCTACTGCTCTGGTAACTATCACTACTTGTTTCCTCATTATCTTCTTCCGTCTTTATGTTGATGCATAATGTATTTTCTATGTTATTCCTGATGACATCATCGCAGTCTCTTCTTGCTTTCATCTTGCCGTTAGCTATGTTCTCATCCTTGACTTTGGTGATTTCATTACACTCTAGTTCTCCGTGTCCACTGAAGTTTTGCACCTTCTTTAGGATATCACTACTAATTAAAGACTTTGATTTCACAATGTCAATGATTTGACTTGAACATCCTTTAGTCTATCAGCATGTATTCTCCAGTCTTCACCTAAAAATCAACACTCAACATTAAGCAACTCTTAGTGACTTCATGTATCGAAAGGCAATACAGTAAAATGACATTAGAATAAAAACAAGACTTTACTGGAATGGACTTGTAAAATATATTCACAAGTTTGCATGACTGGTAAAAAAATATAGACGATAAATATAAATAGAATTGTATGTCATTTGTACTCGCTTGTCTATCATAGAATGACCAGTAATTATCAGTATAAGCATACTTGAAAGTATAAATAAACGTTCAATAAAAAAAATGAACTCATCTATATTTGAATGAAATATTTGTCTAATTAACTACAGCAGTGATAAAGTTTCTTAGCATTTTCAAGCACGATTGAACACAAAATGTGACTTAAATCATGAATCTAACAATTCATAAATTCATATCAAAGACAAAATCACTTTACCTTCTTTAATTTTCAAATATCCCAGCATAGTTTTCAATATATAACAGTGTAACAATATAACAGTGGGAGGAGGTTTCAAACAGTGCTGCATCTTTTTCTAATCCGACACTATGTTCTGTTTTTTTTACCAGTAATTCTCCAAAACATTCCGTTCTTACTCTTATATATTCTTTGACTGCATATTTCATTTCATATGTCTTAATCTTAGATTGATAATTATATTAATACTAGTTCTAATATATTTATAATAAATATACTCGTAACATCAAGTGGTTATATCTGACAACTTGTTTCTACTTGTAATAACTCCTGGTAAATAAATCTTTATAAATAAAATAATGATTTTGTCTGTACATTGCTTAGAACTGACTCATTTCAAGTTTTCTTTACGTTTCATACATTGGAGAAACCGAATCCACCCTTAGAAAAATTTCTGTCGGTTTGTCTGTTTGTCCGCAAAACTTTGTCACAGGTAAACTCAGCTACCATAAGACATATAGAGCTGAAACTTTTACAGTAGATTTGTGTAGGTCTAACTTAAAATATAGGCTATGAATTGATGGGAAATTCAACGTAGAAGTGAAGTTATGGACGTTTAACGCAAAAATGTTGTCACAAGTAAACTCAGCCACCGTAAGACATAGCGAACTGAAACATTGACACTGGATTTGTGTGTGCCTATCTTAAAATATGGGCTCTAAATAGATGATTAATTCAGTACAGAAGCGAAGTTATGGGGCTTTTAGCTGTATTTTCCTAACTTCACAGACAAGTTTGTTTTGAAAATACACAGGTGTGGCAAGTAGGTATTGTTAGTTGATTTTAATTTCAATTGAGCATATGAATATATTGCGTATTTGACATCATGGAAATGGTGTTTCACAGAGTTAAGGATGTACTATCTATTGAGAATAAATGTTTTGTAAACGAGCAATTCTCAGCCCTTAATATGAACAGGCATGAGAAATCAACAAACAAGTTCTTACGCTATATGAAGCCGAGGAAAGAACTTACAAGTCAGTAAAGAGATTGGATTAGTGATGAAGAAGCAGTTCATTATCTAATTGAATTTCTTGACTCTGAATTTATTTCTCCTGGACTGCCTGCTCATGAGTAAAAACTTAAAGTAGGAGCACCAATGATGCTGCAATTTATAGCAGTAACAAATTTCATGTTACGAAACATGAGTGACCCAAAAACTGTGCAACGGGACACGACTCTGAGTTCGTGCTCTACACAGATATGCCATAGAGGCGGACATAATGACTGGATGTGGTATTGGGGAGTCTGTGTGTATACCACGCATACCATTGATTCCGAGCCACTGTCTGTTTCCATTCAAATGATTGCAAGTCCCCTCAGAGTCTATTTCGCAATGACGTTAACTAAGTCGCGAAGGGAGACTTTATCTAACGCATGAATTCAAGTTAGCGAAACCAAGTTTTTCTCACATGGTCAACTGTAGTTTACTTGCTCAATAGTCAGAGGTTTCAACTGATTGTTCTTCCATGAACCTGAAGGACAGACAGCTAATGTAGTGTATACAGAGGCATTTGTTTAACACTGTACTAATAATGGTGTTTTCTACTATTCTATAATTTCTAATTATAGTATTAGTATAATACTATAATTGATATTTTGGAATATCAAGTATAATAGAATTTTAGATTCCGTCAAAGACGGGTACATTTGCTAGTTGAATTGTTTACTTTCATATTAATATGTAATGAATATGTAAGGAAAGTGAACGACATGCATGGCTTATTGAGAAGGGTAGTTTATCCTTTTAAATAGATATGTATATATATATTTAAGTTATAACAAAGCTATCATAAAATTAGACGCTTAAATGAATGAATTCTATATTTCTACAACATTATTGTCATGTGACAGACTGTATCGAAACTACCTTGCAGTGGGAAATTTTGTCTCCTGAAGAGGGCAGAGTATTCTCGATATATGGGCGAGATATTGCTATGACTTTTATGCGTTTTTTTTTTTAAATATTATATTTAATTCTATATATATATATATATATATATATATATATATCCAAATTTAAAGTTTGTGGAGACATGGAGACTTCTTAAGTTTCTAACTGTACTCTTATTGCCAAAGTAACAGTTTTTACTTAAAACCTTTTTCATGGGAAAAAGTATGAAATTTTCAACTAGAAAAACTAAGTATTATATTCAGATTTAATGTAAGACTTAGTTTTTCTGTTTTGAACTTATATTCTTCGGCCTATGTAAAAGGTTTTGAGCAGAAATTCAAACATTCGCAATGAGAGCTTAATTTGAATCTGAACAACTGAGCGATCTCTGACAAAAATTAACTTCGTTTCTTTTTCACGGTCGATATTTGTATCCATATATATATATTGTACAAATTCACCCCAGCTTCCGCATTTACCACTTCCAAATTAAGCTGTTTCTTCTTCGACAGTCTGTTGAATTGAAGGTAGTAATTCCCAAAGAAGTTAAAAGAGCCTTGAGCAATAGTAGCGATTGGAGCAAGTTATCCCGGGAACAATATCCCGGACCTTAAGAATAGCCACCTTGTTTACAAGTACAACTGCAATAAAGAGATCTGTGAAGCCCTTCCTACTTGTTACATAGGGTTTACTACAAACAAAGTCAGGAGACTGGAACAGCATAGTTTAAAAGTTTTCATTTCAATAAAATATACCTCGAGGAAGATTTGGTTCCTACCTATACTAATATATATATATATATATATATATACTGTGTTCATGAAAATACGATCCAAAATGGACAAATACTGTTCAATGTACATAAAGAGACATAGAGAAATTAAAAACACACACTGACAGTCTGTAATTTTCGGTTGAAATGTCTTCAGGAGAGATAACAGGGGAAACCAAGGGCACTGGTACAGAGAAGGATGGAGATCCGGTCTTATGAATAAAAGGTAAAAATAATTACGACCTTAAAAACTTATTTTAGGATAAAATTTCAAATTGTTTGTCTGTTAGCTTTTTATAATTTTAATTTTACTCTGTTTCTCGTTTTTACACCCTCAAAATTCCACCCCTGCTAAGCCAGCCAAACCAGTGTTTTTATTATTTTATTTGTAATCTTTAATAATTATAATATATAGAAATAGTAAACGATGTTTACAATAAGTGAACTGGTTCGGCTTACTATACTATTTGACACTGGACAGTAATGAGATAATTGTAAAAACAGTTTTCTAACACAACTTTTTGAACAATAATTACATACATATTTCCATTTTATTCAGAAATGATGACTCTTACATCAGTAATTTCTTATAAAATGCTAGTAAAATATTGTATTATGCATCTATGTTAAAAACAAGAAAGAAAGTAAAGAAGTCTTCTATTTATGTTACTTTACGTATGTCTAATATTTTAAAAGTCTGCATGGTAGTTTTTTTTAATGTTAAAAATAATTTCTGGCGCAATGTAATTAAACTAATGTTTTAACTATCATCGATCATGTTGCATAATCCGCAGAAACTGTTACAAGTTGATTGCGTACGCTGTGCGGGCTACCATACGAGATCTATGTTAAGTATTTTAAGTTTATATAAAATCATACAGGGTAGAAATATAGACTAATTATGCGTTATTGTGTAGTAGGTGGGTTTTAACTTTAGAATACTATATAAAGTAAATAAAATTACATCAACTCCTTTCCTTTTTTCTGGGCCCCTGAACGCCCCCCTCTAGGTTTCAAACACCCACTTTGAGAAAAACTGCTCTAAGCCTACACCAAGTTCTGTAGTTTTTTACTACTAATTATTATAAACATTCTGATTTTACTTTTGTATATTTTTGGAATGCGTCTTTGATCAATTTTATTAATACTAGTCCAAATTTAGGTAAAATAAATATAATATCAAGTGCTTATATCTGACTTGTTTCTACTTGTTATAACTGCTGGTAAATAAATTGAATTATTTATCTTTATTATGTCTGATTCTTAATTATATTTTCGGACTTCAATATGTAATGAATATATAAGGAACGCGAACGACATGTATGGCTTATTGAGAAAGGTAGTAATATCCTTTTATTCAGATATATATGTATTTAAATTATATCAAAGCATTATAGAAATAGACGTTTTCATGACTCAATTCTATATTTTGTCCTACCTTTCAGTGTGATATTTCGTCTCCTGAAGAGGACAGACGAATGTCGATAGATGCAAGATATGACTATCTTTGTGTTGCTTTTGTTATACGTTATATTCAGTTCATGTATATATATATAAAGATATATATAAATATATATGTAAAATTAAAGTTTATACAGACGCAGTTAGTTATTCAAGATCATATTAAACTCTCATTGCCAAAGTTTCGGTTTCTATTATATGCAGTAGTATTAACATGTAAACAGAAAAACTACTATTACAATACAATTTAATATAATTATTTATTGTGTTACAGTGTTTTATTTTTCTGCCTATGTAAAAGGTTTTTAACGAAAAACTGACTATGATAGTTTAATTTCAATCTAAAGAAATCTCCGATCTCTGATATAATTCAATTTTGTTTCTATTTCCCGTTCGAAACATTTAACTATATATTTAAATATCTATTCGATATTTGGACATTCGTCACTAACAGGAAGAAGATTACGAATTACTGGCGATGAGAAAGAAACCAAAACTTAATAAGAAGTAATCCTCTACATATCTAAACTATATTGACAAAAGGGACACACAGATATAAAGCAAGAACGCACTGCTATTTATTGACGGCCTCGTCAAACCGAAAATTAGAGACTTTAAGTGTGTGCTTTTAATTTCTCTAGGTTCCTTTTTCTACATTGAACTCTGTGTGTTCGTTTCGTGTCGTATTTCCAACGAAAAAGTATATAAGCACACATATATTTACAAAAATAGACCTTTCTCACCTTGATTTTTATCCTTGGTATGTTAGAGTATGGAGGGTTGGCGGTATCATTTCATAGTCAATGTTCAGCTGAGAAGTAAGAGGGTGTCTGGAAAAGAAAGAACCCTGTCCTTTGGCTGTAGAATAAAAGTACTAGTTACAACTTTTTAAGACATAATAGTTTGGAGACAAAAAGGAAATTTACAGAAATAAAATTAACACTAATTAATAATCAAATAAGTTTTATTTCAGGATTAGACAATGATAATGCAAGTATTACCTAAGGATAACATTTCAATACAAACACTTCCTGTTGTCCAGTCGTATTTATTTCACAGTTTTCAAGTATCAGACACTCTTCATATGTTTGTTCTGCATATGCCTTGTAAAACTACTTTTATAATTTGTTTTAAATGAACAATAAAAACAACAAAACTCAACCTTTTGACCTTTATGAATTCGCATAACATGAGATCTTAATGTTCTCCTAGACGATGTTTGAAAACTGCAGTCACAACATTTATATAGTCCATATTTATGTTTGCATTCGATATGCTTTGTAAACTTACCTCTATGATTTGTTTTATATGAACAATAAAAACAAGAAAATTCACATTTATATATTTTATACAGATGTCTATGCTCTATATGTTTTTTCAGACAATGTTTCCAGACACTCTTATAAGGGCACAAAGCACAGTAATAAGTTATTTCAAATGGATTATGAGCAGTGTAAACATGTTGCTGGAACATTTCACTATTTTTACTAACCTTTTTGCATAGACAACACTGAAACTCCGGTTGATTCCTATGTTCTAAATTCAAATGACTGAAATATACATCTTTTCTGTTACTCGAATAACTACAAATAGAACAGCTGAAAATGACTTCAGAAGAGTGTTCCCATTTTCTGTGCTTGTTCAATTGATATGTAGATTTAAAAGCCTTCTTACATGACTTGCAATTATATTTATACACTAACTTGGAATGTTTAGAAACTTCATGACTCAAAAGACATCGATTTGTCTTTGCTTGATACGAACAATGCTTACACTTAAAACGTTTTCCAGAATGCAGATATTGAAAATGATGAGATAAGTATTTCTTGGTAGTCGTCGAATAGCTACATAAACTACATTTCAATAAATCTTTACTCGTGTTATGGACCATCCTCATATGCCGAGACATATTTCCAGCAGATAATATAGAACCGCACACATGACATGCTTCTTTGATGTGAACACAGAATCTATGCTGTTTTAAGAAACTCTTGATGGCTGCACTATAATCGCACTCTTGGCAGCTAAAGACTCTATCCCCTAGAGGATGACAACGACGCAAGTGTGTTTGCAAGTATTGAACACTGGAGAATATCTTATTAGGACAAAAGCCACACTGTAGTCGACGTTGACTGTGACGGGCTTCATAATGTTTTATCATCTCCGATGGCCGATGATGACTATAACAACACTTATTACATCTAAACATACTTTCCTTACCTGAAATAATCACTTTAGCAATATTATCTATAGAATTTTTAGATTTTTTGGGGAAACACCCTACATATTTGGAAAACTTCCTCATATGATGCTGCCAGTCACTTTCTTCAGTGAACTCATGATGGCAACAGTAGCACTGATACACATCTTCAGTGGCATCAGCATCCCTGATGTATGTAAATGTATTTCTAGTTTCCACAATTCTTCTGATTATTACTGATGATCCATCCTTATCATTACTACTAAATCGACCTATATTTTCGTCACTAAAAGGCGCAGTTCTTAAATCTTTGTCTATCAGAGCGTTTTCTGTTCGATTTTCCAAAGTGTTAAAACCACCACTGTTATCTTCTGCCTTTACATAAAAGCTGACAGTATTGTAACAGTCACTACTCGTTATTACATCCTTGACTTCTTCTTTTATATTGCTACATTTAGTATTGTCCTTTTCATATTTTATAACGTCTCCTGATTTTGTGTCTATTCTATCAGAATTTGTTACATAATTATCTTCTTCTGCCTTTATGTTGATGCATAATGAATTAGCTATGTTATTCCTACATTTTGTTATCAGAACATTTTCTGTTGGTTCCTCCAAAGTCTTAAACCCACCACTGTTATCTTCTTCCTTCACACAAGAGCTAACTGTATTGTAAGAGTCACTACTCGTTATGACATCACTGACTTCTTCTTTTATATTGAAACATACAGTATCGTCCTGTTCATACTTTATAACATCTTCTGATTTTGAGTCTATTCTACTGCTCCGGTAACTATCACTACTTCTTTCCTCATTATCTTCCTCTGTCTTTATGTTGATGGATAATGTATTAGCTATGTTTTTCCTGATGACATCATCGCAGTCTCTTCTTGCTTTCATCTTGCCGTTAGCTGTGTTCGGATCTTGACTTTGCTGATGTCATTACACTCTAGTTCTCCGTGTACACTGAAGTTCTGCACTTCCTTTTGGATATCACTACTAATTAAAGACTTTGATTTCACAATGTCAATGTGTTTGACTTGAACATCCACCAGCACATGCTTTCCAGTCTTCACCTAAAAATCAATACTCAACATTAAGCAACTCTTAGTTACTTCATGTATCCAAAGGCAATGCAATAAAATGATATCAGAATAAAAACAAGTTATTGCTGGAATGGACTTGTAAAATATATCCACAAGTTTGCATGACTGGTAAAAAAATATAGACGATAAATACAAATAGAATTGTATGTCATTTGTACTCGCTTGTCTATCATAGAATGACCAGTAATAATCATTATAAGCATACTTGAAAGTATAAATAAACGTTCAATAAAAAAAATGAACTCATCTATATTTGAATGAAATATTTGTCTAATTAACTACAGCAGTGATTAAGTTTCCTAGCATTTTCAAGCAGGATGGAACACAATATGTGAGTTAAATCATGAATCTAACTATTGCAAAATTCATTTCAAAGACAAAATCACTTTACCTTCTTCAATTTTCAAATAGCCCAACATAGTTTACAATATATAACAGTGGGAGGAGGTTTCACAAAGTGTTGCATGTCTTAGAAATCCTTTTCTAATCCGACACTATGTTCTGTTTTTTTTACTAGTAATTCTCCAAAACATTCCGTTCTTACTTTTTTATATTCTTTGACTGCATATCTGATTTCGTATGTCTTAATCTTAGATATGATTTAATTATATTAATACTAGTTCTAATATATTTATAATAAATATACTCGTAACATCAAGTGGTTATATCTGACAACTTGTTTCTACTTGTAATAACTCCTGGTAAATAAATTAGATTGTTTACTTTCATATTAATATGTAATGAATATGTAAGGAAAGTGAACGACATGCATGGCTTATTGAGAAGGGTAGTTTATCCTTTTATTTAGATATATATAGGTATTTAAGTTATAACAAAGCTATCATAAAATTAGACGCTTACATGAATGAATTCTATATTTCTACAGCATTGTTGTCAGGTGACAGACTGTATCGAAACACATCCTTACAGTGGAAAATTTCATCTCCTGAAGAGGGCAGACTATTCTCGATATATGGGCAAGATATTACTATGACTATTTATGCGGTTTTTTTTTTAAATATTATATCTAATTCATATATATATATATAAAGATTTCACATAAACACGTGAAATAACAATCAATGATCAAACGACAATAAGAAAATGGGAAAGCAAGACTAAGATCTTTCAACCGTAACAAGCGGTCTTCGTAAGAGTCAAAAACCCAACTGAAAGTTCTCTTCAAACTGGATACTTTCGTTACGAGGGCAATAGCCTCTTCAAAGAGGGTAGACAGCTAGCGGATAGTTTTTTACTCTTTTTTACTGTACTCCTTTGTTTCCCCAAACATCCCTTTCTGGACGTAAGTCCTTTCTTGCGCTTTCACCCTTTTAAAATAAATACCACTCTTCTCAACCCCTCAGCAGATGTTTTCTGCACCTAGTGTTTCAGTTGGGTTTTTCACTCTGACGAAGACCGCTTGTTAAGGTTGAAAGATCTTAGTCTTGCTTTCCCATTTTCTTATTGTGGTTTGATCATTGATTATACATATATATATATATGTACCGCCCTGTCTTCCTGCGGGACTCTTCGCACCTCCTGATGACGACGATGGTCGAAATATCGATGTGAGTTATGTCTGTGTCTTTCTGTGTGTTTCCTTCGTTTTGAATTTATTTTATATATATATATAGTAATCTAAAATTTATGAGGACACGGTGACTTCTTCAGGTTCAAATTGTACTCTCGTATCCAACGCACCAGTTTTTACTTATAACCTTTTTCATAGGAAAAAGTATGAAATTTTCAAATAGAAAAACTAAGTATTATATTAAGATTTAATGTAATACATAGTTTTTCTGTTCCAAAACTATATTCTTCTGCCTATGTAAAAGGTTTTAAGCAGAAACCCAAATATTGGCTTTAAGAGCTTAATTTGAATATGAAGAACTGACCGATTTCTGATAAAAATTAAGTTTGTTTCATTTCATGGTCGATATTTTTATCCATATATATATATTGTTGAAATGTGCCCCAGCTTCCGTTTTTACGACTTTCAAATTAAGCTGTATCTTTTTAGATAGTCTGTCGAATTGAAGGTAGTAATTCCCAAAGAAGTTAAAAGAGCCTTGACCAATAGTAGCGATTGGAACAAGTTATCCCGGGAACAATATCCCGGACCTTAAGAATAGCCACGTTGTTTACAAGTACAACTGTAACAAAGGGATCTGTGAAGCCCTTCCTACTTGTTACAAAGGGTTTACTACAAACAAAGTCAGGAGACTGGAACACCATAGTTTGAAAGTTTACATTTCAACAAAATGTGCCTCCAAGAAGATTTGCTGTCTACCTATACGAATATATATATATAAGAAACGGTCCACAAGGACTATAAAACTTTAAATTACACAAAGCACGACACAGAAAAAAGAACACTTACAGAATTCAATATTTCGAATTGTTGTTCTCTTCTAGTCTACTCTCCTGATGACGAACAACAGTTCGAAATATTGAATTCTGTAAGTGTTCTTTTTATTCTCTTTTCTGTGTCGTGCTTTGTGTAATTTAAAGTTATATATATATATATATATATGTTATTAAAATAAGCAGCAGCTTCTGCATTGACCAATTTCTTGTTGACACTCCCTAGTTTTCGTATCAGTTTGCGGTGAGACTCTGGTAGCTTCCAAAGAAGGTTAGCGAAAGACATTAACACACACAATAAACTTAGGTCAAACACGAAAACACTTGAATAAACCACTTTCTTTAAAATGCCGTTTTAATCACTAAAGTAAGTATAACTAAATGAACAATACCTAAGAGCTTTCGGCTGTCATTCGCCGTCTTCAGGTATAAGATAAATTAATTATGGTTGATGCACTGAAGTTAGAATGGAATAAAATATTTGAACGGTGTCTACACAAATACTGTCTGTATTTGTAAATACACCTGTGCTTTAGGAAGTAATGCTAAGGTATGCATGGTGACACGGTCGTCCAAAACTACCTGTGGTCCAGTCCCCTCCTCGTCTCCCTTACCGGTATGAAACTATCGTCAAAATTCTTTAAACTAGGCACAGAGTTGAAATCGTTACTTTGGACATTTAGACTAGGGTTACAATCTTTAATATATAGAGCTTCCAGTATATGTAACCTGCTAGGCTCGTGGTACACTTGTAGTATGAAAGTGCCCTCAATCAGGGCCTCCCTCGTCAGTTTTACACGGTGAGCGTCCTCCGTATGGTTTTTAGGGGCCCCAGTGCTCAAGTGGACAGTTAGACGCCGTGAAAGCTTCGTAGTAGTCATCCCTATGTATGAGGATGGGAGGGTTGCACAGTCCCCTATACTGCATTTGTACTCATACACAAGGTGACTACGTTGTAGCTCCGGGGTCTCAGTTCTCGGTCTATTGTGAAGTATTAGGTCCGATGTCTTTTTACTTCTATAATATATAGTCAGCCTTATCTTGTCCTGCTCGTTGGTAGTCTGAATATTGTTATTTACAAGTTTCTGTATGGCACGTTCCTCTTGTCTATGCTCCGTACTAAAGTATCCTTTGTAAAACAGGCGGATAGTCTCTCCTGTAGGCGGGGTTGTCTCGTTACTAGCATACCATTTATTGTAAAAATTTTTAAAATATTTTATTCCATTGTAACTTCAGTATATCAACCATAATTAATTTATCTTATACCTGAAGATGGCGAATGACAGCCGAAAGCTCGTATGTACTGTTCATTTAGTTATACTTATTTTAGTGATTAAAACGGCATTTTAAAGAAAGTGGTTTATTCAAGTGTTTGACCTAAAGTTTATTGTGTGTGTTAATGTCTTTCGCTAACCTTCTTTGGAAGCTACCAGAGTCTCACCGCAAAGTGATAAGAAAACTAGAGAGTGTCAACAAGAAACTGGTCAATGCAGAAGCTGCTGCTTATTTTAATAACATATGCTTAAGGGAAGACCTGCTGCCATTGTACACAAATATATATACATCATGATTTGTGTTCTTGACCCAATATTTATATGATGTAATTTTTTGAGGGTTGAGGTCCAATGATGATCTTTCAGCAAACAAATAGTAGCTGTCATGTAACAGTAGAAAATAGGAATTCTGCAACATTAACAGATTTCCAAGGTAATGAAATAGTGATCTCTATACTTATGAAATAATTGTAAAAGATATAGAATAATTATAAGAATATCCATATGTCAATATATAAAAAAAAAATTCCATAGTCGAAATAACTGATTTATCAATAAATTCCTCTTTGTTACTGTACATATTAAAATGTAATAAATGACCAAATAGTAGAAGTAGTAGTGGTAATTGTAAAACAATCATGTTGTAGCCCTGATGATGACATAAATATATGTCAAAAGGTCGGCAGAAGGACTAGTTTAAAATAATTTGACCTCAACCCTCAAAAAATTACTTCATATATATATAATTAAAGTTACAGCTAGAGAACACAAGAAAAAGGACGAACACTCACGAATCTCGATAATTTCGGCGTCTTGCCGTCTTCAGGAGAGTAGAAAGAAAGAAAATAAAAGGAGAAAGAATGAAGGAACGGAGACGTTAATGCGTCCACGCTAAATGAGGTTTACATAAAAAAAAAAAAAAAAAAAAAAACTATTTAAATATCTGTGAGCTTTAAGAACATCAGAGTGACTGTTTATTAAGTTCAAAATTGAAATGATCGTGAGATGTTAATTAAAAGCATATAAAACATGTTTTCGCTTACTATACAATCAATTATAACACCAATTAATAATCAAAATAAGTTTATAATCAGATTTACATAATGATAAGCCACTTATTACCTATCGATTTTGAGTTACAAAATTAGAGTGAAATAATAAAATTTAATTAAGAGAGAATTAATGTCGTACTCAAAGGATGTGGTGCTGAAGGGTTGGTCCAGTGAAAACAACTACAGGAAATACAGGCCCGTTTGAAGAGACAGTTAGGACATCATATGACAAAGGAGTGGGTATACTTAAAAAACCGTTAACTGAAATACAAAAGGCTATAAACACTAATTTAGAGGAAAGAAATTTATTCTTTGTGATTCTGCGAACACTTTTTTTGAAATTTTGGACACCCCCGTAATTTGTTCACTAAGATATAAAGAGGCAGAAGGATTATTAATGAAAGCTTTGTTTATTTCGAAAGTTAATGGGTTAATGGGAAAGTAATAATACATTCCGTCATACCTCGTAAAGTCTCTGAAAAGCTCGACCGGTTTCGGGACCGCCTGGATTCCATCTTCAAGAGCACCTTACTGACGGATTCACAGTCAGTTAGGTGCTCTTGAAGATGGGATCCAGGCGGACCCAAAACCGGTCGAGCTTTTCAGAGACTTTACGAGGTGTGACGGAATATATTATTACTAATTCTAATTATTTCGAAAGCTTCCAAATTAGAAATTTCTTTAAATTTTCTATTAGCATTTAGTACGGTAAGGTTCATGTTTGGATCAAAGTTATGGTTTTGTGTGACTAGGTATTTTGCAAAATGTGAAAGAATTCTTCATTATTCTTACTACCATTTTTTGTTTGCAAATATTCATTAAAATGTTTACGGGTTTTTTGTTCAAAGGAACGCATTGTCATAGCAATGAAAAATATTGACAATTTTTACAGGACAACTTATAAACTCCACTCAATTAACTGGCATAATAACTCGATTAAGAAAAACAAATTATAAAATTATAAATTTAATTATAATTAAAATTATAAATTTATTTTAACAAATAAAATTATAAATACATTTCATTACATTGGTTTTAATTTAATTCTTTTAAAATCATATGTCATGTATAAATATTCCAAAAGTCGTAGTCACTTTACGTAACAAGAATAAATAATAATTTGCGCTATTAAAACATATTTCACAAAGTCATTTCATTTAATGTCGATGAATCAACAATTTTCTTTTCATGCCTGCTTAAAATATGATTCTTTAAATTACCTTTATATAAAGACTTAAAACTACAATAAAAACAATAAAATGTCACAATATTTCCACTATGTCTTCTTCGATTATGACTATACAAATAATGCTGGCATGTTGTTTCATAAGAACAGTGTTGGCATTTATATTTTTTATTACCATGCATTCGTTCTTTATGATCTCTTAAACTTTTTTGATGAAAAGACTTAAAAGTACATAAATGACAATTCAAAATGATTTTAAATGGATCATGAATTGTATAAACATGATTCTGAAATTCATCACTATTCTTACAAAGCTGCTTACATTGGCAACACTGAAACTCTGCTTGATTAATATGTTCTAAATTTAAATGACTGAAAAAAACATCTTTTCTATTAGTATAATAACTACATTCAGAACAATTGAACTGTATTTTATCTGAATGCTCTCTTTGTCTGTGTTTTTGCAATTGATAATAGTTTTTAAACATTTTACCACAACTTTTACAAGATTTATTCATTAAATCGTAATTTTTTGCTATTTTATCATTATGAAGGCAGTTGTTATTATTTTTAACTGATTCTATTTGACATTCTTCATAATTCCATGGTTTAATATCGCCTGAATGTTGGCATTTAAAGTGAATGTGAAGATTCCTGCTTACATATGTGGTATAATTACATAGATTGCATTTCAATGGATCTTTATTCTCCTGATGAACTGATATCATATGATTTCTTAAAGATCTCTCATTAATTACACAAAGACACAGTTCGCAAGTTACTTTCAACTGACTATGCGCATTTAATATATGAAGTCGTAAATAACGTTTTTTTTTTGTCATATATTGGCAATCAGGGCAGTAAAAATCCATTAATCTTGGACCATGACTATTAGTAATATGAACTTTTAAAAAATGCAAACATTTGAATATTTTATCAGGGCAAAAACCACAAGGTAGCCGACGATGTTTATGATGCATTTCACAATGATTAGTCAAGAAATTCATCTGTTTACACCTGTAAGTACATTTATTACATTTCAAAATCTTTCCTTTCTCAGAGTCAACTTGTTCGCCAATATCACGAAGAATAATGCTTTCCTTTTTAGGAAAACACCCTATATTGTTATAATATTTCTTCATATGTTGCTGCCAATCGTTCTCTTCATTATACTTCTGAAGACAGCAATAACACTTATACACATCTTCACTAGTATCTTTATCCTTGATATATGTAAATGACATATTATTTTCAATAACTCTCTTTGGAAATACCGAAAACTCATTATCTTCAATAGTATCATACTGACAAATATCATCTTCATTTATTAGTGATTTATATTTTGAACTTTCTTTTGAATTACTTGCTAAATAACATTCATCACTTTTTGTTTGTTTCATTGTGTCAAAGTTCATTGAATAATCATTCTTTATATTAGAGCTGATAGTATTTATCATGACGTTATTATTTTGAATCAAACTGTTTCCTTTGTTCGTTACTTCATAATTGTCACCTGTCTTTATATTGCCCAATATATTATCATCTATGACGTCATCAGTGACTCCCTCTGCCCTTGATACGTCAAAACCTTCATCTATTATGACACAATCAGTTTCTTCTGTTTTTATATTTAAAATAATATTATCAATATTTTCATTTTTGAAGGAAATAGCACTGTTTTTGTTATCTATCATAATCTTATCACTATCTCCAACCATTCTTCTTTTACCTCTGACTCTGTTATCAATTTCCTTCGTTACCACATTATTCTTATCAATTTCTCGTCTCCTGGTAAAACATTCTTCCAGCTTCTCGTCATAACCAATAACAGGCTTTGATTTTACATTGATAACAGCTGTGCCTTGTCGATTCTTTAGTCTCTTTCCATGTATTCTGCTCTTTTTACCTGCAAACCAAATAAACATTAAAAAAACTCAACATGGTAATGTTATAATATGGAATTGAAAATAGTAAGATAGTGGCAATGACGTCATCATTAACATTTGCGTATCATAGAATTAAAAATTTTTGACTTCCCTTTGGCCTCTTAAATCGAATATAGTCCAGTGAGGTTATATCGAAATTATGTATATAGTGAAACTATGGAAAGACTTGATAAATATTATGGGGACTCGGCACTATCAATTTCAATGGTTAAGAAGTGGTTTACAGAGTTCCGTTGTGGTCGTACCAGCACTAGTGACGCCGAGCGTTCAGGTCAAACCAAAAGAAGTGATCACGCTGGAAATCGTTGATAAAATCCATGAAATGATATTGAATGATCGGAGAATCAAAGTGCGAGAGTTGGATCATGCTATAGGCATCTCAACTGAACGGGTACATCATATTTTACACGAATATTTGGACATGAAAAAACTCTTCGCGAGATGGGTGCCGCGATTGCTCACACTTGACCATAAGCGCAATCGTGTAATCACTTCAAAAAGAGTGTTTATCACAACACTCCAGAGACCAAGGAACAATCGGAACAGTTGGTTGATGTGGGCGAACGTGGACCAAAGAAAGCCAAGAGTCTGTCAGCCAACAAGGTCATGGCGACAGTTTTTTTTTGGGATACACGTGGTGTCATTCACATCGATTACATCGAGAAAGGTAAAAAAAAAAGATCACCGGCGAATATTATTCAAAGCTTTTGAACAGATTCCACGTTGATTTGAAGCAAAAACGGCCGCATTTGGCAAAGAAGAAAGTGCTGTTCCATCAAGACAATGTACGTGTGCACACTTCTCTAGTCACGATGGCCAAAATCCACGAATTGGAATACGAACTGCTACCCCATCCAGCATATTCTCCTGATTTAGCCCCCTGCGACTATTTTCTGTTTCCAAACCTAAAGAAATGGCTGGGCTGGTAAGAGATTTGAGTCGAATGAACAAGTCATTACCAAAACAAACGCGTATTTGGGGCACTGACCCAACAAAACCAGCAGGATGAGAATCTAGTAGTAGTGGGCCTCTGGTCCGGAACTGCTATTTACGACATGCACTGTTGTGCATGGTAATATTCGTTGGTCCTTGGTATTTTGAGAGCTTTAAGAAAACATATTATTTGGATGGAATAAAAAAAATTAGAAAAACGCTAGACTAAATGTATCGAGCTAAAAGGTGACTGTGTAGAAAAATAAAATGCTTCTTTGCCGAAAAAATTTTGTTTTATTCAAAAAGTCACGGACTTATCAAAGTGCCCTCGTATCATATAAATAACCCCCCCCCCACGAATTCATCATATGATTATCTTCCCCCCTATAATATATCATATGAATATCCTCCCCCCTAGAATATATCACATGAATACCTTCCCCCTCCCTAGAACATATCATATGAATACCTTCCCCCTCCTAGAATATATCACATGAATACCTTCCCCCTCCCTAGAATATATCACATGAATACCTTCCCCCTCCCTAGAATATATCATATGAATACCTTCCCCCTCCCTAGAATATATCACATGAATACCTTCCCCCTCCCTAGAATATATCACATGAATACCTTCCCCCTCCCTAGAATATATCACATGAATACCTTCCTCCTCCCTAGAATATATCACATGAATACCTTCCTCCTCCCTAGAATATATCATATGAATACCTTCCCCCTCCCTAGAATATATCACATGAATACCTTCCTCCTCCCTAGAATATATCACATGAATACCTTCCCCCTCCCTAGAATATATCACATGAATACCTTCCCCCTCCCTAGAATATATCACATGAATACCTTCCCCCTCCCTAGAACATATCATATGAATACCTTCCCCCTCCCTAGAATATATCACATGAATACCTTCCCCCTCCCTAGAACATATCATATGAATACCTTCCCCCTCCCTAGAATATATCACATGAATACCTTCCTCCTCCCTAGAACATATCATATGAATACCTTCCCCCTCCCTAGAATATATCATATGAATACCTTCCCCCTCCCTAGAACATATCACATGTATACCTTCCCCCTCCCTAGAATATATCACATGAATACCTTCCTCCTCCCTAGAACATATCATATGAATACCTTCCCCCTCCCTAGAATATATCATATGAATACCTTCCCCCTCCCTAGAATATATCATATGAATACCTTCCCCCTCCCTAGAATATATCATATGAATACCTTCCCCTCCCTAGAATATATCATATGAATACCTTCCCCCTCCCTAGAATATATCACATGAATACCTTCCTCCTCCCTAGAACATATCATATGAATACCTTCCCCCTCCCTAGAATATATCATATGAATACCTTCCCCCTCCCTAGAACATATCATATGAATACCTTCCCCCTCCCTAGAATATATCATATGAATACCTTCCCCCTCCCTAGAATATATCACATGAATACCTTCCCCCTCCCTAGAATATATCACATGAATACCTTCCCCCTCCCTAGAATATATCAATGAATACCTTCCCCTCCCTAGAAATA
Organism: Hermatobates lingyangjiaoensis; assembly: GCA_026182355.1. Lineage (NCBI taxonomy): Eukaryota > Metazoa > Arthropoda > Insecta > Hemiptera > Hermatobatidae > Hermatobates > Hermatobates lingyangjiaoensis. The sequence goes on along the minus strand of JAPFBL010000472.1, from coordinate 196,797 downwards.
TCATATGAATACCTTCCCCTCCCTAGAATATATCATATGAATACCTTCCCCCTCCCTAGAACATATCATATGAATACCTTCCCCCTCCCTAGAATATATCATATGAATACCTTCCCCCTCCCTAGAATATATCACATGAATACCTTCCCCCTCCCTAGAATATATCACATGAATACCTTCCCCTCCCTAGAATATATCATATGAATACCTTCCCTCCCTAGAAACATATCATATGAATACCTTCCTCCTCCCTAGAATATATCATATGAATACCTTCCCCTCCCTAGAACATATCATATGAATACCTTCCCCCTCCCTAGAACATATCATATGAATACCTTCCCCCTCCCTAGAATATATCACATGAATACCTTCCCCCTCCCTAGAATATATCATATGAATACCTTCCTCCTCCCTAGAATATATCACATGAATCCCCCCCAATACTTCATATGATTATCTTCCCCCTTAGAATGAGTCTTATTTTAGATCTTCATATGATCTAAAATAATGATTTCATAAATATGAAAGTATGTACTAATAATAGATAACAATTTGGAAAAAAAATACATAAAACATTATAAAAACTAAAGGAATTAGGTAAATACCTGAAGAGAAATTCTCATAGTTATTATCCTCGATCTTAATTTGGCTTACCAAGTCACATTCTGAAAGCATCATTTCTATAGACACACCAATGGACATATATTTATGTTATTATAACTATTATTTGGGTATTACATTTGAATATTTCTAATAGAATGCATTATTCTCAAATAAACCAGTAAAAATTGGGCAAAACACATTCGATATTTCATATATTTTACATATTATTAACTAATTTCAATATAAACTTTATTTTATTTTTTATTGGAGATATCAACAAAAAACCAAAAATAAAACCCTGAACTAAAGAATCTATCTATATACTTATAAAACACTGATGTTGTTTAAAAATATTTGTAAAGGCTCTAAACTGAATAAAATATTAGCAATTTTTGTGGGAATTGAAGCCACAAGGCCCTTGGCATTGGAGGTCTAGCGCGCTAGGTACCTTCTCTGCCAAAGAGACCTTTGTACAAGCTTACAAAACCTGATACAAATGATATCAGAAGATTAAATAACAGTTTTTCCATCTAAATTATATTGATTTAATTATAAACATCTTAGAAAAAGAAAATTTAATGAATATCGACGAAATAATTATTTAATATATCGACAAATGATATTCATTATAGATAAAACAAACGTTTTAGAAAATATCAAATTAATATAAGTAAAATATTAACAGCACACAATTATGTACGTAATCAAAAAAAAAAAAAACACTGTCATAATGCCTGTATTCTCTCCTTTTGATATATCTGTTAGTAAGTAAGTAATATACTCGTAAATGATGGAGTTCCTTTGCATCAGAAGGTACAGGAAAGTTCTTAATAAAACTATTCTCTCTAAATTAAGAAGTTTAGGACTAGTTGCATTGGCTGTAGCCTCTAAGGAATTGACTTCTTCCTGTTGTCAAGAGAGGAACTGATGTTGATATCTATAATATTGATATATAGATATATTGTATCAGTCTTACTCAAGGCGCAAAATTTACTAAATTCCATTTAACCCGCAATATGAGAGTTCAAGAAGAAGATGAGAGATAATCTAAATTTGTGATAAATATTGGTGAAGACAGAGTTGTAAATAAATAGATTATTATTGCCCGAAGACGTGTTTAACCGTGCACATAATGTTGATTAGTGTATTGAATACATTAACTCTTTATTCGCCAACTCACAAATATTGTTCACATAAAAATTCTATTTAACGAGACACACAGAGTGAAAATAATCATAGATTCATTGAATAATTTTCAGGAGAAATTAAACATTTATCTGTCATATAACTTGGTTTGTATAGAAACAGAACCCACATATTACCCTCAAGAATTGCTTGACTCACTAGAGTTGTCTGGATTTGCTCCAACATAAGCTAGAACTCAAAAAGGATGCCCCTGTCATGTGTATGTATGAGAAACATTGATCCACCGCGTTTATGTAATGGAACAATACTAATAACCGAGGAGCTTTATAATAATGTCCTGGTTTGTAAAATTATTGCATCACGGTGTCAAGGGGAAATAGTTTTTATTCAAAATTGAAAATTGTTCTATCTGAAGAGGACAACTTCCGTTTTTCAAGGATTCAATTACCAGTTAAGTTAGCATTTGCCATGACTGTTCATAACTCTCAAGGAGAGACTCTACAAAAAGCCTTAGTTCATTTATGTAAAACAGCATTTCAACATGGCCAATTACATATTGCTCTCAGTAGGGTCAAACAGAAAGAAAACATTAAAGTTATTTTTTTTTTTTGGAAAATTCAAATTGTAAAAAAAAATGTAAATAAAGAAAACTGTCTTAAAAAGGCAAAAATATTTTCATTATCCTCTTTATTAGAAATGAATTAATTTAGAGTTTATCTGCATTTATATGAACATTATAGCATTAACAAGGAAGGTGTTAAGTTGACCCAACGGGTCACAGTAGTCTAGTATTATTCTAAAAATGATATATTTAATTTAAAAAAACTTCCAGCTGATTGGGTAAACATTCCAAAACCGGCTAAACTGAGTATTGATTTTAACGAAGAAATTATATTAATGCATTCATTACTACTCCAAACAGTGATTTAGATATCACAATATAAGTTTTAACTGTCACCTTTTAGCATATAAAAAGTAACGTATGGGAAATAAAACTGTTTCAAATAGTTACGTATAACAAATGAATCAGAAACGCAGAATCATTTTAACAAATCACTTGTTTTATATCTTATGTAGAAAAAGAGTCAGATATCACTAAAAGATTACAGAGTAAAATGTTGAAGTAATAGTCCATCAAAAGAATTAATAATAAAAAAAAATAATGATTTATGACAAATAGGATAAGTTAATGTTAAATTTAACTACCAAAATAAAGCCACAACCACAACTATTATATAACCACAGCGCCAAACTATTACAAAAAGCACTCTATAAAATTACATACTATTAAAAACCAATGATATTTACCTTCTTTAACTTTTATATTTGTAGACATTTTTTAACTTCACACAAGAGGTTTCAAACAGGGTTGCCTAATCAAGGAAGTTTGATCAAATTCTGGGTTGACCAGGTTCACTTTATCTACCTAACATTTTATATGTATCAAGTTATATGTTTTATATAATTTTTTTGAAAATATATAAATTTAGAATTTTCTGAAAAATATATTTTTTTGTGATTTAAAAGCCTCTCTACTGGCTGTAAGCTCCCTCACTCTTTTATTTGCTCTATTAATAATTAAACTAAAAAAAAAGTTGAGATTATCACTTTCACAATATCTTGTTCCATTTAGATATTGAAAATATGAAGAACTTGTTAAAATAAAATGACATCATGAAAAACAACAAATTAAAGTTGTAAGAACTTTAATTTTCTGATCCATCATAATTTGTACGTATTTCCCTAATGTGTCAGTTTTTAAGAAATATTGTTATTAATTTTCTACCCTTTGGATTCATTATTAAAAATCTATTCATATTCCTTGCTCCCGACCATGAAGAGTATCTATTAATGAAATACGTCCTTAATAAGATATTAGTCCTTGGAGAGATATTCTAGTATGTAATTCATCCGTTAATAGTCTTTCTTGAAATAAGAATACATTAATGCCATACTTACTCATAAGAACATAACTATTCTATTATATTCCACCAAAGAACTTTGAAATTCAAGAAGAATAAGTTCTATTAAATTTAGGAAAATATAATTCCTTTTCCAATAAATACACCAAACAAACATTGCAAAAAAAACCATGGAATGCGAAGATTCTACGATCGGATATTTAAGGAAGTATGTAAACTAAAGTTCAAGTAAACTCCAAGAATATTTTAATTGTAATGTAGAACTTTAACAATCATAAAGGTAATTGGTAGATCAAGAGAAGTAATAACGCGACAACATATTTATTGTATTTGAAACCGCTTAATTTTTTGTAAGTTATTTAACTTAATGAATATTCTTTTAAGCAAAGGGAAGGTTATATGTGGATAATGTTACCATGAAATCGAAATTTTCACAATATGATTTTGTTCCATCACTTTTTCACACAGATCAATGTTTAAGAAGTAGCAAATAGTTAATTTTAATGCAGACTACAGATAAAATGTAGATCCTATATCAAACTAGAAATATTTTTTTTATAAATAATAGTTATAGTGACCTATAAGTTTAAGCGTTATAATCAGTGATGAGATTCACCGGGATTCAGCCGGTTGGTGCGAACCGGTGCTTAAAATATTATGAGTTCGGCGAACCGGTTGTTAAAATTACGTAAACCCCTATTCAGACCTGTATTAATTAGCCCACAATCAAACTCCACAAGTGTCGCGTGACTCACGTAACTTGTGCATGAATGAAAACGTAATTTGCGCATGTATATAGCCTATATATAACTAAACAATTTTGTTTCGTTTGCATAACTGTTACAGTGCTGAAACTACTCGTGACAGTGCATATGTTGAGTTGGTCTAACCTACATTAGGCCTAGTTTTAACTTTTAGTTCTGAATCAAATATTGAATGTTTTTATAGATTTAAATTTCCTGAAATCGCCAGATTAAAGTAAGTGTTTGTTTAGATAAATAATACAGGGATGGCTGTCCGTCTTTACAACAAAAATTTTCAGAAGGACCTAACTTTTAATGATTGATATTTTGAATGAAATGTCATTGCTCAGTAATGCCCCTCCAAGCAAGAGACACAACTTTGTTCAGAGAAGAAAACCTCACAAAAGTGGTCTATTAAAGCATTTTGAATTGCCTAAACACAATATAGGGTCATTTGAAAAAGAAATTGATTGATGAGAGGTTTGCTTCGGACGCATTCAAAGAGATCCAGTTTTTCTGAAAACCACAGTTTGTTAGCCTACTTCGTCAAAAATCTACTGGAAGCAATAATAGAAAATATGAAAAAAAAAAAAAAAAGACTGATCGCTGGTGTCATGTTAAAGTAAACAAGCAATGAGTAGGAAAACTTCCTTGAGCTATTTAACTCGCCGAACTTATAATACTTGTATTTTAAGCACCGGTTCGCAACCATTTTCAATCCCACTATTGGTATAATAGGGAAGGTAGACCCGTTATTCCCACTGTTAAAGCATGGCTAGGAAGTACTCCTTCCGACTGACCATACCAAAAAACTACAGAGCAATCACCATGATTGACATTCAGTTTGCTTGTCATCCCGATTACGTTTGACCCTGCGTCTACTATAATACCATATTCATCTGTATTTGATATTCATTCATTTATTTTTTCTTTTAAGAAAACAAGTTTAGTTTTGTATTATACCTGTACAATATTATACCTGGTATGTATATTAAAAAGATTCACCTAAACACGTGAAATAACAATCAATGATCAAACCACAATATGAAATGAGAAAACAAGACTAAGATCTTTCAACAGTAACAAGCGGTCTTCGTCAGAGTCAAAAACCCAACTGTAAAGTTCAGTTGGGTTTTTGACTCTGACGAAGTCTGCTTGTTACGGTTGAAAGACCTTAGTCTTGTTTTCCCATTTCATATTGTTGTTTGATTGTTTATATATATATATTGTAGGGTAAAAATCTAATGAAATGGTCTCCACATATAAAAATTTTAATGATATAAACAACGCGTTTCGAACACATAGTATATTCTTCCTCAGGCATTAACTAAAAAATACAATGGCACCTTTGTTAATATTTTTTAGTTAATGCCTGAGGAAGAACACTACGTGTTCGAAACGCGTTGTTTATATCATTAAAATTTTTATATGTGGAGACCATTTCATTAGATTTTTACCCTACAATGAGTAAATACCACATAATAACTGATTGCACTGCATTAGAATATATATATATATATATTTGTCTACAATGGCAGCAGGTCTTCCCTTAAACATATGTTATTAAAATAAGCAGCAGCTTCTGCATTGACCAATTTCTTGTTGACACTCTCTAGTTTTCTTTCACTTTGCGGTGAGACTCTGGTAGCTTCCAAAAAAGGTTAGCGAAAGACATTAAAACACACAATAAACTTGAGGTGAACCACGAAAACACTTGAATAAACCAATTTTTGAAAAAAAAACGTTTTAATCACTGAAATAACTATAACTAAAAAGAACAATACATACAAGCTTTCGGCTGTCATTCGCAATCCTCAGGTACAAACAAAAAATTAATTAAGGCTAATGCACTGAAGTTAAAATAAAATAATTGCCTATACAAATACCGTGTGTATTTGTAAATATACCTGTGCTTTAGGAAGTAAAGCTAAGGTAGGAGTGAAGAGAGGGGGAGGTATGCATGGTGACAGGGTTAACCAAAACTACCTGTGGTCCATTCACCTCCTCGTCTCCCTTACAAGTTTGAAACTATTATCAAAATTCTTAAAACTAGGGACAGAGTTGAAATCGTTACTTTGGAATATATACTATTTATATATATATATATATATATATATATATGTAGTAAGAATATTAGGGAGTCTACCAGGATCAAATAAAATGAACATTGCAGTACTTAGATTTTATTTAAAATCTTTTTCTCACAAGCTGATATAAATAATTTAAACATGAAACTCTATCAATACCTAAATGAAATGAAAGTTCAATATTCTCGGCAGTAAGAAGAAACCTTCTCTAAATAACTATAAGATAAAGTTCTCTTCAATTAAGAGGAAGTGAGAGTGAGATAGATAATTCAAGTTTAGTATCAGGTTTTTTTTTTCATACCTACAAAAATGTTTCATACGCAAGCATTAAAAGGATATTGAAATTTGTTAATTTCTGAATTAGGTTTTTTTTTACAATAATAACTTGACATATTTAGTATCACAGGAAAGAATAGGAGCAGTGTTACCACTTTCTGCTGTGCAGAATCCTAAAAAAAAAATTTTTTTTACCTACGATTTTTTTACATAAAAAAAATTAAATTAATGGAATACATTAAGTATATATGAATAAATAAGTCATACATAATTGTTAAGGACAGGAATAGTGTAAGATTTATATACAGATAAATCCATTTAAGGCATAAATAATAATGTCTTAATTGAAGAAATTAATACACAGTCACTACATACTATCATCAATCATTGTTGTCATGTTTCTTAACAATATGTCTGCTTAGACAACTTTTATCAACAGATTTAAATCCGCAATAAAAACAGTAGAACACTGTTCGGTTTCCATTGTGTCTTCTATGAATATGTTTATATAGATTATATTCGCATATCGTTTCATATGAGCAGTGTTGACATTTATAAACTTTATTTTCATGCTTCCTTTCCATATGACCTTTGACACTGCGTTTATTAACAGATTTAAAAGGACACAATTCACAATTATAAACTATTTTAAATGGATCATGAACAGTATAAACATGATTTTGAAATTCATCAGGATTTTTACATAATTTCTTACATTGGCAACACTGATAATCAGATTGATTTTTATGTTCTTGATTCAAATGAATAAAATATAAATCTTTTCTATTCGACGAATAAGAACAATCTGTACAAGTGAATTTCATTTTATCTGAATGCACCCATTGTCTATGCTTATATAATTGATAATAGTTTTTAAAAGCCTTATCACATTGTTTACAAAATGACTTATTCATTAAACCAGAATGTTTTGATATTCCATGCTTATAAAGCAATGTTCTGTATTTAGTTTCAAACGAGCATTCATCGCACTTCCATACTTTTGTCTCATCAGAATGTTTATATTTAATATGATCGCGTAAATATTTACTAACATATGTTGTATAACTACATAGATTACAACATAATGGATCTTTATTCTCGTGATGAACAGTCATCATATGATTTCTTAATGATTCTTTATTTAATTCTGATAAACACAATTCGCAAGTCACTTTATATTGATAATGAACACTTAATACGTGTCTTTCCAAATTATTTTTTTTTGCTGTATAATATTCGCAATCTTTACATTGAAAAACCATTGGTCTTGGAGCATGACATTGTGTAACATGATTTTTCAAATATCGCAAACATACTAATACATTATTTGGGCAAAAACCACAAGCTAATCGTCTTTGACCATGGTGAACTTCATGATGATTTACCATATGTGTTGTTTGCTTACACATATAACCACAACTTTTACACTTAAACATTTTCCCTTTTTCGCTATCAACTTTATCAGCAATTTCAACAATATTAATATTTTGCTTCTTCGGAAAACAACCCATATAGTTATAATACTGACTCATATGTTGTTGCCAGTTGTTTTCATCTTTATACTGTTGAAAACAGCAATAACATTTATAAACATCTTCACTAGTATCACCTTTAAAATAAGTAAATGATTTACTATTTTCAATAACTCTTCGTTCTTTAACTGAAAAACTTCCTTCTTCACTGCTTGCAGAACGAATAACATCATCTTCACTAAGTGATGATTCTAAACTTTTCATTTCTTTATTGTTTTTTTCTTCAGCAGTTGTAATGTCAACACTGCTTTTACAGCTGTTTGTTTGACAAGCAATTATAGTGTTATCATTTTTTATATTAGACTTGAGTTTCTTTATGGTAACATTATTAGAAACAAGATAACTGACTTCTGTTTCCATATTTATTTCATTATTGTCATATGATTTCATATTAAACCCAATTCTTTGCTCATCTTTCGTAACGTTATCACATTCTTCTTCACTGCTTATCTGCCGGCATGTTGCATCATCATTTTCATTCATCATATCACAATTACTATCATCAGACTTTATACTGTAGTTTATTCTTTGACGAATGTTGTTTTCCTCTTTAGTTTCATCTTTATAGTTTTCCATCTTTTTCTATCTAGCAAATATCCTTGTTTATCTCATTCTTCGTGACATCATTATTAGAAGTAGCACTTCATTCATGACGTCATAAGCAAAAACAAGATTTTGGGTTTGATTTGTCATCAAATGTGACTCCTACATCCTTTAGTCTACAATCATGTATCCTTCAGTCATCACCTAAAAAACAACAAACAACATTAACTCTCGTTGCCAACAAACGAGTTTGATTTTTTATCCTGGAAAATTGACCGAACCCCGATTAGAGAACACACCTATTCTATCAAACGGTCGATATATTATTGAATCTGTTATCTATATATATATATATATATGAAAAAAGACAACAAATAGAAGAAGCGAGAAAACTTACTGGATCGAAATATCGATCCAGTAAGTTTTCTCGCTTCTTCTATTTGTTGTCTTTTTTCATTTATATATCTGTCCGGTTTGGACCGTTTTAATATTTTGATTATATATATATATATATATAAAAGTATAAGCCACAAGGAAAAAGTAAAAAACACAGAAAATATGCTGTAAGGCCTTTCAAATATATGTCATCAGAGAGCAACTAAAGATTGATAACAATAAAGGTTACAGGTTTGTTACAAAAAACAAAATATGGGGAGACACTACAAAACACATGTTAAAATATAAAAACATATAAAATACAAGCTAAAAAAGAAAAACAACATACAATTTAACAAAAAGGAAACAAAAAAACTAGGTACCAAATGGAGAAACATCAGTTCGATTAGAGCCCACACTGCAGGATTTTAAAATATCATGAAGTCCAATTTGCCTGACTATACCTTCAACCAAAACATTATCCAATTTAAAAAGTCCCGGGCTGGATAATGTTTTGGTTGAAGGTATAGTCAGGTAAATTGAACCTCTTGATGTTTTAAAGTCCTGCAGTGTGGGCTCTAATCGAACTGATGTTTCCCCATTTGGTACCTAGTTTTTTTGTTTCCTTTTTGTTAAATTGTGTGTTTATTTCTTTGTTGTTTTATCTTTTTAGCTTGTATTTTATATGTTTTTATATTTTAACATGTGTTTTGTAGTGTCTCCCCATATTTTGTTTTTTGTAATAAACCTGTAACCTTTGTTGTTATCAATCTTTAGTTGCTCTCTGATGACATATATTTGAAAGGCCTTAGAGCATATTTTCTGTCTTTTTTACTTTTTCCTTGTGGCTTATACTTTCATTAGTTTTCATCACGTGTTTATTGTGATTATTTAGTATATATATATATATATTATTAAAGTAGACGGCAGCTTCCGCATTTACGACTTTTTTGCTCGTTTTCTCTAGTTTTCTTACTAGTTTTTTCTGGTAGGGAGTGATTTCATGGAGGAGTTGTCCCAGAGACATCAAAGAAATAATCTTTTAGCTTAATCAATAATATTATATTTTTTACACTTACAAGCTTTCGATTTTTTCATAAATCATCTTCAGGTATATATCATTATTAAACAGATTAAATTCACAGAATAAAATTTTTCTAAATGTTATACAGACATTAAAAGGAATAAAAATTTAGATGTTAATAGAACTAAATGAACTTTGTGAAAAAACAAAACGAAAAAAAATCGAAAGCTTGTAAGTGTAAAAAATATAATATTATTGATTAAGCTAAAAGATTATTTCTTTGATGTCTCTGGGACAACTCCTCCATGAAATCACTCCCTACCAGAAAAAACTAGTAAGAAAACTAGAGAAAACGAGCAAAAAGTCGTAAATGCGGAAGCTGCCGTCTACTTTAATAAAATATGTTTACAAGAAAATCTGCTGCCAATATACACTAATATATATATTGATAAAAGTATGGACCGTGGAATAAAAACAAAACTGATGTTTATCAGGATTCGGTCAGTTTTTCAGGTTCAAATTAAACTCTCATTGCCAACGTTTCGGTCTTTATTCAAAACCTTTTTCAGAGGCCTACAAAAACAGAGGAATATATGGAATAATATAATCATTCAAAAATCAAACATACATAGGTTAGGTTAGGTTGCAGGGGCAGTCCCACAAGGGAACACACTTAGGCCGAGCATTGGCCCTTTGTGATACCACACAATGAAGATTGATTCTACACTGGGAGTCTTAAATTTTGCCAAAATCAAGCGTATTTAGAGTAGGGATCTTTAAGAGTACCTAACATCGTACAGTCTCGGGACGGACAGTTTAACGTCCTTCTCCGAGGGACGACATGTTCAGATTTATTCACCTCCCGCATGAATAAATCGAGGGCCAGGTGGGGATCGAACCCCGGTCCTATCAGTTCAGAGATGAGCACGTATCCACTGAGCTAACCTGACCCCCAAACATACATAAAAGTGCAATTAGTTACAATTAAGAAATTACAATAGAAATGTTGACTATATGTTAATGAGAAAACTTACAGAAGTAGAATCAATCTTCTTTGTGTAGTATCACAAAGGACCCAAGGTTTGTTCTATATCTGTTCCCTTGTGGGACAGCCATTGCAACCTAAAGAGTTGCCTACTACTACGTGAGAGGTGAATAAATCTGAGCATGTCGACTTTTGGAGAGGACGTCAACAGTCGGTCCCGAGCCTCTACTCTTTAAAGATCCCTATAATCTCCAAATACACTTGAATTGGGCAAAATTTAGGACTCCCAATATATTATCAACAGGTAATGTGGCTCGCCCATTACTAAAACGGACCACAATTTCTGCCCCTAGAACGGCACTAAAAGGTAAAACCTTATAAGTGTTGGCGTGCAAGTGATGCAGAATCTTTGATGGATCAAGTTGATATTTTACACAAAAATGGGCCCAATAGTGTAGACGATCCCTATTGTTTTGGGAAGAATTATGCATGACGGGGAAATTCACTTTTTTTGCCAAAACCTGTTTTCAGAAAACATTTTTTTCTCTTAAACTGCTATTTCTAGAGTTTTTAAATTTTGGTATTATCTTTTGAGTTTACAGATTTTTAAAACAACGGGAAATATATTTTTTTTCCAATAAAATGTAAAACTTTTGACTTATAATTCAATCTCAAAGCTTCTCAGAGCTTTACAAGTCATACCGTTTGACGGATCAAAATCTATACTAAAAAGAGAACATTATGTGGAGGATGAGATGAGATAATTTTTTTTTCAAAATTACAATCGCCAAAGAGGCGTTACAGTACAGTTTCTATTTTCATAAAATTTTTTTTTTTGACACTAAACGGCTCATTAAAAAACCATGAAAATTTAATCAAAAATTGAATAAGAAATGAGCAATTTATAAAAAAAAAAGAATCATTAAATTTCAATCATAAAAAGCTTTAAAGAGCAATAAAGCTATAAAAACTGTTTGTAAGATATGACATAATGTTGCTTATAATAAGGTTGAGTGTAGGCCACTCCAGATTTTTATTAATGCTATTGGGGCATATATCAACATATAGTCTAAAGAAAATTTAAACACTCAACCTATCAATGGATAAAAGGTTTCAGTTGACACATGGTTGAGACAATTCACTAACCAGCTAATCTAACAAGCCTTCATTTAATTTTTAATTAATAATACATACACAAACATTAAACAACATTAAGATTGGTATAGGTAACAGAAAATCAGTTCAATTCAGTATTGGCATTTCAAAAAAAAAAAGAAACTAGAAAACAAATAATATTCCTACTTACTCGGCAGGCATCTCTGACTTCAGGAATGATATAGTAAGGATATGAACCTCCACGGAAATACCGAGAAATATCAGCTAGACTCTCAGTTAGTTGTTGAGGATGATTTCTTGAATCTAAGGAAAAAAACAATCCCTGAAATTAAATCACTTACAGAGTAACAGATACAATGCAATAAACAAGAATAAAGGAATGCACAATCTGATGTACAAAGAAATAACAACTATGCCATGACACTCAAAATGCAAAACACATCAAAACTGAGAAACAAATATGTAATATAATTAAAATCATATATATTATAGATATATACATCACAAATTGGCCAATCAAAAAAATGTTTAATTTTAAAAGCATACACAGGGAAATAAAAAATCAACATGAAATATTGCTAAATTATTTGAATTACATAATTACCTGAGAAGAATACCCCTTAAGAATCATCCTTAATCTTAATGTTACATTCTTAATCAACCAGTTACATTCTTCTGGAAGAAAAACATAATTACGGTAAACTTGATTGTTTTTAAACATATAGCTTTAATATTACGCATGAAGATTTTTAAAAATATATTACCACTTTATGATTATAGTTATTTAGCTGGCATTGTTAAGTTTTAACTAATACTGCTTAAAATGTAAAAGTAACATTTCAAAAATAGATATGCAACAAATAGTTCACTAACTTGGAATCATCTAAACGATGAGGTTTATTTTTAACCTAGACAATGAATTAGATAACAATTCAAAAGCTTTAAGAGTAACAGAAGCAACATATTCCATTAAATAATGGAATTCAGACTAAAAAGAAAATTTCTTTTTTCGAAAGTAGGCTAAATGAATGGAAAAAATATCTACATAAGTTAAGTTAACATAAATGACACATTTGAGTTTCAGGTATGTTAAAAACCATAAGCAAATCCACTTTATTACATTATATACTATTAAAGATCAATACTATTTACCTTCTTTAATATTCACAGTCGTAGACATCCTCTAAACAAACTTTACTAAAGAGGTTTCAACCAGGGTTGCCAGATCAAAAGAACATCCATACGAGGATAGGTTTTTTCAATATTCAGTTTACGTAAAGAACTTAAATATTTTATATAAAAATAATATAAATATAATTCATAAGTTAAATGAAATATTTAGAAATATTAAATTAATTGTTTAAAAAAAAATATTTATGAGAGCTAGAGAGTTTAACAATTTTTTTTTATTATTGATTTTCATCAAATTTAGTATATTTATTTGCAATAAAAATCACCTCCAATAAACATAAATAAATTTCCTTTGTCTTCCATGGTATGATGGATTTGTCTCACAAAATGCTTTAATAAATCTATATATTGCACTCTTGAACAAAACTTAATATCAGTTATAATTACTTTATCTTTGTGAATTGTAGTATTCACAATTTCCATGATATTGAAATGTGATGAATAGACTCTCTCCTCAAGAAAGAGTATTTCTGTTTGTTGACAAATATCCAGTTTTTCACTATTCTAGTTTAATAGTTCATATTTATTATTTTCAAAAATTAGAAGCTCCCAACTATAAAAGTTTTAAATTATACTGAATAGCTGGATTTAGCTTTGATTTGAGTATGTAAACTGGCTAATTACTAATATATTTTCTCAGTATACATTCATAGCAACCTTATAACAGAGGTTATAATTTTATATATTAACAACCTTATAACAGAGGTCAGGCCGGAATAATTTTTTAATTGTTCTTATTTTCTGTACTATAATAATAACTGAATAAATAAATAACTGAACAAATCAGTTACTAAAATTGTTGAAAATCATGAAAATAATTTTTATTTTAATAAAGTTATAAATAAAACAAAACTGCTCCATTATTCTCCAGTAAAATGTTATGCTTCCGGGAGTGTCTTTAATTAAAGTTCTATTAATTTAGTTTATTCACACAACTTGATATTTCATACAGTGATAACTTCAAACAGTAAGTACGATTTCATTTTAACTTATTTGTGCAATATCATAAGTACTTAAACAGTTTAATATTATCATGTACAAATAATTAGATGACTACTTAATGATTACTTTCAATGAATATGATACGTTGACTTTTAAATCAGCATTCTTTTTGGGTAACACATTTTGTATCTTTTTGCTAAAATAAACCTTTGTGGATTAAACATAATGTTAAAAAAGATTTAAAATGTTTATTATGGTTTATTTATGAAGATAACTATTTATTTATCTATCTATTTATTAATGGTACATGTTTGCTACAGAATATTTCACAATATACCTATTTACTTCGAAATATGCTAAACTAATTAAAATATTGTTGCTTAATATATTTCTTACAATTACTATAATTTAAGATGAATTAAGAAATAATAATTCCATTAAGTTCTTAAAATGAATTATGGATGTTATACTTATTATAATTTAGTAGCATTAAGAAAACAGAATATATTAGATACATATCATATTAAAAATGTACATGTCATACTTCATAAATAATCTTGTATTAAGCATTGTACATTGTATATAAAAAACATATTACGACTTAGACTTCTTAAAAATGAGATTATGTTAATTAAGCATTTATTAAGAAGGTACATTAAGAAAGTGTAAGTTACTTAAGTTATTGATGAGAAGTAAATTCCATATTGCGACTATAATTTAAAAAAAGAAAGATAATTTATTTTTGTAATGGGTATTGATACAATTAATAGTGTTGAGCATTGTTTAAAAATGACAACTCCAAACTTTTTTTTTTCAACAGCTTTAAATATTGATTACATTTTCATTATAACCAGTAAAATGCGTATAGGCATTCATTAGAATGAATTAATTGAAATATGAACTGTTGTTGTTGCTCCTACAAATGAAGTCCTTGAAATACAACTTGTTTTAAAGGTTTAAAAATCCTTCTATTGGGAGACTTTGAATTATGAATTGCACATATTTTTCTAAAATCTATAATTATTCAGTATACTCTCTATAATTTGAATAATGAAGACACCAACATTTTACTAATTAATTAATTAAATTGATTATCAATGAATTCGATAATATATTTACTCACAGTACTGTTGAGTCATACTACTTCAGTTATTTTTATGTTGTGCACAAATTATACTCTGTATAATATTTCTCTTAACAGTCTTTCATTTAGTGAGATTATTTCTATAGTATAATCTTTTATATTAAGTAATCAAAAGTTAGTTGTCTAAATGTCCATACTTAGGAATTATATTAATGATTATGGGAAGGATAGCATATGCATGTAGTCCATGGAAGGCAGTCAAATGTAATATGCACATATGTTTTATTTTAAGATATTTACAAATTTAATTTATTTTATGGAACTTATTCCTGAAAGTTATTTTAAAAAAACTTTTTATTTTAAATTATAACTATTATTCTCAATTCCTTATTAATGTAAACCATATAGCAATAAGAATAAAATTTATCACTAAACAGTGTAAAAAGAAAACTTTCAAACAAAATAACTGTATCAAGAAAATTTCAATTTTTATGAAACATTTAATAAATTTATTTGATTTTATAATGAAGTAAAAAGAAGTCATAATGGGGTTGGCCACTCTGTTCTAGGACTGTGTAAGTGAACTCTTGGACTCCCTAAAGTTCTTTGCATGTTCGAGCCAGTCTGCAACTTCCCTTCATCAAAGAATCATGGCGGAAAATGCACTGTGGCTTATGCCAAGGTAAATTCAACAATTTTTCTTTTTTCACAGATAATGTCACTTGATTTTTTTCTGTTAACACTAGTCTTTTAACTATATGTCAAAATATATGTTAAATTATATGCAATAAATTAAAATTTTAATGGTAGTTAATTTGCTGCTTTACTTGTATTAAAGTAATTGCTAATTGCTTCTCTTTTGTTCACTGGTATGAAACACAGATAGAATACGTGTTCTTATCATAAATTTTGATATAAAAAAATACATTTTTTTTATTTATTGAACTGAACCAATGAAACATGGCCGACAATGCACGGAGTTAATATAAAGCGAAGGTAATATTATTAACATTTTTTTTTGCATTAACAACTTATTAGGGTATAATAGGTTTGTTTGTAAATAAAGAAAACGACAAGAATTACTTTATGTTTGACATATACCAGAATTATTTGATTATGACTGGTCACAACCATGACTGACAAAGATTCCACCCTATTTTATATTACCATTGAGGTAATGTTAACATGTGTGTATTGTTGCAGGTACAGACGAAAGGATACCTGTATACAGGTTAGTGGGCATGTTATGTGTTTATGCATGTAATCATTTCAGGTTTTTGTGTTCAGTTTATTACAGTACCCAGCAAAGCACACACAACGTCTTGCACTGTTTGACAGTGCACCCTTGTACTTCCACTGTTCTTCCCAGACAAATCATTATCTGTTAGGTCTCTATAAGAGTGATTCTCAAGGGTGTCTATAGGATTTCTAGGTGTCTCTCAGTGATTCAAATAATACATCCAGACATAAAAACGTAGTCACCATACCTCATCTTACAAATTGCATCTCTTTTTGTGAACGCAACATTATTATTAGTGATAAGCAATAGCGATTTTCTTCTTAAGAAGACCTACTCACCTCAAATATATTTTATATACAACGAATATGTTCTACCAATGGCGAGATTACTTTTGTTCACCACTCTGAGCAAAAATTTTACAATTTGCAACAACATTATTCCCTAGTCAAAACAGGCAACACACAAAAACACTCCAATGGATTGAAGAGGAAATTCGAGGTCCTTCCTATCCCTATAAAACGTTTTAGCCCCAAACACTGAAGAAGACGCCAAGGCTCAACAAGTTTATATTTCCCTGGGCAGAAGAAGAAACAAACTCAAAGTAAGTCTCATATTCTTTATTTTTTAATGATTATTTTTATCGTTTTGTATTTGATGTAATTAAAATATTTCTAGGAAATTTGACTGAAGTGTGCTTTCAGCTATTTGTAAAATTAAGAACTCTCCAACTTCAAGCAGATTCAGAACCGCTACCCTAGAAACATGACAAAGGCTTTTCAGGTATATGAAGATGTCTGATTATTGTTATTGTAATTCTACTGTGTAGGTAACTTATCCATACATAGGTGCTTATATTTGTTTTAAATCTTCTTTTTAACATGAATCTGTTTTTGACTAGAAGTCAAAAACTAGAAGTCCCCAAGGTTTCGGTGCAAGAAAAAATCCCCCCTCCCCCATCAAAAATACTTCCACCCCAAAAAAAGAAAATGAATCTATTTTTTGACTAGTAGTAGTATATTGAACCAATAACAAATTATCAAAAAATACAAAAACTTCTGTAAAATGAAAGTAAATTTTTACAGGTCATTATATTTATTTAAAAAGTGAAACGCAAGTGAAATAATTTTTTGGTGCTGAAAAAAATTCACCAAGAAAAAAACCCCTGAAAAGAAAAAAACGGGGGACCTCCCCCCTCCGGGGAAAAAACCTTCCCCCCCTCCAAATGAATCTATTTTTGACTAGAAGTAGTATATTAAACCAATACCAAATTAGCAAAACATATAAAAACTTCTGGAAAATGAAAATTATTTTTACAGGTTATTATATTTATTTAAAAATTGAAACTCAAGTGAAATAATTTTTGGTGCAGAAAAAAAAACGGGGGAACCCCGCCCCAAATTAATGTTTTTGACGAAGTAGTATAGTAAATTGCCGAATGGTAAATTACATACAAACATAATGAGAAAAAGTAGTGTTAGTTTACCTTTTGATTGTTTTTTGAGGGGGGGGGGGAAACCCCTCAAAAAATCCTTCAAACCCCCCTCCAAAAAGAAAGAAAGGAAAATGAATCCATTTTTGACCAGAAGTTGTATATTATATATTAAACCAATATCAAATTACAAACAAAATATAACAATTTCTGTTAAATCAAAATAATTTTTACAAGTCCATTATATTTATTTAAACAAAAACTTGAAAAAAGCACAATATAAAAAAAATGCTGATACAATAAACAATATATTTTTTTTGTTATAATAATAACAAAATCATTTCAGAAAAATAAAATACATCGAAATAAAAACCATAGTTTTAAGTACGTCTCAATGTCAACTTAAGTCTCAAATCATGAACTGAGATGAACACAGAACACAGAATATTAGATCAAGTAATCATATTCTTTTTTTCTTTGGTTTATATCGCCGAATGGTAATATATATATATATATATATGATGTAATTTTTTTTTGAGGTTTGAGGTCCAATGATTAAAACTAGTCCTTTTGCCGACGTTTCGACATATATTTTTGTCATTTTCAGGGCTTGGAAATCTGTTTATGTTGATTTATGTCATTTTCAGAAAACAAATAGTAACCACCATGAAACTGTATTAAATAAGAATGCTGCAACATAAACAGATTTCCAAGCCCTGAAGATGACATAAATATATGTCGAAACGTCGGCAAAAGGACTAGTTTCAAATCATTATACCTCAACCCTCAAAAAAATTACATCATATAAATATTGGGTCAAGAAAACAAATCATGAAGTATATATATATATATATTCACTTGATAAACGGAAAAAAGATCCAAACTGGACACAATAACAGTTCAAAACTGAAGATAGGTAGCACAGAAAGTAAAAGAAACACACTACCAGACTCAAATTTTCGGGTATTCGTCTTCAAGGAGAAAATCCGTCTTCTTTACTAGCCGTTGCGTCTACAACGTACTTGGTCTCCCTTTCTCTTTTCTCTTGAAAGCAAGACTAAGATCTTTCAACCGTAACAAGCGGTCTTCGTCAGAGTCAAAAACCCAACTGGAACACTAGATGCAGAGAACATCTGGTGTGAGGGATTGAGAAGAGTGGGAAGAAGTGGTATTTCACCATTTTAAAATACCACTCTTCCCTCCCACTCTTCTCAACCCCTCACCAGATGTTCTCTGCATCTAGTGTTTCAGTTGGGTTTTTAACTCTGACGAAGACAGCTTGTTACGGTTGAAAGATCTTAGTCTTGTTTTCCCATTTCCTATTTGTGGTTTGATCATTGATTGTTGTTTCACGTGTTTATGTGAAATCTTTTTATATATATATATATATATATATATATATATATAATGAGGGTTGACAACCCTCTTCAAAGAGGGTTGACAGCTAGCGGATAGTTTTTTACTTTTTCTTACTGTACTCCTTTGTTTCCCCAACATCCCTTTCTGGACATTAGTCCTTTCCTGTGCTTTCACCCTTTTAAAATACCACTCTTCCCTCCCACTCTTCTCAACCCCTCACCAGATGTTCTCTGCATCTAGTGTTTCAGTTGGGTTTTTAACTCTGACGAAGACAGCTTGTTACGGTTGAAAGATCTTAGTCTTGTTTTCCCATTTCCTATTTGTGGTTTGATCATTGATTGTTGTTTCACGTGTTTATGTGAAATCTTTTTATATATATAATATATATATATGAGGGTTGACAACCCTCTTCAAAGAGGGTTGACAGCTAGCGGATAGTTTTTTACTTTTTCTTACTGTACTCCTTTGTTTCCCCAACATCCCTTTCTGGACATTAGTCCTTTCCTGTGCTTTCACCCTTTTAAAATACCACTCTTCCCTCCCACTCTTCTCAACCCCTCACCAGATGTTCTCTGCATCTAGTGTTTCAGTTGGGTTTTTAACTCTGACGAAGACAGCTTGTTACGGTTGAAAGATCTTAGTCTTGTTTTCCCCATTTCCTATTTGTGGTTTGATCATTGATTGTTGTTTCACTGTTTAGTGTTTTTATTATAATCTTTTTATATATATATATATATATATATATATATATATATAATTGAGGGTTGACAACCCTCTTCAAAGAGGGTTGACAGCTAGCGGATAGTTTTTTACTTTTTCTTACTGTACTCCTTTGTTTCCCCAACATCCCTTTCTGGACATTAGTCCTTTCCTGTGCTTTCACCCTTTTAAAATACCACTCTTCCCTCCCACTCTTCTCAACTCCTCAACAGATGTTTTCTGCATCTAGTGTTCTGTTGGGTTTTTGACTCTGACGAAGACCGCTTGTTACGGTTGAAAGATCTTAAGTCTTGTTTTCCCATTTCTTATTGTGGTTTGATCATATATATATATATATCTTTTACTTTCTGTGCTACCTATCTTCAGTTTTGAACTGTTATATATTTATATATATTCTATGTTTGTTATTGAGGGCTAGGTCAAATAAAAGAAAATAAACTCCTTCCTAGGCCGACGTTTCGATGTATTTGTACATCATCTTCAGGGCTAAAATTAGAGTAAGAACTATAATACATTTATCAAAACAATCTACAACTCACATAGAGAACTAACACACATTTTTGAGACCAACAGATATATACAAAAGGTTATTTTATAATCAGAGTTGTTGAAGATGATGCACAAATACATCAAAACGTCGGCCTAGAAAGGAGTTTATTTTCTTTTATTTGACCTAGCTCTCAATAAGAAAACATAGAATAGAATAGAAGAGGTCAAGAACAATTTTTGGAGATGATATATATATATATATATATATATATATCCACTTAAAATTCGTTTGTGAACTGATATATATATATATATATATATATAGGTGTATAATAAAATCGGGATTCGGTCAATTTTCCAGGATCAAAATCAAACTCTCAATGCCGACGTTTCGGTTTTATTTAAAACCTTTTTCATAGGCAGAAGTCAGAATTTTTGAATTAGAAAAATGATGAAATTTACATTATATAAAATGAAGTAACAATAGATAGTTAGTGAACTAACATCTTAACTGGTCAAAAACTTAGACCAGACTGTTCCAAGTCTGGAACCAAGTCTGGTCCAAGTTTTTGACCAGTTAAGATGTTAGTTCACTAACTATCTATTGTTACTTCATTTTATATAATGTAAATTTCATAATTTTTCTAATTCAAAAATTCTGACTTCTGCCTATGAAAAAGGTTTTAAATAAAACCGAAACGTCGGCATTGAGAGTTTGATTTTGATCCTGGAAAATTGACCGAATCCCGATTTTATTATACACCTATTCTATCCAACGGTTGATATATTATTGAATTTGTTATATATATATATACACATAGTGAAAAAATTTAGTGCTTTGTTTTTTGAGGATTTTTTCCTAGATTCCGCCAGTTTATCCTGGTATTTCTACAAAGCAATAGACTCTTTAGTGCAAATCAGAAATAAGATTAATTTTGAAGTTTATAACTATAATGATCTCATAATGTGAGTAAAAGCTTTCACAATAATTCACTCATCTTTTGAAATTCAATTTCACAGTCACTTGATTTAATGATGCTGAAAAGTCACTTAATTATGAATTTCACAGTCACTTGATTTAATGATGCTGAAAAGTCACTCAATTATGAATTTCACAGTCACTTGATTTAATGATGCTGAAAAGTCACTTAATTATGAATTTCACAGTCACTTGATTTAATGATGCTGAAAAGTCACTTAATTATGAATTTCACAGTCATTTTGATTTACTGATGCTGAAAAGTCACTCAATTATGAATGTCACAGTCACTTGATTTAATGATGCTGAAAAGTCACTCAATTATGAATTTCACAGTCACTTGATTTAATGATGCTGAAAAGTCACTTAATTATGAATTTCACAGTCACTTGATTTAATGATGCTGAAAAGTCACTTAATTATGAATTTCACAGTCACTTGATTTAATGATGCTGAAAAGTCACTCAATTATGAATTTCACAGTCACTTGATTTAATGATGCTGAAAAGTCACTCAATTATGAATTTCACAGTCACTTGATTTAATGATGCTGAAAAGTCACTCAATTATCGTCTCATGTCTTCTTAAAATATGACCCTTTAAATGATTTTTATAAAACACTTTAAAAGAACAGTAAAAACAATAGTATACTATCCTGTTTGGGGAATGCTTCCTGTAAATATGCTTTCCTAAGTTTAACTGGCTTGTTGTTTGAAAACAACATATTTTACATTTAAATACCCGACCATCATGCCTTGCTTCAATATGGGATTTAACACTTCCTTTGCGAATCGATTTAAAAGGACACAGGGCACAATAGTGCATCACTTTAAATGGGTCATGCGAAGCATATACGTGATTCTGAAAATGCTGACTGCCTTTACAAACCTTTTTACATTCGCAACATTGAAACTTTGATTGATTTTTATGTTTTAGATTCAAATGACTGAAATAATGATCTTTTCTATTGGTTAAATAATTACAATCTGAACAGTTGAATTTAATCTCTTTTATGTGCTCAAGTCTTCTGTGTTTTTTGAGATGATTTTCCAATTTGAATACCATGCTGCAATCTTTGCAAGTATAGTTATAAAGGGATAAACAATGTTTTGAAAGTATATGTCTGTTAATACTGCTACTGCTATATTTGGATTTGTATGGGCACTGGTTGCAACTCCAAACTCTAGACTGGTCAGAATGTTGATATGAGATGTGTCTGCGAAGATAGGATTTTGTATAGGTTGTATAGCTACAGACAGTACATTTGAGCAGGTTTTTATTTTGTGGATGAACAGCAGACATGTGTTTTCTCAACCAGCTTTTATTCAATACAGACAGGCATATATGACAAACAACTTTGACTTTAAAGTGAACATATGATATATGCTGGCGTATATTATTCTTTTGGTTTGTTCTATATTGACAATAATGACAATAGAAGAATATAGAAGAAGGAGCATGCAATTGTGTTACATGCCTTTGTAAATAGTCCAAAGAAGGTGTTTCTTTATCAGGGCAAAACCCGCAATGAAGTCTTCGCTTCAAATGCACCATTTCATAATGATTAATCACTTTTATTTTCAAAGCAGATGACTTATTACATCTACTACATTTAAACACTCTACCTCTACCAGAAACAATCTCTCCAATATCATCAAGAATAAACATATCTTTCTTAGGGAAGCACCCTCTATAGTTATAATACTCTATCATATGTTCCTGCCAGTCATTCTCATCAGCAAACTCATGATGACAGCTGTAACACTTAAACACATCATCATCACCATCATCAGCCCTGATGAAGCTAAATAACTCAGTATTAGTTTTATTAGTTTTAACCATACATATATTTGCTTTAATGCGTGATAATCTATTACTTCTAACTATCTCACTCTGACTATTATAGTTTTCAAAAAATTCACATCCAATATTAATTGTATTTTCATTTTCTGTTTTTATCGTATTTTCATCCAGTATGTCGTCATCAGTGTGTTCTATCTTCACATCAGTGCATATAGTTATACTGTCGTTATCACTACAGACTTCTTTCTTTATCATATGACTGCTTATCAAGTCACCATTGTCGCCACCTATCTTCCAGTTGACTCTCTTATCATTCTCAAGGCTCTTGATATCATTAATCTTTAATTTAGGGTTTCTGATAACACGTTGCTGTTCCTTCTTGACAACATTACAATAAATAGCAGCCTTTGGCTTCACTATATCTTCAAGTGTCGCTTCAGAAACCTTTTCTCTATTACCATGTATCCTCCAATAGCCACCTGCAAATCAACAAACAACATTATACAACTCCAACTGATAATATCACAGATAATGGTTATATATAATACATATATCAATGATCAAACCACAATATGAAATGGGAAAACAAGACTTAAGATCTTTCTTTATGTGAAATCTTTATATATATATATATATCATGATAAACGAAAAACGGTCCGGCAGGACAGATAACACTTAAAATAAACAGTGACACATAGACTGAAACATAACAAAAGACTCACTTTTCAATCTTTCGACCGTAATGGCGGTCGAATATATATATACGCGTTCAAAATTCAAGAAGAGTAATACACGGAGTAAGGAAACACACTTACAGACTCAAATTTAATATTCAAACTCTATATATAACACAGTAGCATTTAAATTATGTCTAAATTAAATTTAAATAACCAAAATACTAATTACATATGTGCGTAAACTTAATAAAACCAGTTTTTTCTAATAACTTCTACATTCTCATTTATTATGTCTTTATACAATATTTGTCATTTATAAATACATGTTTCTCATTTAAAATCACGTAACAAAAACAATTAGAGGTAAGTATTTTTGGGGCTGGAATAGATTAATGGCATTTCAATTGACTTCAATGGGGACAATTGCTTTGGGATACGAGTAAATTGACATACGAGCAAGGTTACGGAACGAATTAAACTCGTATCCCGAGGTACTATAGTAATTATAATTATAAAAAGAATAGAAAAAAGTCAATTCACTTCATATATCAAATTCAAAGAATCTGCCAGAATAAAATAGAAAAAATCTGGAGTAGCCTACACTCAACTTTACTATAAGTAAACTTAATATCAAACTTCTTGGGTATATAATATATAATGCCTCATTTAAGCATAATATAATCGTCTAAATGGGAGTTGTTTGTTAGTCTTTCATTCCTGAGGTAGTACAGATAGTTATTGATCCACTTATCAATAGATAAGCCTTTTTTGCATGTCACACAATTAATGGGTATACAATCATTAGTATAACTACAGCAGTAATAACATTGTGAAAAGCCAAAGTGAAAATTTGCTTGTACGAAATAATTTCCTACAAGAGAGCATAGCTTTTGCTCCAATAGCCAGTGGATCTCTTACATAGTTTATCTGACCTCCTTCTACATTTAAAAATTAAGTCAAATTTTCCCATTTAGAACTTGAAACTATTTTAAGTATTTTAAAAACATTAAAAAGTTTTTGTCTGAAATGTCATAAACATGTAAGAAAAATTGTCGCTTTCAGATAATTTTTAATTTAAGATGGAGGATAATTTCATTTATTATTTTTAAATGATTTAAAAATAATCATTTTTAAAAAGATTTTTTTTTATTTCTGAATAATGTTCTATATTTTTGGTCTTCTATAAAATTATTATACTGGAAATTTTATGGCATGCTAGGGTTTTTAAAAACTCACTTTTCTTTCTCTTGGTCAAAAATCATAAAAAACCAGTTTAGTCTCAGCGAATGTTATTTTTTCCCACGTGCTGTACTCTGTTATAAGTTTGCTATAAATGTATATTGAGAAAAAATATATTAATTAGCCACTTTTTCGTTCTTTAATCTGGTTTAAAGCCAACTTCTCTGTATAATTTTAAATTTAAAAGCTAGAAGCTTGAAATTTTTAGAAATAATGGTATAACTATTAGATTAGAATAGTGAAAAAACTGGAAATTAGAAAAAAACATAGAAGCCCTTCTATAGGACGTAAAAGTGCATTCCAAAAACTTCAATATTACCCAATAATAATGTAATTCATAAACGTAAAAAAATCAGCATCTGATATTAACCTTTGTAGAATGGTGCAACATATAGATTGATTAGAACATTTTGTTAGACAAACCCATCATACTTTAAAAAGGATCAGAAATTATATGTGCATATGCTCTACTGTTGTTGATTTTTTACATATAAGAATTTTATTCTTCATACATCACATACAAGTCCTTAAATCGTTTAAACATTTTCATTATACCTTTAAACACTATATTATTTCGGTGAATTCACTAAAAAAAATTCTAAGTCAATGTAAATAATGTAAAAAAATATCAAAAATTTGACAAGTATAGCAGGTAATCCCTTAGTCTAGGATGAACAAACAGTTTTTATAGTTTTATTGTTCTTTGCCGTAATTGAAATTTGATCATTTTTTTATGAATTGCTAATTTTTTGTTCCATTTTTGGTCAAATTTTCAAGATTTTTTAATGAGCCGTTTAGCGTCAAAAAACATTTTCTGAAAAGAGAAATCGTACTGTAACACCCCTTCGTCGAATGTTATTTTGAAAAAATTATCTCATCTCTTCCTCTACATAATGTTCTATTTTTAGGCATACTTTCATTTTGATCCATCTAACAGTATGACTTGTATCGCTCTCATAAGCTTTGAGATTGAATTATAAGTAAAATTTTTACATTTTATTGAAAAAAGAATATTTCCCGTTGTTTTAAAATTCTGAATATATTTTTCGTTTGTTCCATTTGTAGCCTCAAAGATAATATCAAAATTTCAAAACTCTACGGTTATCAGTTAAGGAGAAATAAATGTTTTTTAAAAAACGGTTTTTGGCAAAAAAAAAAGTGACTTTCCCATCATTCATAATTCTTCCCAAACAATAATAGGGATCTTGTTCCCTATGGGGCCCATTTTTGTGTAAAATATCAACTTGATCCATCAAAGATTCTGGACTGTAGCATGGTAACAAGCAATGCTAACACACTCACCCACCCACCCACACACACACACACACACAGACATCATCGAAAAAACGTCATAAAACGACTTCTGGGATCTCAAAACATGTAATTCCGTCAAAATCTCGAGATCGATTTTTTTCACGATCACTATACTCGTACTTTACTTATAGTAAAGTAAAAATAAATATTATAATCATAACAATAAGACTTGGAGGTATACCATGAATATTTGGATTTTTCTCAAAATGAATAGCAATTCAAACAACAATAAACAAAAATATACTATCAATCATATTTATTATTGTTATAATATCAATAATCGCTCTATACTATTATCTACGAATCCTACCATAATAATTATTAATATGGAAAGACACAATATTACAATGAAATCATAAAATAAAAGAAACAAAATTACTATTATAGTAAATTTAATATTACCAATAATATTATTAAGAACATATTTTAATGTTTCCAGTTAAAAAAAGTTTTATTTAAAATTTTATATTAAATATAAACTTTAGCTTTAATATAAAATTATTCAGAATTTGCAATCTAAAATCAAATCTCTATATATAAAGTTCGTGAGTTTGTTTGTTTGTTTGTTCACCCATTTCCCGTGGAGATAGAGACTTTAAATTAAATATATATTATTTATTACCAGAATAATGTTAAATAAAAAAAAAAATTGTATCTATATTCCAAAAATTGGAGCCAGGGTAGCATGCCGTCTTGTGTGTTCACCGATGACAGAAGTGCAAATGTATTAAATATAAATGTAACAAATGTATAATAAACTATTACATTAGAGGTTAAAAATGAATAATTTTAGAAACAAACTTGAACACAACTGTCAGATAAAATACGAATGTTCTAAGGTATTGAAATTAATTCACTGAACATGATTGACAGGGATAATTTTAATTGTTTTATCTTGCTATTAAGGCACGGAAACAGATTCTTATATGGCCCAAGCTTTTGATATAGTATTCTTAACATGATTCAAGATATATACACAGTAAGTATATTTTGCATAATAAAAATAATTTAAAAGTAAAAAAAATGATATTTCTTATCATATAAATAAATAAAACATCAATTCAAGTTATATAGACAATGAAATATATTTAAAACAAACTTGTAAATTGAAATATTCGATTTATTTACCCAACTTAAAATAATATTAATGAAAGGAATGTGTCATTATAATATTACCTAAGAACATTCGTATTTTATCTGACAGTTCTGTTCAACTTTGTTTTTAAAATTATTCATTTTTAACCTCTAATGTAGTAGTTTATTATATATTTGTTACATTTATGTTTAATACATTTGCACTACTGTCATCGGCGAGCACGTAAGCGACTCATTACCATTGGTCCATGCATTTACTTTATTACCATTGTTTATATTATTCAAATATTAAATTTAAAAATTTTTTTGTTAAAATTTATTTTTAATATATTTGAGCTATTGTCATCAACGAGCAAGCAAGCCAGTGGGCTACCCTGGCTCCATGCCTTTATTACAAGTGTGTATTCTACGCAAATATTAAATAAAAAAAATTCTTTTGTTACATTTATATATAATATTTTTGCACTACTATCATCGGCTAGCACGCAAGACACTTGCTACCCCAACTCCAATTTGGAAATATAGTAACAATTTTCTTTTATTTAACATTATTATGGTAATAAATAATATATATTTAATTCAAGGTTTCTATCTCCACGGGAAATAGGTGAACAAATAAACAAACTAACTCACGAACTTTATATATAGAGATTTGTATTCGATACGCCCATCTCAGACCTGTATCTTGTCCACAAAACTTTCAAAATCACGCATAAATCAAATATTTTGTATATTCTATTTAAACCATTTGTCCATTTACTATAAAATTGAAACTCATTCTAAGGTAAAATGGATAAACAAACAAAAGTTTCCACACAAATGAAGTTTTATTCAACATAAATGCGTTTCGAACACTTTGTGTTCATCATCAGGAAGACACTATAATACAAATTATATCTAATCTGTCACAAAATTAGAGTTAAATAATAAAATTAAGAGAATTCAAGACAAGAATCTTAATTGAATTTTATTATTTTACTCTAATTTTGTAACTGATTATATATAATTTGTATTATAGTGTCTTCCTGATGATGAACACAAAGTGTTCGAAACGCGTTGTTGTTGTTGTTGAATAAAACTTCATTTGTGTGGTGACTTTTGTTTGTTATCCATTTTACCTTAGAATGAGTAAATACCACACAATTACGGATTGTACAACTGATAATTTAAAATTGAAACTATATCTGAAGACTTACTCTGTATTTCAGGAATATTATTAGATG
Source organism: Hermatobates lingyangjiaoensis (assembly GCA_026182355.1). Classification (NCBI taxonomy): domain Eukaryota; kingdom Metazoa; phylum Arthropoda; class Insecta; order Hemiptera; family Hermatobatidae; genus Hermatobates; species Hermatobates lingyangjiaoensis. Next base: position 167,658 of record JAPFBL010000472.1, on the reverse strand, counting down.
AGCTTGGATCTTTCTTCCATTCAGGAGAACTGGATGAACTCACACTAGCTCCTTGAGTATCATCTTCAGGACCTAAGGTAAACAGAATGATCAATTTAAATTTAATAAAGTAACATTTATATTTCCTACGTAGTGCAACTTATTATGTGGTATTTACTCATTGTAGGGTAAAAATCCCAATGAAATGGTCTCCACATATACAAATTTAATGCTAAAAAGATTTCACATAAACACGTGAAATAACAATCAATGATCAAACCACAATAAGAAATGGGAAACAAGACCAAGATCCCCCAACCGTAACAAGCGGTCTTCGTCAGAGTCAAAAACTAGTTGGGTTTTTGACTCTGACGAAGACCCTTGTTACGGTTAGGGGATCTTGGTCTTGTTTTCCCATTTCTTATTGTGGTTTGATCATTAAATTTAATGGTATAAAGGCGTTTCGAACACGTAGTGTTCTTCCTCAGGCATTAACTAAAAAATACAATGGCACCAGAGAGTTATCTATAGTATGCAGTAAATTAGTACAAAATAAAAATATTATTTTATTTTATTTTTATTTTGTACTATATTTACTGTATACTATAGATAACTCTCTGGTGTCATTGTATTTTTTAGTTAATGCCTGAAGAAGAAATATATAATGTATTTATACAATATATAATCTATGTGTTCGAAACGCGTTGTTTATAGCATTAAAGTTTTATATGTGGAGACCATTTCATTAGCTTTTTACCCTACAATAACATTTATACATTAACATAATAAAATAAAAGTAAAAGAAAATATATTCTGACAATCTGTTATTTTATGCCATATTTTATAGTCGATTCTAAAATAATATACTAAACTGGAATTATTATATATTTAAGCTATATTTACATAACATAATGGAAATTATTGTGTAACATTAAAGATTTTGATGCATGTGGTGCCTTCAGGTGGAGCATGCTGTTCTCTGACAAAAAAAAAAAAAAAAAAAAAAAAAACTAAAACTGGTGTACCGGGTAATAGCGATTACATACTATTAGAATAATATTAGGAGAAAGTATTATGTGTCTTCACACAAAAAAAAGTTTATTATAAAAACCTAACAAAACGTTTCGAACAATTGATGTTCTTCTACAGGTTACTCAGTCCTTGCTTGATCTCACCCACTGAATAACTACCCAAGCAGAGCAGATGAAACCTGAAAAAGAACATCAATTGTTTGAAACGCGTTATTAGTTTTTTATATGTAATGAGAAAGTATTTTGAAAAAAGGAGGACAAATAAACTATTGTTAGTTTTTATTAAAACTAGACTTAGTTTGTTTTTCCTCTTTTCTCGAAAATATTTCTACATCACAAATTGATTAATAGTCCTTTCACTCATCTATATATATATATATATATATATATATATAATATATATAATCGTCAGTTGGGTTTTTGACTCTGACGAAGACCGCTTGTTACGGTTGAAAGATCTTAGTCTTGCTTTCCCATTTTCTTATTGTGGTTTGATCATTGATTTTATATATATATATATGCTTTTAAAAACTGGATGTCTGTTTCCACTTGATTCCATTTCGTCTTATATACATATATTTCTTTTACAAATATATATATATATATATATCACTCAAAATACGAAAAAAACGATCCAAACTGGACATAAATCAGCTCAAAAACGAAGAAAAGCAACACACAGAGAAAGAGACCCACTTACAAACTCAAATGTAAGTCCTTTCGGATGATCCGTCAAATATAGTTGATTGTGTATTTAACTTGAATTGATGTTTTATTTATTTATGTCATAAAATAAATTATTTTTTTTACTTTTAAATGCTTTTAATTTTGCTAAATATACTTCCAGTGTATATATATCTTGAGTCATGTTAAGAATACTATATGAAAAGCTTGGGCCATATAAGAATCTGTTCCCTGTTCCTGTCAGTCATGTTCAGTGAATTTATTTCAATAACTATTGCCATAATTTGTGAGTGACTCGAAATATCAGGGTAATCTAGTTTACAATAAAGACACTCACTGTACACTGACAAGTGAAGACAAATCAACTAACTGTCCAATCACAGGTTAACCAACCAACCAGATCTAAGAACGAATATTCAAATTTACATATAATAAACTTTTTTTTGTGTGGAAACATAATACTTTCCCCAATATAAGTAAATATCACAATCTAACAGATTACACAATTAATGAACTCTTAGAATAACAACATACATCTAAGAATAATTTACACACATTTTTAATAAAAATGCCTTAAATTTAATGAACAAAAAGTATAAAACAGAAACAATATTTTCCCATAATAGTGGATTCAATAAAATTTTCTTTTGTTATTGTATGAATTTGAAAAAAGTTGATGCTTTTATACCATATAATGCTAAAAAGAGTATTTATTTCTTTTTATAAATATGGTTCATACGTTTTTACTCGTATGCTGTTTCTATGTCAAAAAAAACACACTTTTATTTCCTATATAAAATGTAATTCACAAATAAACATTTTTTGTTCATTTATTAACCATGATTAAATGGATATAATCTATAAGTAAATTGTTTTGCCTTCCAGAGTGCTTCCTAGGGTGGGGGGGTGGGGGGTGGGGTAGAATTTTTTTTACTAACAATTCTTTTGGTAAATTCATGCATTTTGTCGTCATTACCACAGAGGTTAGTATCATTAATATTAAAATCATAGTAATCCGTCTTACCTCGTACCCTGCTGCTGAAGTTCTTCTGCTGCTGAGGTTTCGGGCGTCACCCATCTTCAACAAGAACTGATCAACTGCCACTGATCAACTTGATCAGCTCTTGTTGAAGATGGGTGACGCCCGAAACCTCAGCAGCAGGGTACGAGGTAAGACGGATTACTATGATTTTAATATTAATTCTTTTGGTAGCCCAGCACTATGTCAACTTTATCAATTTTACATTAAGCCACTTAACAAGAATTAGAAATAGAATGGAAATCCTGGGAAAAGTAACATAAATCAAATCAGAAAGAACCTACAAATCATTTGAAGAAAACGAAATACGCTGTCCAAGAGAGAAAATACGTTAGAAATCATATCACAATCTATAAAATTTCCATATAACTCAGCATTATAACTAACTGAATAAATATTATTAAATTTTATATTTACCATAGTATAGATTATACGGGTCATCTTCAATTTTAATATGGCTCACCAGGTCATAATTTCCTGAAAGAAATGACACATTGAAGGTTTGAACTTAATATTAATATTAAGTTTTAGGTATGACTATTTCTAATAGTTTTAATTATTACAATGGTATGGATCACAAATTGTACAAATTACAATTCTTGGCTAGAGTATACTTTAAGAGCCCAGCGTTTACAGATACGGACTTTTATACAGAGGTTATAAGGGTTTCCCTACTCTCCAGTAATGATTTTGGAGTCATTTCTTTTTCTTAAAATGACAACTCATACTTATATTGCAGTAATGTTTCTTTCAATATAAATTTAATTAGTTCTTGGTTTGGAAGAAGACTAAACACTTTTTTGAGTTTAATAAATAGATATTATTTACCTGAAATTATCAATTATAACAAAATCCATCTGTGTTTACATTTTGAAATTATTAAAACAAATTTGTTTTATAAACGTTTTTGGCCATTGTTGATTTGTCAACTCTGGGGCTCGTAAACTCTCCTTGTTCCCAATTCTTCTTTTAACAGCCTCCAAACTGTGCTACATTATAAATATAAACTTATTTAAAAAGTAAACTGAGACAGAAAAATATAAATTCTCAAGTAGAATGACTACAATTGCTCACAATTACGAACCTTAATCTAACAAATTTCTTAAGCTATCCTAAAACTCATAATAGATTCCAAAACAAAATGAAATAATGACATATGTATTGAAAATAGTAATTCAGCTAGCATTAACATTTAAATCAATCTATTCAAGAAGTAAACGTAATGTCTATGAAATAAAAACTTACTCAAATAGGACGTAAAGCCTATGCTGTAAATTGCATCAGTTAAAATCATGTCGTATAAAGGGAAATATGCATTTATATTAATGTATAATCTAGAGATTCAAAAGAAATTCCTTAAAAAGAAAACATTTAACATTTGAAGACAACAGAATGTTTTAAAACCGTTTAAAAATGAATACTATATATCGGAGATATGAACTATTTCAAAAGTCAATACTATTTTGGATATCAATACAACTGAATTGTTTAAAACTGCTTAAAAGGAAAATGAATATCTTTACTTTAGGTTTTAAACGGCTTAGTTTTTACAATAGTCATAAAAACTAATATAGTAGGCCATTCATTAATTTACTATTAAAGTTAAAAGTTAATTACCCTCTGTAGATACCATATTTGAACCTATCCTTTCAAACTTCTCAGAAGCAGGTTACAAACAGTGTTGTCAAACCATAGAACATCTTGTGCCAACAATGTTGAACATTCACACCAGATTTTTTTTTCTATTCATAACATAATTTTTTGTGTATTAAAATTTATTTTTAAATAAGTTACAAAATCTGGAGCCATATTCTCATTGAAAATTTTCCCTATATAGTTTCAGTAATTTCATAAATCGGCTTTATGATTATCGGTTCTGATTCATATACTTTCAGTGATTAAACAACCAACAAGGGGCCCGCCATGACTAAATAGCCCAGTGGATTCTTAGGCTCTTATTAGGTTAGGTTACAGTGGCCCTATATGTGTGTTAGGTTACAGTGGCCCGATAACATTAATATGTTATGTGTGTTCCGAGAGAGAACACACATAGGCCGCAAGCCGGCCTCTTTGATACTACAAAGAAGAATTTGGGGCTATTCTCCCCCGTCCTTGGGCCACTCGAACCGTCTCGAGTGAAAAATACATCTAGACAGATCCTTGATACCAATGGATGCTAAGTTCTCAAGATTGTCAAAGAAGTACTCTCCTAATTCTTCTTTCCTTCTTTGAGTCAAACCAGGGCATTGATAGAGAAAGTGAGGAACTGTCTCTTCCTCTTCCTCGTTCTGGAATGCCCTGCGAAAATCCCTCGCCTCCATTCTTAATCTGGTGGCGTGTTTCCTACTAGCCAGTGCCCCGTGGAAACAGCAATCACATTGCCTACCATTCTTCTATTCATACGGAGAAGATCCTTAGTCCTTCCGGAGTTACAAGAAAGCTAAAACTGCTTCGAAATAAGACACGTGTCCTCCTCAAACCATCTTTGTTTGACGCGTTCATCAATTCTTTGTCTGATCCAAAGCTTACACGTAGAAAGTGGGGTACCTAAATTATATAGGATTTCCTGCGACGAGAGAGTAGTGCCAAATCGGGCGAGTTCATCGGCCTTGCAGTTGCCCTCAATGTTCCAGTGACCTGGTACCCATATAAGGTCAACCTTAGCCCTCAATGTCCCAGTGACCTTTACCCATATAAGGTCAACCTTAGCCCTCAATGTCCCAGTGACCTGATACCCATATAAGGTCAACCTTAGCCCTCAATGTCCCAGTGACCTGATACCCATATAAGTTCAACCTTAGCCCTCAATGTCCCAGTGACCTGATACCCATATAAGGTCAACCTTAGCCCTCAATGTCCCAGTGACCTGATACCCATATAAGGTCAACCTTAGCCCTCAATGTTCCAGTGACCTGGTACCCATATAAGTTCAACATTAGCCCTCAATGACAGTTCATGTAGGAGCCTCTTGCAGTCCTCGACTGCCTCTGATGTACTATAAATTCCCTTCAAGGATTCAATAGCAGCTTGACTATCTGAAAAGATTTTGAATCCGTTGCCACCGAAAGAGGTCAAGACTAACAAAGCCTAACGCTCTTGCTAATACAAACTAATTTCCAGTTTCCAATATTACCACAAACTGGAAAATATTTCCAAATTTTTCAATAATATTTATTTTTAATAAACAAGCATGCATGTCAACTGTAATGCATGATGGGAATATCACTTTTTTTTTACTAAATTTTTTTTCCTAAACTACAAATTTTAGAGTCTTGACATTTTGGCATTATCTTTGAGGCTATAAAAACAATAAATGAAAAATATCCTCAGATTTTTAAAACAACCGAAAACATTTTTTTTTTTTCAAAAAAAATGTAAAAAATTTGACTTATAATTCATTGGAAATACAAGCCATACCGTTTAACGGATCAAAATGAGACTATAGCTAAAAATAGAACATTATGTCGAGAATGAGTTGAAATCATTGTTTTCAAAATTACATTCACCAAAAGAACGTTACAGTAATAGATAATTTATCAATTGTTTGATAGAATAGATGTGTTCTATCTCAACTATATACAGGGTGTCCATAAAGTCCGTGTGCGTTTTAAAAAAAATATACCCTTATTTATAGCTGGGATAGAAATGATCTGTAAAAAGAATTAGAAAGAAGTAAATCTATATTTTTTAAAGTTTTATTGAAATTTTAGCCACTTAACCTCCATCATGTGGTAACCTCTTCTAAATCACGAATTCCCTAACAGATAAATCGGAAGAGGAGAACCATTTCATTCATCTCCACGTTCGCCAGACTTGACTCCTTTAGATTTTTCTTATAGGGGTATGTGAAAACAACCTTGTATGCACCCAAATCTTGTTCATTTGAAGATTTGAAAGCTAAAATAACTAATAAGATTTTCTGGATTATTGTAAATCAGTTGGCGCATGTTTTCCGTAAACTACAAAGCTGTATTACTCTTTATACTCCTAATAATGGCGGACTGTGGAAAATAAAAATTAATTTTACAATAAAACCTTAAAAATGTAGGTTTACTCCCTTCTAATCTTTTTTTACAGATTATTTCTATCGTAAATACGAATAAAGTTATAATTTTTTTTCATAGAGAACCCCGATTAGAGAACCACCTATATTATATATATATATATATATATAATATATATATATATATTATATATTTTATATTGGGGGCCAGGCTAGCTCAGTGGTTACGTGCTCACCTCTGAACTGATAGGACCGGGGTTCAATCCTCACCTGGCCCTCGATTTATTCACGCGGGAGGTGAATAAATCTGAGCATGTCGTCCCTCGGAAAAGGACGTTAAACGTCAGTCCCGAGCCTGTACGATGTCAGGTACTCGTTAAAGATCCCTACTCTAAATACATTTGAGTTAGGCAAAATTTAGGACTCCCACTGTAGAATCAATCTTCATTGTGTGGTATCACAAAGGGCCAATGCTTGGCCTACGTGTGTTCCCTTGTGGGACTGCCACTGCAACCTAACCTATGTATATATATATATATTTCAGTTGACTGAATTCACTTCTTCTCCTGAGGACGACCGCCATTACGGTCGAAATATTGAAAAGTGAGTCTTTGTTGTGTTTCTGTTTATGTGTCACTGCTTATTTTAATTGTTATAATATATATATATATATATATTATATATATATATATATATATATATATATATATATCTCAATGATCAAACCACAATAGGAAATGGGAAAACAAGACTAAGATCTTTTAACCGTAACAAGCGGTCTTCGTCAGAGTCAAAAACCCAACTTTGGGTTTTTGACTCTGACGAAGACCGCTTGTTACGGTTGAAAGATCTTAGTCTTGTTTTCCCATTTCCTATTGTGGTTTGATCATTGATTGTTGTTTCACGTGTTTATGTGAAATCTTTTTATATATATATATATTAATACATTTTCGTGTCCTTTAATAATCTTTTATCCTTCATTTACTCTAATATTCTTAAACTATTTATTAAATATTAGTCCAGTTATACTGTTGACCTTTCAACTCTTTTATTCTAACCGCTTGTTTCTTGTTCTTTATCGACCTTTGACCTTCTCTTTATATTAACCTGTACTAATCCTTTTAATCTATTAATAGCAATGACTAAGCATGAGTCATCGATTTTAATTTAATATGTCGCTTGGCCAATCCTTTTTCAGTTGACCCTGTTAGCAGGAGGTTAGTTCGTAGGATCGAATCTCTCAGTCTTAAGATCGTCAATGTTGAGACTGCGGTTAATTTTAATGATACCTGTTGAAAAGAGGATCTGCTGCCTATTTATTCCAAAAATATAATATATATATATTTATATATATATATTATATATATTTGTAAAAGTTGGAAGCAGTCCTTCATTTAAACATATATTGTTAAATTAACGCCCTAAGAGAAATGATGGTAAATTCCACGAAAATTATCGCTCGAGAAAGAAATCATTTTAAATTAACAACTATTAGAAGCAATAATTATTCAAGAAAAGCAACCAGCCATAAATATCCAAGTTAATAATTCTTGTCGAATTTTTAAAACTATTTGCAAACAGAAACACCCAGATTAGCCAGGTAGTAGGTGAGCCCAACCACCCTACCTTAATCCCCCATAATGCGCCGTGATACAGGGCGATGCCCTGTAAACTTTCCATTAATAATCCCATCTTATATATATAACTAGCTTTCCTACTATTACTCTCATTATTGTCCTGATGATGAATGTGGTACATTCGAAACATGTCGACTAGTAATATTGGTGATAGACTTTATAGTTTTAATGAAGAGACGAGGAAGGAATTCCGGAAACTGGAGAAATTGTGTAAGAAGCAGATACAAGCCAAATATGGGGCGTTATTTAACAATATATATATATATATATTTATATATATATATATATATATATATATGATTCAATATATCTTATTAGTCTTGTTATCTTATTAGTTATATTTATCTTATTAGTCTAGTCGAAGGTTTTGTCCGGTTAACATTGTTGTTCCTTTAAATAATGTTAATTTCATTTTCTTAGTTAAAAAATTCTTACTTCTGCCTATGAAAAAGGTTTTAAATAAAACCGAAACGTCTTCATTGAGTGTTTGATTTTGATCTTGGAAAATTGACCGAATCCCGATTACATTATACACCTATTCTATCCAACGGTTGATTATTATTGAATATATATTATATATATATATATATATATATATTATATATATATATATTTATATAAATCAAAATTGAAATGGTCCAACAGGACTACTAGTTCACACAGGAAAGAGAAAACACAAATAAAAGACACACACAAAAGACTCACAACGATATTTCGACAGTCGTCGTCATCGGGTAGAAGTAGTCCCTTTGAGTAGCTGAAGCTAACTGAGTGGTAGGCCAAATGCAACGAACACGCGCGCACTCTGCCTGCCGCCCTAGGTAAGCTACTAACTACAGAGAGAATTAATAACTAAAAAGAACAAATAAAAGCAAATAAAAATAACAGAAGGAGAAGACTAGTAAATGAAGCAATAAACAATTAAAAAATTAAAAAATAAAAATAGATAAAAAAATAAAAATTAAAATTAAAAATAATAAATAAATAAATTCTTAAAAAAAAAAAAATAAATAAATAAATAAATAAATAAAATACTTAAATTAACGGTACAAGTTAAGGCCAGGAGGAGAGCGAGCTTTGAGAAGACAGATAATTGCCTCCTCTGAAGCTCTTAAAGTAACCGAGAAGACTGAACAGGGATATGATTAAGGACTTGGACCCGGAAGCAGTGATTAAAATCCAGTCCATGGGAATTAGAGTGGATAGCAATAGGAAGGTTTTTGCGTTGACCAACGGAAGCCTGTGACCATTCATACGTAAGTTGAGCTGCGTAGAGGCCATACCAACGTAGAATGCATCACACTGGGTGCAGTCCAAACGGTAAACGCAATTAACCGAGGTGCATGAGGTGTGGGGAGGACAAGGGTAGTTAATATTGCTATGGGGGGAAGTAAAAAAGGGATTAGGGTTTATGATAAGACAGGTTTGGCATCTGCTCCGTCCGCACTCCACCATTCCCCTCCAAGTGCAGGGTTCAAGGGAGAGTGATGGGAGAAAATGCCTCTGAGGTTCGGTGGTTTGCGATATGATAAGGAGGGGGCTTCAGGAAAAATAGATGAGGTAGAAGGAGAAGAGGAGAGCAATGGGAAAAACTCCTTTAATAACCGAGCCAATCCTATGAGCGCCAGGGAAAAAAGTGGATATCAGGAAACACTATCAGTGTGGTCTTTTCTGGGTACGTGCGGTGAACTATTTCAGCCGGCACGACACGACTATCAATGACATTTGTCATTGTCGTGCCGGCTGAAATAGTTCACCGGCACGTACCCAGAAAAGACCACACTGATAGTGTTTTCCTGATATCCACTTTTTTCCCTGGCGCTCATAGGATTGGCTCGGTTATTAAGGAGTTTTTCCCATTGCTCTCCTCTTCTCCTTCTACCTCATCTATTTTTCCTGAAGCCCCCTCCTTATCATATCGCAAACCACCGAACCTCAGAGGCATTTTCTCCCATCACTCTCCTTGAACCCTGCACTTGGGAGGGGAATGGTGGAGTGCGGACGGAGCAGATGCCAAACCTGTCTTATCATAAACCCTAATCCCTTTTTTACTTCCCCCCATAGCAATATTAACTACCTTGTCCTCCCCACACCTCATGCACTCGGTTAATTGCGTTTACCGTTTGGACTGCACCCAGTGTGATGCATTCTACGTTGGTATGGCCTTACGCAGCTCAACTTACGTATGAATGGTCACAGGGCCTTCCGTTGGTCAACGCAAAAACCTTCCTATTGCTATCCACTCTAATTCCCATGGACTGGATTTTAATCACTGCTTCCGGGTCCAAGTCCTTAATCATATCCCTGTTCAGTCTTCTCGGGTTACTTTAAGAGCTTCAGAGGAGGCAATTATCTGTCTTCTCAAAGCTCGCTCTCCTCTGGCCTTAACTTGTACCGTTAATTTAAGTATTTATTTATTTATTTATTTATTTATTTTTTTTTTTTTAAGAATTTATTTATTTATTATTTTTTAATTTTAATTTTTATTTTTTTATCTATTTTTATTTTTTAATTTTTTAATTGTTTATTGCTTCATTTAATAGTCTTCTCCTTCTGTTATTTTTATTTGCTTTTATTTGTTCTTTTTAGTTATTATTCTCTCTGTAGTTAGTAGCTTACCTAGGGCGGCAGGCAGAGTGCGCGCGTGTTCGTTGCATTTGGCCTACCACTCAGTTAGCTTCAGCTACTCAAAGGGACTACTTCTACCCGATGACGACGACTGTCGAAATATCGTTGTGAGTCTTTTGTGTGTGTCTTTTATTTGTGTTTTCTCTTTCCTGTGTGAACTATATTTATATAAATCATGATAAACGAAAAACGGTCCGGCAGGACAAATAACAATTAAAATAAGCAGTGACACATAAACAGAAACACAACAAAGACTCACTTTTCAATATTTCGACCGTAATGGCGGTCAAAATATTGAAAAGTGAGTCTTTGTTGTGTTTCTGTTTATGTGTCACTGCTTATTTTAATTGTTATATATATATATATATAATCTGAACCACAATAAGAAATCAGTAAAATGAATTCAGATCTTTCAACTAAAACGAGCAGTCTTCGTTAGAGTCCAACTGATTTGATTCTGTTGGGATGGAACCAGGTGGGATTTGACTGTGATGAAGACCTCTTGTTACGGTTGAAAGGTCTCATTTTTTCTCATTTTTTTTATTATTGTTTGAGCTATAATAGGTATAGATAAATATTTGAGGGGGCAGTGTATGACAGGAGTGAGTCAAGGTTACCACTGATAACCCTTTGATAACCCTCCTCCCATTCTCTGGTCAGTTCTTGGCCCAGTAGTAGTTCTCTCGGTGTATACAGGATGACAACACTCGTCAGGTTCGCTTCCCTTAAAACGTCTCTAACAGTTAGAGGCTTCGTGACCTCTGCAGCTGCCTGTCGGTCCTTAGATCTATTCAAAGGAAGGGATTCTTTTGCTAAAAGACATATCGGTCCAAGGGATGATGACCAAAGTACTATGTTGGACTTCCTTGGTTTCAAGGTTAGTGAAAATCAATAGGAGGAAAACATAATTTTCATTGAAATCGTAATAATATTTCAAATAACTTTCCTTAGTATTCTAACATAGTGAAATCAGTTATTATGTGGTTTTATTCTTTTTTTTTTATTTTCCAGTTTTGTGGTATAACACAAAGTGTTAGAAGTTATCAAGAAATATGCTTCTTTTTAAATTTTATTAAGAAGAATATTTTTTGTTTAGTGGGACCTTTTTGCTTTGCTTTTATTAAATTGTTTTAAGATTTTCATTTTTTTTTTGTGATTTAGGGTCATGGAAGCTCGCCTCCGCGTGGTCCACCTCGGGCGTATCTCGGAGATTTTGTTTGCCTCTATCCTAGGCTAGAGCTTGTAGCTCCCGAGATGCGGCCATGTGAACTGATATATTAGCAGTTCGCCATGTGAATATGGCACGGCTAAAGGGCAAATCGTAAAAAGACAACCTGACTTGATTTAAAAACGATATGGCCTGAAATATGGCTTGGTGCGTATAAAGGTCAACACAGGTCTAGGTGTCAGTATAGTATTATCCATTTGTGGTCTCTGAAGAGGGATGTCCTAGTATTATTATTTGAAATCACTCTTGGATGCCCGCCTCTGCGACGTCCACCTCTTGTCTTACTATTTAGTTTGTAAGGGCTTTAGGCTCTGAAGATGTCGCTAAAAGATACCTACCAACATAAAAAACACTGATCTGTGTTGTTCCAATTCATATTATTGGCCAAAAGTTCAAATGGCAATGTTATTATTAACACAATTTTTCTTTTTTATCGAAGTTTTGGTCTAGCCTCAATAATACAACAACTTTAACCATACGTTACGCCTACATTTGTAGACATCTTCAGAGCTACATCAATACAGAATTTAATTAAAAATAGCACGAAAAGTATTTTATTACATTATTTAATTACCTTACATATACATAATTACCTTAGTATTGATATAACCTTGAAGATGTCTACAAATATAGACGAAACGTCCGCTTAAAGGTGTTGTATTATTGAAGCTAGGCCAAAGCTCGATAAAAAAGAAAAATAGTGTTAAATATATGTGGTAGAGATTAGGAAAACATTCATATTTTATTATTTGAGCGTGTCTATAGCACTGCGTCTTAAATAAAACTATTGTAGGGATTTAAAAACTATTTAAATTTCCCCTCTTCTGTACTAAAGTATACCTGTGTTGACCTTTATACGCACCAAGCCATATTTCAGGCCATATCGTTTTTAAATCAAGTCAGGTTGTCTTTTTACGATTTGCCCTTCAGCCGTCCCATGTTCACATGGCGCCACCCAAGGTGGACCACGCGGAGGCGGGCAACTCGATACTATTCGCGCAACAGTATATTTACACCGCGAAACGGTTACACTGGCTACGAATAATATTTCGGAGCAAAAGGAAGATCCCATGTAACATAACTAGGTCAGACGTTGTTTTATACATTATACATTTTACTTTTTTTTTTTACATTAAACTATAGGTAATGTCCTAGGGTGATTTAACCCTATTTATGGCATGGATGTAGCTCAGGAACGCCGGGAGGTTGACTTTTTCCAGTACTCTACCGTATGAGTTGGACAGGGTAGAGCCCACAAACATCTCCACTCTGTATCTCTCCCTGTCGTATCTCGGGCAGGCTTCGAGGACATGCTGCACAGACTCAGTCGGGTGCTCACAGTATACTAAAGTATACCAGCAGTTATCTTCAACACCTCAAAGAAGCTCAGCACTTTTGCTGGTTCCAGTGGTAAAAGTTTTTTTATGGTTTTGTTGGGTGCCCCGAAGCACCTACCTCAGTGCGGCAAATTTGCCTTATAGTCTGTCAGCAGGTGCAACGGTGTTTCTTCCTCTTTTTTTGCAGAATCTGTATAAATCATCATTGATAATGCCCAATCAGGCTCCCTACGTTTCAAGAGGAAGTAAATTCCTTTCTCTTTCTTCACTGTAGATTGGGTAAGAGAAAAAAACGTATCACTGAATCATATGAAATGAGAAGAGAAGGTTTCTTCACGGTTCATAATCATAAATTGTAAGAATTCCCAATATATTGAAATATATATTTGGGTAGTTTATTGAGATTGTTCATTTTATAAGCAGCTCAGTTCATTAGCCGTATTCATTAGCGTAATTTCTGAAGGATATAGGTCAAATCCATGAAATACTCATGAAGGTGGAAAGGAGTTTGAAAGTATTGTGTTACTGTTGATGATGAATTTAGTCAAAACTCATGAACATTCTTGAAGATGGTATGGGTTTGAAAACACATGAAGAATCATGAAGATGGATTGGGTCTGAAAACTCATGAACACTCATGAAGATGGCATGGGTTTGAAAACACATGAAGAATCATGAAGATGGATTGGGTCTGAAAACACATGAAGAATCATGAAGATGGATTAAGTCTGAAAACTCATGAACACTCATGAAGATGGCATGGGTTTGAAAACACATGAAGAATCATGAAGATGGATTGGGTCTGAAAACTCATGAACACTCATGAAGATGGCATGGGTTTGAAAACACATGAAGAATCATGTAGATGGCATGGGTTTGAAAACACATGAAGAATCATGAAGATGGATTGGGTCTGAAAACACATGAAGAATCATGAAGATGGATTGGGTCTGAAAACTCATGAACACTCATGAAGATGGCATGGGTTTGAAAACACATGAAGAATCATGAAGATGGATTGGGTCTGAAAACTCATGAACACTCATGAAGATGGCATGGGTTTGAAAACACATGAAGAATCATGAAGATGGATTGGGTCTGAAAACTCATGAACACTCATGAAGATGGCATGGGTTTGAAAACACATGAAGAATCATGAAGATGGATTGGGTCTGAAAACTCATGAACACTCATGAAGATGGCATGGGTCTGAAAACTTATGAACACTCATGTACGCTCCTAAGGGGGCCATACAGCTCTACCGCAAGCTGCATTGACATATATATCCACAGGTTCTTTGAACCATTGGTAAAATAAGGCCACTAACCTTACCTGTAGCTGAGCAGGTTCAGTAGGACCTTTGGTCCGGAGTTTGATCCGAAACTCTTAAAATAAGTCGGTACTACGGGTGGCGGGGGCCCATGCCCTCCATCTCGTCTTCGAGGTTGGACTCGTAGTGGCTGTTGGTTCCAACCAAGTTGGGTTAGACCCTTGTGGTTGCTATGTCAGAAGCAGTAACTTCTCGGGAGGATGCCTGCTTAGCATACAGGGGAGCTAGAGACCCCGAACCCTTATCAGTGGGAACTGACCTTGAACTCAGCTGATAAGACTAGACAACTTGCCTGGTAGAGGCTCGGGCTCTTGACGGGAGCTCAGAGTCATAGATTAGATACCTTTTGCCCTTCGAGCCCATTTATGTTCCAGTACATGTGGCAGTTAGCCAACGGGGAGACCTTTAGAGGCTCTCATAACTAGCACAGACCAGGTAGAGTTTAGCCAAAGAGAGATTTGTAATCTCTCTCTATGAGTTGTTTGTCTTGAGGTACTAACAACACTCGTCACAATGTCGCCGTGATGGTCCCGGGGTAACGGGCATGGCTCTCTTCGATAGGTGACGACAGAATTCATAAGAATCCTGTAGTAGTCCTTAAAAATGTAAAGCAGTATAGGAAGGCTTCCCATTCAATTCGAGTACCTGACATCATAGAGGCTCGAGACCGACGGCTTAACGTCTTCTCTGAGGGACGACGTACCTACATTGTTTTCATCCCTGCTTGAATAAATCGTACACCATAGTCAGTGACGTATTAAAAAGAGGGTAGACAAGTGAGATGGAGTAGTCAATTTACAATGAACTACTAGTAGCAAGCTCTGGTCCTGGGGTAACTGCCCTCTTCGAAGAGGGACAACCGAGTTAAGAAGAACACTAGGGTAGTCCTAAGACTGTAAGGCAATTGTAGGTTAGTATTAGAAATAGGTAAAACCATCATACCTCGTAAGATGATCCTGGAGTTGGAGCGCTTTTGAACGTTGTCCATCTTCGATCGCAACAAAACTCGCAATCGGTTTTGTTGCGATCGAAGATGGACAACGTCCGAAAGATGCTCCAACTCCAGGATTATCTTACGAGGTATGACGGTTTTACCTCGCAAAACCTCGCAATCGGTTTTGTTGCGATCGAAGATGGACAACGTCCGAAAGATGCTCCAACTCCAGGATTATCTTACGAGGTATGACGGTTTTACGTATTTCTAATATAAATCATACTAACCTCAGTGGTTAACAATATGCATGTACTTGCAGGTACATTACTTGTAGGTACAGGTACTTGTAGCCTGACCATTATAAACACTCATGAAGATGGCAAGGCCTTTTAGATGAAATATTCTTTAGCGTTCTTTATGTCCAAACTAGTACTCTAGTAATAGTATGTCGAAACTAGTACTAACTATACTAGTACTCTAGTAATAGTATGTCGAAACTAGTACTAACTATACTAGTACTCTAGTAATAGTATGTCGAAACTAGTACTAACTATACTAGTACTAACTATACTAGTACTCTAGTAATAGTATGTCGAAACTAGTACTAACTATACTAGTACTCTAGTAATAGTATGTCGAAACTAGTACTAACTATACTAGTACTCTAGTAATAGTAATTTTAAAAACTTAAACTTCGTTATATTTCATTAGTAAATACTGCATGACTATGAATTATTAATTTTTGAATAATAGAAATGAAAATGATTCAAAAAGGACAATTATTAACTATTATTCTGTAATATAACTAGGTTAGGTTGCAGTAGCAGTTTCACAAGGGAACACACTTAGGCCGAGTATTGGCCCTTTGTGATACCACACAATGAAGATTGATTCTACAGTGGGAGTCCTAAATTTTGCCTAACTCAAGTGTATTTAGAGTAGGGATCTTTAACGAGTACCTGACATTGTACAGACTCGGGACAGACGGCTTAACGTCCTCTTTTAGTATTGAGTGTTTCTTAGTTATAAGTTAGTTTAGTTTCCACCTCGAGGGAATATTTTAGTACCTTTAGGCGTACTGATGAGTTTATATATATATATATATAATTAAAATAAGCAGTGACACATAAAATAAACTGAAACACAACAAAGACTCACTTTTCAATATTTCGACCGTAATGGCGGTCGTCCTCAGGAGAAGAAGTGAATTGACGGAGGGACGACAGTCAACATATATATATATATATATATATATTAAGTAATACTATATATTACTTAATATATATATATTAAGTAATATATATATTATATATTATATATATTATATATTAGCGCATTCGCGCTCCGTTCTTCGACGTGGGGAGATCTCTCTCACTTCGTCCTTTCTTCTAGTCTACTCTCCTGATGACGAACAACAGTTCGAAATTTTGAATTCTGTAAGTTTTCTTTGTATTCTCTTTTCTGTGTCGTGCTTTGTGTAATTTGAAGTTTTATATTAAGTAATATATATATAAAACTTTAAATTACACAAATCACGACACAGAAAAAAGAATAAAAAGAACACTTACAGAATTCAATATTTCGAACTGTTGTTCGTCATCAGGAGTAGACTAGAAGAGAGAACAAAGTGAGAGAGATTTCCTCACGTCGAAGAACGGAGCGCGAATCATATATATAATTATATTCAATGA
Source organism: Hermatobates lingyangjiaoensis (assembly GCA_026182355.1). Lineage (NCBI taxonomy): Eukaryota > Metazoa > Arthropoda > Insecta > Hemiptera > Hermatobatidae > Hermatobates > Hermatobates lingyangjiaoensis. The sequence goes on along the minus strand of JAPFBL010000472.1, from coordinate 150,137 downwards.
TCAAACCACAATAAGAACATGGGAAAACAAAACTAAGATCTTTCAACCGTAACAAGTGGTCTTCGTCAGAGTCAAAAACCCAACAGACTGGGTTTTCAGTTGGTTTTTTTTTTGACTCTGACGAAGACCACTTGTTACGGTTTGAAAGATCTTAATCTTGTTTTCCCATTTTCTTATTGTGGTTTGATCATTGATTGTTATTTCACGTTGTTTATGTGAAATCTTTTTATTATATAATTATATCCATTTATTATTTATTCTCATTATTGACCTGATGATGAATGTGGTACATTCGAAACATGTCGACTAGCAATATTAGTGATAAGCTTTATAGTTTTAATTAAGAGACGAGGAAGGAATTCTGTGAACTGGAGAAATTGTGTAAGAAACAGATACAAGCCAAATATGGGGCGTTATTTAACAATATATGTTTAAATGAAGAACTGATTCCATCTTTTACAAATTTTTAATTCTTTTTTTCTCATTAGTCTTTTACCCTAAAATATAATTTTTACTATAATCCTAAGAACTATCAGTTTCATCTCAATAAACTATGTAATAGTACTATGACTTATTTACTAATAATGCACTTCATTTAGTTTATAAAGAACTTCACAAATCTATAAATGAAAGTTTTGAAATTATGAAAATACCAATTTTAAAGTCATTATGGTAGATCTACTTAAGTAATAGAAAACCAAAATCAGCTTTACATTCCTTTAGAGCAGGGTTTCCCAAACTTTTTCAGGCTGGCGCCCCCTTGTCTTCTAGAATAGCCTGCCAGCGCCCCCTACCCCATAAAAAAGGACTAATGTCCAGAAAGGGATGTTTGGGGAAAGAAAGAAGTACAGTAAGAAAGAGTAAAAAAACCATCCTCTAGCTGTCATAAAATCTACAGCCACATTCTATCTTTACAGAATTGAGATTGCGGTCTACTATTTATATAGGTAACGATCATTTTATTCTTCTTATCTCGACCGAAAACTCATTTACTTCCGATCAAGGCTGACCTCTTAATCCATAGGACATACGTGAAAGAGACGCTTATCTTTTTATTCCCTTTATTTTGACCGAAAACTCTCTTTTACTTTCGACCGGTGCTGACCCCTTAATCCTCAGGTAAAAGAGCGGCATATCTTTTGAAATTCTTATTTCTAATTTTTATTCCTTGTATGGTTTTTGATGGTTACCGCCAACAGTTTGGGACGACGGTGTAAGTATTGTAGCAGCGTGCTGCTACATTAGCTACACTGTCGCCACCAACCATCTATTTTTTAGTTACCGCCCCCCAAACCGCATATTTTTGCGTTTCCGCCCCCCAACCGCCTATTTTTGCGTTACCGCCCCCCCCATATCAAACCACCGCCCCCAGGGGAGCGGTACCGCCCACTTTGGGAAACGCTGCTTTAGAGAAAAAGTCAATAAAACATTTTATTTACTCTGAAGGAAGTAAAATAAAGTTTTAAGGTTTTTGCGGGAAAAATATCTTAAGAATATTATTTTTCATTTTGAATAGGAAAAATGAAAATAAAAAGTAACATAGAAATTTATTCATACTTATTTGTTCGACCAACTGCCAAGTAGATTTCGCATTCAAGAAAACTATAAGTGCAGCTATTTCTCTTTTATGCAACAATGGTTGATAGTATATTGGAATTGACTGTCCAAAGGTCAGCATGTGCTGTCGAGAGTGAGTGCTGGACAGTAGTACATTAGTATGGCTTAGGGACATTTCGTTATTCGTTATGATGTTGGCAAACGTGCCACAGGTTCAGGAAGAGAGATCGTGGACTGGCGAGTGTCAGAGCGTATCTCATCGAGCTATCCGGCTGCTTGTTCCCTTTCATACCTCTTGGATCTAACGCTTACCTGAGAGTTCGTTGTCCTCCTTCACGTAGTCCCCTATATCAGGCCTTTTTAAACTATGGGTCGCGACCCCAAAAGGGGTCGCGTCGCAAAATTCTGTGGTCGCGAAAGATTTTAATGTCAAATATTTAAATACACGATTTTATAACATCTGGATATGTATTTGTGCAGTCACACCACGGGAGTAATACTTCATATAAAAAATTTGAACAAGATGGCTGACAAAAAATATCTTTGAATTTACATTGTAACCTATGATTTCGATTGTAACTATGTTAATCTTCATGAGTAATGTGATTTTTTTTCGCATTCAGTTCAGTATGAAGACGAACATAGTAACCATTGAAATCATCTGTTCCAATGCAAAAAAATATTTTTTTTTCAGCGATATTGGACCATTTATGTGTTACATTTAGAACTGAATTTTCTAAAATCGCTGATATGACGTTAAATTTTCTTCTGCTATTTAACACCACATATTTATGTGAAGTTACTTTCTCAGCTTTAACACATATTAAATCCCAATATCGCTCATCGCTAAAAAATATTGAAGAGGTCTTACGTACAGCAGTGTCAAACATTCCACCAACATTTAATTTGTTAAGCAATAAAAAACAGGCACATACATCTCATTAAATTTTTTCCTTTAATTTTAATTTAATACTTACCACTCAACGACTGCGTGCAAATATATATTTTCATATGTATATGAATATTGTTACCTAATAAATAAATCATCAAAAAATATTTATTTGTTTTTCTTTTATATTTATATGGGGTCGCCAGGAAACTTAGAATCATAAATGGGGTCGTGAATGAAAAAAAGTTTAAGAAGCCCTGCCCTATATAACCTTCCACAGTTATAACAAAATCGTTTTTCTTCCCTCAAATTATCAAAATCTCAAGAATAATGATGATAATTTCATCATAAATTAAATCTCATGAAAAACGTTACATCATGCACAAGTAACGCGGAGACACCCCAATCTCCTAGACACTTGGTGTATGATTGCTGTTTGAGGGAACTACAAAGACTGGCTCTCATACGTAAGGTCTTGGTGTGTGGAGAGGAGTGGCCCGTTAGGCCTTCCTCATTAATTAAAAAAAGCTTATTATAAGGAATTTGTAAAATTTTTGTACACCATAGATATTTAAGTGAAAGATGATTAATTGTTGAATTATGAATGAATGTAAAATAAGTTAAAATAAGTATTTTGTAGTGTTAATGAAAGAAGTATTGCGTACAATTTGACGATGATGCATGTAATACATAAGTTACACATGCTGGAATAAAATACAAAATAAAAAAAAACATAGGAAAGCTTTAGTATTTCTCTAATTGATGTTTTAAAGTTATGAAGTCATTGATGAATCAACTCTTCAAAATGTCTAGCATTGTAGATAATCTATATAAATAAAATAATGATTTTGTCTGTACATTGCTTAGAACTGACTCATTTCAAGTTTTCTTTACGTTTCATACATTGGAGAAACCGAATCTACCCTTAGAAAAATTTCTGTCGGTTTGTCAGTTTGTCGGTTTGTCTGTCTGTCGGTTTGTCTGTTTGTCCGCAAAACTTTGTCACAAGTAAACTCAGCTACCATAAGACATATAAAGCTGAAACTTTTACAGTAGATTTGTGTAAGTCTAACTTAAAATATAGGCCCTGAATTGATTGGAAATTCAACGTAGAAGTGAAGAAGTGAAGTTATGGACGTTTAAAGCAAAAACGTTTGTCACAAGTAAACTCAGCCACCATAAGACATGGCGAGCTGAAACTTTGACACTGGATTTGTGTATGCCTTACTTAAAATACGGGCTCTAAATAGATTCATAATTCAGTACAGAAACGAAGTTATAGGGCTTTAAGCGTATTTTCCTAACTTCACAGACAAGTTTGTTTTGAAAATACACAGGTGTGGCAAGTAGGTATTCTTGTTGATTTTAATTTCATTTGAGCATATGAATATATTGCGTATTTGACATCATTGAAAAGGTGCTTCCCAGAGTTCAAGATGTACTATCTATTCAGAATAAATGGCTTTGTGAACGAGCAATTCTCAGCCCTTAATATGAACAGGCAGGAAAAACCAACCAACAAGTTCTTACGCTATATCAAGCCGAAGATAGAACTTATTTAGTAACCCAAGTAACCCAAGTTACTTGCCGTTGCGCCTACAACGTGCTTGGTCTCCCATTCTCTTTTCTCCTGAAGACGGATTACCCGAAAATTTGAGTCTGTAAGTGTGTTTCCCTACTTTGTGTGCTGCTCTTTGTTAATCTCGAACTCGTGTATATATATATATATATATATATATATATATATGTTGTTAAAATTTGCAGCAGCTTCTGCACTCACTGACTTTGCGCTGGTGGCCTCTATCCTTCCGGCGATTTTTCTTTCTTCTGGCTGCAGTTGCCATAACATCTGTCCTAGAGACATCGTCAATATTTTACGAGCTTTCGACCATATAAAATATACTCTTTAACAACATATGTTTGAGAGAAGACCTGCTGCCAACGTATTCTAATATATATATATATATATATATATATATATATATATATATATATATATATATATATATATATATATTAAGGTATTGTTTTCTTGACCACAGTTTACTATTAAAAACTTTTTCTTCTTCTTGGAGTTTCGCCAGGGTTAATATACGGAATCACCTTTTCGCCAACGTTTCGTGTTTATTTTAAGACATCCTCAGCGCTATAAACTAACAAAAAACAATGGACATTTATCATAACTACTTTACAATCATCATAACAAATTCAATTAGAAGCTAGCCTTGAGAGAGTTTTTTGAATTTGTTTATGATGGTTGTAAAGTAGTTATGACAAATGACAATTGTTTTTTTGTTAGTTTATAGCCCTGAGGATGTCTTAAAATAAAGACAAAATGTTGGCGAAAAGGTGATTCCGTATATTAACCCTGACCAAACTCCAAGAAGAAGAAAAAGTTTATATATGTATATAAACATACCAGTGCGCTTGGTTTCCCTTCTTTATCTCTCCTGAAGACGGTTGAACCGAAAATTAGAGATTGTAAGTTTGTGTTTTTAATTTGTCTATGTTTTTTTATGTACATTGAACTGTATTTGTCCATTTCGGATCGTATTTTCATCGAAAAAGTATATATATATATATATATTAGTGTACTTCGGTAGCAGTCCTTCCTTTATACATGATTGGTTATACACGACTGAATATTGTCGATCGATGATCTTCAAACTAATTAATTTTCAAACTAAATTAATTTTCCGCAAACTTGAAAAGTTGGAGAAGAAGATCATCGATCGACAATATTCAGTCGTGTATAACCAATCATGTACATATATATATATATAATAAATTCAAAACGAAGGAAACACGCAGAAAGACACAGACATAACTCACATCGATATTTCGATATTTCGATGTGAGTTATGTCTATGTCTTTCTGTATGTTTCCTTCGTTTTGAATTTATTTTATTTAAAAAAGTCCGCTGGACAATTTCTTTTAATTGTGTATATATATTGGATTGTTTTTGATTATTGGATTAAATATTAATGAAATATAATTTTTATTTATTTTAGTCCTTGGATGAACTCAGTGACAAAGCAGTTCCTGCTAACATAAGACTGAAAGAAAAACTGAAAATGGACGAACCTTTAGGTAAGAATATTACAATTATTTTTGTAATTTTGAGAGAAATAAAATTGAGAGAATGAATGAAAGAAGATAAAAGGAGTAAATAATGAGATATTTAGATTGAGTAATAGGGACCGAGTGGGATAGAGAGTATGTGTTTGGGGCGGTGGTGGGTGGGTGGGGGGGGGGGGTGTAGAAGATACAGAGATGAATAGAGAGAGAGAGGTAGATTGGTAGAGTGTAAGAGAGGAATATAGTAGTGGGTAAGGAATATGGATGACTTACGAGTGGGAGTGACAGTGACAAAAAAACAAAGAAAAAGGTACAAAGAGTAAAAAAAAAAGAGGGAGAGAGAGAGAAGCAGAGAGGTGGGAGTAAAAGAAAGAGATTGAGAGAGGGGAGGTTGAGAGAGAGAGAGAGAGAGAGAGAGAGAGAGAGAAGCAGAGAGAGAAAGAGGGTAAAAAAGAAAAAAGAGAGGGTGAGAGAGAAACAAAGAGGGTGAGAGAGAGATAAAGAGAGAGTGACAAAGAAAAAAAGAGAGCCTGAATGAGAGAAAGAGAGAGGGTGAGAAAGAGGCAAGGTGAGAGAGAGAATAAATATACATTAGATATCTCACCCTCTCTTTTTGAGAGGGAGAGAGGAGAGAGAGTGAGAGTGAAAGAGAGAGAAGCAGAGAGGTGGGAGCGAAAGAAAGAGGTTGGGAGAGGGGAGGTTGAGAGAGAGAGAAAGAGAGGGTAAAAAAGAAAAAAAGAGAGGGTGAGAGAGAAACAAAGAGAGTGTGAGAGAGAGAGTGAAAGAGAGAATAAGAGAGCGTGAATGAGAGAAACAGAGAGGTTGAGAAAGAGGCAAGGTGAGAGAGAGAATAAATATACATTAGATATCTCACCCTCTCTTTTTAAGAGGGAGAGAGAGAGAGAGAGAGAGAGAGAGAGAGAGAGAGAGAGAGAGAGAGAGAGAGAGAGAGAGAGAGAGAGAGAGAGAGAGAGAAGAGAGAAAGAGAGGGTAAAAAAGAAAAAAAGAGAGGGTGAGAGAGAAAAAAAGAGGGTGAGAGAGAGATCAAGAGAGAGTGACAAAGAGAAAAAGAGAGCCTGAATGAGAGAAACAGAGAGGGTGAGAAAGAGGCAAGGTGAGAGAGAGAATAAATATACATTATCTATATCACCCTCTGTTTTTGAGGGAGAGAGAGAGAGAGAGAGAGAGTGAAGGAGAGAAAGAGACAGAGAATAGAGAGAGAAAGGAAGAAAGAAATAAGAGAGAATGATATTTCTTATGAAGGTTAAAGGTTAAAGTACGTTTGTTTTTCAGGTGAATACGAACTAATGGAAAGGATTCGGGAAATTGCCGCAAAGAATCAACTATTTAGGTCTTACATCGGCATGGGGTACCACAACACTTGCGTGCCTCACACAATCCTGAGAAACATCTTTGAAAATCCTGGATGGTTTGCAGCCAATTTTATTATTCCTTCCTTGCTTTAGTTCAGTATTTGATACACAAAACTGTAAAATATTTTTTGTTTTGTTTTATTGCTTAAAGCGATTCCCTAGCGGGTGATAATGTCAGCCGTTTACCGGTTTTTTTATTTTGATCTGTGATTCTACTTTGGGAGTTATAAATTTTGCGTAACTCAAGTCGTCTTCGAGTAGGGGATCTTTAACGAGTACCTGAGACATCCTACAGGCTAAAGGGACCAGACGGCTCTTCGAGGGACGACGTACTCAGATTTATTCACCTCTTGCGTAAATAAATCGAAGGCCAGATGGGTATCGAACCTCCGACCTATCAGTTCAGTGGCGAGTATGTTAATCACTGGGCTAATCTGACCCCCTTTTGTTTTTATTGTTTAAACCGAACCCCTACTGGGTGATAACGTCAGCCGTTTACCGGCTTTTTGTTTGATCGTAGATTCTACAGATTCTACATTGGGAGTTCTAAATTTTGATTAACTCAAGTGCATTTTGAGTAGGGATTTACTCTACCTGAGTGAATAAATCGAGGACCAGATCGGGATCGAACCTAGGAATAGTAGCCCTGAGGTGAGTACGTTAACGACTGAGCTAACCAGGCTCTCTCGAATGGCATGTTATCTATAGCAAAGCTAAAAATTTAGGAATTCTTAATTTTGCCTAGCTCAAGTGTTTTTAGAGTAGGGGATCTTTAACCTGACCTAGTATAGGCTCGGAACCGACGGCTTAACATCCTCTCCGATGGACGTCGTACTCAGATTTATTCATCTCCCGCGTAAATAAATCGAGGGCCAGGTGGGAATCGAACCCAGGACCTACCAGCCCAGAAGCGATTACATTAACCACTGAGGTAGCCTGGCCCTCTCAAATGTCGTGTTACCTTTAACAAAGCTAAAAATTTAGGAGTCCTAAATTTTGCCTAACTTAAATTTATTTAGAGTAGGGATCTTGAACGAGTACCTGAGACATCATACAAGCATGGGATCGACGACTTAATGTCCTCTTCAAGGGACGTAGTACTCAGATTAATTTATCTCCCGCGTGAATAAATCAAGAACCAGGTGGGGATTAAACCCAGGACTACCAGCCCAGAGGTGAGTACCATAACCACTGAGCTAACTAGGCTCTCTCGAATCTCATGTTACGTTTAGCAAAGCTAAAAATTTAGGAGTCCTTAATTTTAAGTAACTCAAGTCTATTTAGAGTAGATGATCTTTAACGAGTAGCTGATATCGTACAGGCTCTGGACTGACGGCTAACGTCCTCTTCGAGGGACGTCGTACTCAGATTTATTCACCTCCCGCGTAAATAAATCGAGGGCCAGGTGAGGATCGAACCCCGGACTACCTGCCCAGAGGCGAGCCCGTAACCACTGAGCTAGCCTGGCCCTCAACTGTACAATAAGTTAATATAATATCAAACTGATTGACAACGAAATAATTTTTGTTTCATTTTAATGCCGCTTTGTGTAAACGTAATATTTTATCATATAGATAATTAATAATGATGTTGTTTGTATAATTCAATACATAAAAAAAAGTTACAATAAATTATCTGGCTACATAAACAAATATAATAAACTTTCAACCATTTTAAACAAAATAACTATTTAAATGAAATAGTTTTGAAAAATTTAAAATAATTTTTTCAAATTGCAAATATTACAGTTGAAAATCCGTTTTAAAACAATATTACAAACATTTACGACCGGAAAATGTCATTTTAATATAAAATTATTGAGATTGTTTTATTTTGATTTTTTGTTATTTTACTTTTTATAAATTAAAATAAAATTGGTTGTCTTTCTCAACCTCCCCTCTCCCCTCTCCCATCTCTTTGTTTCTGTTACTCACCCTCTTTGTTTCTCTGTTGTTTGTTTCTTTGTTCCTCTCTGTACCTCTCTCTCACTCACGTCCTCTCTGTACCTCTCTCTCACTCACGTCCTCTCTGTATCTCTCTCTCTCACTCACATCCTCTCTGTACCTCTCTCTCACTCACGTGCTCTCTGTACCTCTCTCTCACTCACGTGCTCTCTGTACCTCTCTCTCACTCACGTCCTCTCTGTACCTCTCTCTCACTCACGTGCTCTCTGTACCTCTCTCTCTCACTCACGTCCTCTATGCACCTCTCTCTCACTCACGTCCTCTCTGTATCTCTCTCTCTCACTCACGTCCTCTCTGTATCTCTCTCTCTCACTCACGTCCTCTCTGTATCTCTCTCTCACTCACGTCCTCTCTGTATCTCTCTCTCTCACTCACATCCTCTCTGTACCTCTCTCTCACTCACGTCCTCTCTGTACCTCTCTCTCACTCACGTCCTCTCTGTACCTCTCTCTCTCACTCACGTCCTCTTTGTACCTCTCTCTCACTCACGTCCTCTATGCACCTCTCTCTCACTCACGTGCTCTCTGTACCTCTCTCTCTCACTCACGTCCTCTCTGTTCCTCTCTCTCTCTTTCTCACCCACTTTATTTCTCTCTCTCACTCTCCTTCTTCTCAACCTCTCCCTCTCTCTCACTATTGCCCTCTCTCTCTCACTTTTGCCCTCTCTTCTCTCTTTCTCTCTCCCTGTTTCTCAACCTCCCCTCTCCCATCTCTTTGTATTTTTACACCATTATCAAATCTCGCCCCCTGGCACTCACACAAGTCTTGTGTGAATAAATCGAAGGCCAGGTGGGTATCGAACCCTGGACTACCAGCCCAGACGGCGAGTAGGTTAACCATTGAGCTAACCTGGCCCAGTGCATAAACTTAGTCCTATACAAGACTTATAAGTTGACCCCTTTCTACATTTATTGTTCAGGACGACGCAGTATACGCCCTATCAAGCAGAAGTTGCTCAAGGTCGTCTGGAGAGCTTGCTCAACTTTCAGACAATGGTCACTGATTTGACTGGACTCCACGTGGCTAACGCATCCCTGCTAGACGAAGGTACAGCAGCAGCAGAGGCACTCAGTCTTACCTACAGGTAAACACTGCTTTTACCCTTATATTAGCAAAAGGTGGCAACACTGTTCACCAACAAATAAAAAAAAAACTTACTTTTACTATATAAGGAATCTGGCAATAATAATGAAAAACATTGACCTCGATTGTTTCACACCATGATTGTGTTCCCATAAATCCATTCATTATTAATCCAACTGTAAGAAAATTACGATAAATACAAAAATAGTCTGTCCAATGGTTTTGATAACATACATGATTTAAGGTACCCTAATTTTCGGACTGATGTCTTGTTTCTAAGGTCTAAAACCTGAAGAACTGACCGAGTCCCGATAAACTTTAGTTTTTTTTTCTATTCCACGGTCGATACTTTTATCAATATATATATATGAAACCACAACATGAAATGGGAAAAAAGACTAAGATCTTTCAACCGTAACAAGCCGTCTTCGTCAGAATCAAAAACCCAATTGATATTTGGTCTCGGTTCTTAACTCTGATGAAGACCGCTTGTTATGGTTGAAATACCTTAGTCTTTTTTCCCCATTTCATATTGTGGTTTGATCATTGATTGTTATTTCACGTGTTTATGTGAAATCTTATATATGTATATGTGTATAGTATGTATATATATATTTATATATATATATATATATATATATTTATATACAACAAAAAATGATTGATCGGGATGCGGTCAGTTTCTTCCACTTTTTAATTCAAACTCTCATTGCCGACGTTTCGATTTTATTCAAAATCTTTTTCATAGGCCTACAAACAGAGGAAAACAAGAATTTTAATACGTACATTTTTAAAACACAAACAAAAGAAGTACACTATGAAAATTAAATACAATCTTGAGTATTAGGATAACAATGACAGAATAATAAAAAAAGAGAAAAAGATGGAGTCTAACTATAAAAACAAAGTTTTTTTACAATGTACTTACATAAGTAGGAGTATTGGCAATTGAAGGAACTATTACATTTTCATTTCTGAACTAGTAATGACTCTTAAACTATTCAATGAAAACCGTTAATAACCGACTCTGTACAGCTGATAAGCAGGTAACTATTGAACAAAATTTCACTAAATCTGTTAGGTATTCAAAATACTAGAATAAACACTATTTAAATTCGCTATATCGTTTCTATGATTAATACAATTTTGATCTTTTTTAATGAATAGCATTTCAAGGGTTCTTCTTCTATGTTCGTCCTGTTCTCTACTCATAACGGTTGCTCCATCAAAGTCAAATGTATGTCCTTCATATATTGAATGATATGCTAACGCTGTCGCATTAATCTTTTTTGTTCTAATAGAGTATTTATGTTGATATATCCTTTCTTTTAACAATCTACTGGTTTCACCAAAATACTTCTTATTACATTCTATACATTTTATAGAATAAATAATATTACTTTCTAAATCTTTTGGTATCTTGTCTTTTAAATTAGAAAATAATAATTTTACTTTTTGTTTATTATAATATGCTAAATTGATTTCTGGTAAGTTCCTTTTTAACAGTTTTTGAATATTTTGTGATAGCCCTTCAATAAATGGGAATTTGAAATTTCTTTTATTCATCATTTGATGGTTATCAGTAGTTCTTTCCATGTGTTCCGTCTGTTCTCTTAAATACTTTCTCCAAATGCGTTCTATTAGATTTCCTGGGTAAGAGTTTTTTTCCAACAGGAATTTCACCTTTTTCTTATTTTCCTTTAAAAAACACGGCTGCTAATATCTATCACCTTTTTTATTAAGTTTTTTACACAATTCAATTTTTGACTTACAGCATGTGATGAATAATAATTCAATATTCTCCCTGAATTGGTTGGTTTACTATACCAATCTGTTAGTATTTTCCGTTATTCCCTCGTATAATTTTCATATCCAAAAACGAAATACTCCCATCTTTTTCTTCTTCACATGTGAATCTTAAACGAGGATGAAATAAATTGAACGTATTTAAAACATGCTGTTCTTCTCCTTTTTTAATTATTAAGAACAAATCATCTACATATAATTTTAGAAATTTTACACTTGCTCCAAGTTTTTTAAGGCTTTCCTTTAATAATTCCAGCATTACAATATTAGCAAGCATCGGAGAGACCGGAGATCCCATCGGTAAACCATATTTTTGTTTGTAAACAACTTCATCGAATGTAAAATATCTTGCTGCACAAATAATTTCTAATATAGATATAAAAACTTCCTTTGACATGCTAATGTGGGGTCTAATCTTATTCCATTGTTTACTAACTAAAGACAATGCTATATCTAATTGAATGTTAGTGAATAAAGACTGGACATCCAATGATATCATAGTTTCATCATGATTTATAACTTGATTTGAGATTGCTTCTTTGAATTGCACTGAGTTTTTTACATTTAATTCACTATTGTACGTAATGTAGGTAAGAAATTTGTTAATATATTTTGATAGCTGATAAGTCGGACTGCCAAGAAATGAAACGATAGGGCGCAGGGGCATACCTGGTTTGTGTAATTTTACAATTCCATAGATTCTTGGTGATATTCCATTAAACTCTTCATTTTTGCGGCTTGCCGTAGATCAATACTTTCTGCTATTTTTAGGTCTTCTACTATTTTGTTAACTTGTAGATTAACTTGTAGAAATGTGTTTTAACAAAACTCGATAAAACTTTAAAGTTATTAAAAGAACATAATGATATTTTGATATGCAAAAGTGATAAATCTGGAAACACAGTAATAATGAAAAAAGATGAATATAAAACCAAAATGAAAACTTTATTAGAAGACAAGGACACATACGAAATTTCGAGAAGAGATCCCTCATCGACACTTCGAAACAAAGTTAACAAAATAGTAGAAGACCTAAAAATAGCAGAAAGTATTGATCTACGTCAAGCCGCAAAAATGAAGAGTTTTAATGGAATATCACCAAGAATCTATGGAATTGTAAAATTACACAAACCAGGTATGCCCCTGCGCCCTATCGTCCCTCGGAGAAGGACGTTAAACCGTCGGTCCCCAGCCTGTACGATGTCAGGTACTTGTTAAAGATCCCTACTCTAAATACATTTGAGTGAGGCAAAATTTAGGACTCCCACTGTAGAATCAATCTTCATTGTGTGGTATCACAAAGGGCCAATGCTTGGCCTATGTGTGTTCCCTTGTGGGACTGCCACTGTAACCTAACCTAACCTAATGGTGATATATTTCGCAGACAGACGAAACGGACGACAGTGTACGTCTCAGACAAAGTACATCCTCAGACTTTGTCAGTGGTGACGACAAGGGCAGAGCCTCAGGGTCTGAAGGTCGTCGTCGGGGACGTCTCTAAGATGGACTTGAGTGGACATGACGTGGCAGGAGTGTTGGTCCAGTACCCGGACACTGAAGGCAACATCACGGATATCACGCCTCTTGTCGACAGAGCGCATGCCAATGGGGTAACTATAAACTACAACTCAGTCGTCATCGAATACAGTAAACCATCGCTACAGTTCGCAGTTCAGTTTCCGCGGGTTCAGTGTTTCGCAAAAAAAGTTTGGGAAACACTGTAATATATTATACAGGACTCTTCTTGTACGATCGAGAAAGATATCAAACAAGTGACTTGCTGGGTCAAAATATATTCTACAGTATTAAATTAAAGGTTAATAAAACAGCTATTGAAAATTATTCAATAAGGACTAAAAATTAATGAAAAATATTAAAACATAATCTATTGTAACAAGAGAATAATAAAAATATCAAAAAATAGAAGTAAAGGCCTTTTCATCTATAAATTAAAATAAAGGATAGTTACGATTTTTTTTTATTTTATTTACTTGCATTATTATTTACTTTACAATACATTAGGGTATAATTCTCTCTCTCTCTGTCTCTCTTATAGTTGGTAAGGACGTAATTTTTTTTTATTATTTCTTATTTTTTATTTTTGTTTTTCATTTTTATTTACAACACAGTAAAGTATTCAGTAAGTTCAAGATTCTCTCTCTGTTGGAATGGTCGTTGTTTGAGCTTTAGAGGATTTTATAAAGGCGCGCGTCTATTATTCGCGGATTTTCGCTTTTCGCGGGTGTCTTCGGTCCCCATTATCCGCGAAAAGTGAGAGTACTACAAGATTACTGTACTACAAGACCCCTGACCCTTTGTGTCACTCAATCTTAAGAAATTATAGCAACAATGAATAAAATACATTCACTGAATCTGATTGACAGGAATAACTGTTATTATTGTTTTTTGTTATTAAGTCATGAAAACAAAGATTCTTATATGGACCAAGCTTTTGATATAGTATTCTTAAAATGATTCAAAATAAGCATACAGTAAGAGGTAAGAGCGAAAGAAAGAGATTGGGAGAGAGAGTGAGATACAAAAAAGAGGGTGAAAAAGAAAAAAAAGAGAGGGTGAAGAGATAAACAAAGAGGGTGAGAAAGTGTATAAGAGAGAGAGAGAGAGAAGAGAGAGAGAGAGAGAGAGAGATAAAGAGAGAGGGTGAGAGAGAGATAAAGAGGGTGAGAGAGAGAATAAAATATACATTAAATATCTCATCCTCTCTTTTTACTTTATTTTCTTTCTCATCCTCTCTGTTTCTCTCTCTCACCCTCCCTCTCATCACCCTCTCTCGCTCTCTCTGTCTTTCTCTCTCTCTCTCCTCTCCCTATCTCTCTCAACCTCCCCTCTTCTTCCATCCTCTTTCTTTCTCTGTTACCTCACTGCTTCTCTCTGTCACCCTCCCTCTCCTCACCATCTCTCTTACACTCACTCTCACTCTCTCTGTCTTTCTCAGTCCCTGTCCATTAGTCTCTTTCTGACTCTCTCTGTTTCTCCCCTCCACTCTGCCTCCTCTCACCCTCTCCCTTTCTCTCACTCTCCCCCTCTCTAGTAAAGACGCTACACCTCTATTGACAAGCACCATGTCACTCCTCCCCCCCTCCCACACACACTGCTCATCGCCTCCCTCCACCTCTTTTTCAGACTCTCGTCGCCGTCGCCACTGACCTCCTCAGTCTCACTCACTTCCTCTCTGTATCTCTTTTCCCTCTATATTATTCTCTTTTCTCTCTCTGTTTCTCCCCTCCACTCTGCCTCCTCTTACCCTCTCCCTTTCTCTCACTCTCCCCCTCTCTAGTAAAGACGCTACACCTCTATTGACAAGCACCATGTCACTCCTCCCCCCCCTCCCACACACACTGCTCATCGCCTCCCTCCACCTCTTTTTCAGACTCTTGTCGCCGTCGCCACTGACCTCCTCAGTCTCACTCACTTCCTCTCTGTCTCTCTTTTCCCTCTCTATTATTCTCTTTCTCTCTCTGTTTCTCCCTTCCACTCTCCCTCCTCTTACCCTCTCCCTTTCTCTCACTCTCCCCCTCTCTAGTAAAGACGCTACACCTCTATTGACAAGCACCATGTCACTCCTCCCCCCCCCTCCCACACACACTGCTCATCGCCTCCCTCCACCTCTTTTTCAGACTCTTGTCGCCGTCGCCACTGACCTCCTCAGTCTCACTCACTTCCTCTCTGTCTCTCTTTTCCCTCTCTATTATTCTCTTTCTCTCTCTGTTTCTCTCCCTTCCACTCTCCTCCCTCCTCTTACCCTCTCCCTTTCTCTCACTCTCCCCCCTCTCTAGTAAAGACGCTACACCTCTATTGACAAGCACCATGTCACTCCTCCCCCCCCTCCCACACACACTGCTCATCGCCTCCCTCCACCTCTTTTTCAGACTCTTGTCGCCGTCGCCACTGACCTCCTCAGTCTCACTCACTTCCTCTCTGTCTCTCTTTTCCCCTCCTATTATTCTCTTTCTCTCTCTGTTTCTCCTTCCACTCTCCCTCCTCTTACCCTCTCCCTTTCTCTCACTCTCCCCCTCTCTAGTAAAGACGCTACACCTCTATTGACAAGCACCATGTCACTCCTCCCCCCCTCCCACACACACTGCTCATCGCCTCCCTCCACCTCTTTTTCAGACTCTTGTCGCCGTCGCCACTGACCTCCTCAGTCTCACTCACTTCCTCTCTGTCTCTCTTTTCCCTCTCTATTATTCTCTTTCTCTCTCTGTTTCTCCCTTCCACTCTCCCTCCTCTTAACCCTCTCCCTTTCTCTCACTCTCCCCCTCTCTAGTAAAGACGCTACACACCTCTATTGACAAGCACCATGTCACTCCTCCCCCCCCCTCCCCTCCCACACACACTGCTCATTGCCTCCCTCCACCTCTTTTTCAGACTCTCGTCGCCGTCGCCACTGACCTCCTCAGTCTCACTCACTTCCTCTCTGTCTCTCTTTTCCCTCTCTATTATTCTCTTTCTCTCTCTGTTTCTCTCCCTTCACTCTCTCCTCCTCTTACCCTCTCCCTTTCTCTCACTCTCCCCCTCTCTAGTAAAGACGCTACACCTCTATTGACAAGCACCATGTCACTCCTCCCCCCCCTCCCACACACACTGCTCATCGCCTCCCTCCACCTCTTTTTCAGACTCTTGTCGCCGTCGCCACTGACCTCCTCAGTCTCACTCACTTCCTCTCTGTCTCTCTTTTCCCTCTCTATTATTCTCTTTCTCTCTCTGTTTCTCCCTTCCACTCTCCCTCCTCTTACCCTCTCCCTTTCTCTCACTCTCCCCCTCTCTAGTAAAGACGCTACACCTCTATTGACAAGCACCATGTCACTCCTCCCCCCCTCCCACACACACTGCTCATCGCCTCCCTCCACCTCTTTTTCAGACTCTCGTCGCCGTCGCCACTGACCTCCTCAGTCTCACTCACTTCCTCTCTGTCTCTCTTTTCCCTCTCTATTATTCTCTTTCTCTCTCTGTTTCTCCCTTCCACTCTCCCTCCTCTTACCCTCTCCCTTTCTCTCACTCTCCCCCTCTCTAGTAAAGACGCTACACCTCTATTGACAAGCACCATGTCACTCCTCCCCCCCCTCCCACACACACTGCTCATCGCCTCCCCCACCTCTTTTCAGACTCTCGTCGCCGTCGCCACTGACCTCCTCAGTCTCACTCACTTCCTCTCTGTCTCTCTTTTCCCTCTCTATTATTCTCTTTCTCTCTCTGTTTCTCCCTTCCACTCTCCCTCCTCTTACCCTCTCCCTTCTCCTTCTCTCACTCTCCCCTCTCTAGTAAAGACGCTACACCTCTATTGACAAGCACCATGTCACTCCTCCCCCCCCCTCCCACACACACTGCTCATCGCCTCCCTCCACCTCTTTTTCAGACTCTCGTCGCCGTCGCCACTGACCTCCTCAGTCTCACTCACTTCCTCTCTGTCTCTCGTTTCCTCTCTATTATTCTCTTTCTCTCTCTGTTTCTCCCCTTCCACTCTCCCTCCTCTTACCCTCTCTCCTTTCTCTCACTCTCCCCTCCCTCTCTAGTAAAGACGCTACACCTCTATTGACAAGCACCATGTCACTCCCCCCCCCCCTCCCACACACACTGCTCATCGCCTCCCTCCACCTCTTTTTCAGACTCTCGTCGCCGTCGCCACTGACCTCCTCAGTCTCACTCACTTCCTCTCTGTCTCTCTTTTCCCTCTCTATTATTCTCTTTCTCTCTCTGTTTCTCCCTTCCACTCTCCCTCCTCTTACCCTCTCCCTTTCTCTCACTCTCCCCCTCTCTAGTAAAGACGCTACACCTCTATTGACAAGCACCATGTCACTCCTTCCTCCTCCCCCCCTCCCACACACACTGCTCATCGCCTCCCTCCACCTCTTTTTCAGACTCTCGTCGCCGTCGCCACTGACCTCCTCAGTCTCACTCACTTCCTCTCTGTCTCTCTTTTCCCTCTATTATTCTCTTTCTCTCTCTGTTTCTCCCTTCCACTCTCCCTCCTCTTACCCTCTCCCTTTCTCTCACTCTCTCCCTCCCCCTCTCTAGTAAAGACGCTACAACCTCTATTGACAAGCACCATGTCACTCCTCCCCCCCCTCCCACACACACTGCTCATCGCCTCCCTCCACCTCTTTTTCAGACTCTCGTCGCCGTCGCCACTGACCTCCTCAGTCTCACTCACTTCCTCTCTGTCTCTCTTTTCCCTCTCTATTATTCTCTTTCTCTCTCTGTTTCTCCCTTCCACTCTCCCCCTCCTTACCCTCTCCCTTTCTCTCACTCTCCTCCCCCTCTCTAGTAAAGACGCTACACCTCTATTGACAAGCACCATGTCACTCCTCCCCCCCTCCCACACACACTGCTCATCGCCTCCCTCCACCTCTTTTTCAGACTCTCGTCGCCGTCGCCACTGACCTCCTCAGTCTCACTCACTTCCTCTCTGTCTCTCTTTTCCCTCTCTATTATTCTCTTTCTCTCTCTGTTTCTCCCTTCCACTCTCCCTCCTCTTACCCTCTCCCTTTCTCTCACTCTCCCCCTCTCTAGTAAAGACGCTACACCTCTATTGACAAGCACCATGTCACTCCTCCCCCCCCTCCCACACACACTGCTCATCGCCTCCCTCCACCTCTTTTTCAGACTCTCGTCGCCGTCGCCACTGACCTCCTCAGTCTCACTCACTTCCTCTCTGTCTCTCTTTTCCCTCTCTATTATTCTCTTTCTCTCTCTGTTTCTCCCTTCCACTCTCCCTCCTCTTACCCTCTCCCTTTCTCTCACTCTCCCCCTCTCTAGTAAAGACGCTACACCTCTATTGACAAGCACCATGTCACTCCTCCCCCCCCTCCCACACACACTGCTCATCGCCTCCCTCCACCTCTTTTTCAGACTCTCGTCGCCGTCGCCACTGACCTCCTCAGTCTCACTCACTTCCTCTCTGTCTCTCTTTTTCCCTCTCTATTATTCTCTTTCTCTCTCTGTTTCTCCTTCCACTCTCCCTCCTCTTACCCTCTCCCCTTTCTCTCACTCTCTCTCTCCCCCTCTCTAGTAAAGACGCTACACCTCTATTGACAAGCACCATGTCACTCACTCCTCCCCCCCCCTCCCACACACACTGCTCATCGCCTCCCTCCACCTCTTTTTCAGACTCTCGTCGCCGTCGCCACTGACCTCCTCAGTCTCACTCACTTCCTCTCTGTCTCTCTTTTCCCTCTCTATTATTCTCTTTCTCTCTCTGTTTCTCCCTTCCACTCTCCCTCCTCTTACCCTCTCCCGTTCTCTCACTCTCTCCCCCTCTCTAGTAAAGACGCTACACCTCTATTGACAAGCACCATGTCACTCCCTCCCCCCCCCTCCCACACACACTGCTCATCGCCCCCTCCCTCCACCTCTTTTTTCAGACTCTCGTCGCCGTCGCCACTGACCTCCTCAGTCTCACTCACTTCCTCTCTGTCTCTCTTTTCCCTCTCTATTATTCTCTTTCTCTCTCGTTTTCTCCCTTCCACTCTCCCTCCTCTTACCCTCTCCCTTTCTCTCACTCTCCCCCTCTCTAGTAAAGACGCTACAACCTCTATTGACAAGCACCATGTCACTCCTCCTCCCCCCCCTCCCACACACACTGCTCATCGCCTCCCTCCACCTCTTTTTCAGACTCTCGTCGCCGTCGCCACTGACCTCCTCAGTCTCACTCACTTCCTCTCTGTCTCTCTTTTCCCTCTCTATTATTCTCTTCTCTCTCTGTTTCTCCCTTCCACTCTCCCTCCTCTTACCCTCTCCCTTTCTCTCACTCTCCCCCTCTCTAGTAAAGACGCTACACCTCTATTGACAAGCACCATGTCACTCCTCCCCCCCCCCTCCCACACACACTGCTCATCTCCTCGCCTCCCTCCACCTCTTTTTCAGACTCTTGTCGCCGTCGCCACTGACCTCCTCAGTCTCACTCACTTCCTCTCTGTCTCTCTTTTCCCTCTCTATTATTCTCTTTCTCTCTCTGTTTCTCCCCTTCCACTCTCCCTCCTCTACCCTCCCCTTTTCTCTCACTCTCCCCCTCTCTAGTAAAGACGCTACACCTCTATTGACAAGCACCATGTCACTCTCCACCCCTCCCCACCCTCCCACACACACTGCTCATCGCCTCCCTCCACCTCTTTTTCAGACTCTTGTCGCCGTCGCCACTGACCTCCTCAGTCTCACTCACTTCCTCTCTGTCTCTCTTTTCCCTCTCTATTATTCTCTTTCTCTCTCTGTTTCTCCCTTCCACTCTCCCTCCTCTTACCCTCTCCCTTTCTCTCACTCTCCTCCCCCCTCTCTAGTAAAGACGCTACACCTCTATTGACAAGCACCATGTCACTCCTCCCCCCCCTCCCACACACACTGCTCATCGCCTCCCTCCACCTCTTTTTCAGACTCTCTGTCGCCGTCGCCACTGACCTCCTCAGTCTCACTCACTTCCTCTCTGTCTCTCTTTTCCCTCTCTATTATTCTCTTTCTCTCTCTGTTTCTCTCCTTCCACTCTCCCTCCTCTCCCTCTCCCTTCTCTCACTCTCACTCTCCCCTCTCTCTAGTAAAGACCTACACCTCTATTGACAAGCACCATGTCACTCCTCCCCCCCCTCCCACACACACTGCTCATCGCCTCCCTCCACCTCTTTTTCAGACTCTTGTCGCCGTCGCCACTGACCTCCTCAGTCTCACTTCACTTCCTCTCTGTCTCTCTTTTCCCTCTCTATTATTCTCTTTCTCTCTCTGTTTCTTCCTTCCACTCTCCTCTCCTCTTACCCTCTCCTTCTGCTCACTCCTCCCCCCTCTCTTTAAAGACGCTACACCTCTATTGACAAGCACCATGTCACTCCTCCCCCCCCTCCCACACACACGCTCATCGCCTCCTCCACCTCTTTTCAGCAACTTGTCGCCGTCGCCACTGACCTCCTCAGTCTCACTCACTTCCTCTCTGTCTCTCTTTTCCCTCTCTATTATTCTCTTTCTCACTCTCCTGTTTCTCCCGTCCACTCTCCCCTCTTACCCTCTCCCTTCTCTCACTCTCCCCCTCTCTAGTAAAGACCTACACCTCTATTGACAAGCACCATGTCACTCTCCTCCCCCCCTCCCACACACACTGCTCATCGCCTCCCTCCACCTCTTTTCAGACTCTCGTCGCCGTCGCCACTGACCTCCTCAGTCTCACTCACTTCCTCTCTGTCTCTCTTTTCCCTCTCTATTATTCTCTTTCTCTCTCTGTTTCTCCCTTCCACTCTCCCTCCTCTTACCCTCTCCCTTTCTCTCACTCTCCCCCTCTCTAGTAAAGACGCTACACCTCTATTGACAAGCACCATGTCACTCCTCCCCCCCCCCCTCACACACACTGTTCATCGCCTCCCTCCTCCTCTTTTCAGACTCTCGTCGTCGTCGCCACTGACCTCCTCAGTCTCACACTTCTCATGACTCCGGCTGAAATGGGTGCCGACTTGGCTGTCGGCTCCACTCAAAGGTTTGGCGTTCCTCTTGGTTACGGCGGTCCACATGCCGGCTTCTTCGCCTGTAAAGAGTCTTTGGTGCGACTTATGCCTGGAAGAATGATCGGAGTAACGAGGTTACAAAAACAAAACAACTTTATATCTACTGTCTTAGCTTTAAAAAACAAGAAAATCAAATATGACAAACTGCTGTGTTTGTTTGAAATACTAAGTATTCTATGATCAAACCACAATAAGAAATGGGAAAACAAATCTAAGATCTTTCAACCGTAACAAGTGTCTTCGTCAGAGTCAAAAACCCAACCCTCAGAGTCAATAATATTTCTTAACAACATTTTTTTTCATAGGTAATAAATTTAGCTCCTGTCCAATCAATATGATGATTTTCATTTTTTATATGCAAGAATAAAGCACTACTTTTTTCCTGTCTACTTACGTTGTATTGGTGTTGTTTTACACGTGTCTTTAATGATTTACCAGTTTGACCAATATAATTTTATGGCAATTTTTGCACGGAATTTTATAAATATATTTTATAACTATTATTGAATCATCTCTAATTAAATTTAATAGATCAAATATTATAAACATTAGTAACGGTCTCTTCAAACTTGATACTTTCGTTACGAGGGCAATAGCCTCTTCTAAGAGGATTGACAGCTAGCGGATAGTTTTTTACTCTTTCTTACTGTACTCCTTTGTTTCCCCAAACATCCCTTTCTGGACATTAGTCCTTTCCTGCACTTTCACCCTTTTAAAATACCACTCTTCTCTCCCACTCTTCTCAACTCCTCACCAGATGTTTTCTGCATCTAGTGTGTCAGTTGGGTTTTTGACTCTGACGAAGACCGCTTGTTACAGTTGAAAGATCTTAGTCTTGTTTTCCCATTTCATATTGTGGTTTGATCATTGACTGTTATTTCACGTACTTAAGTGAAATCTTTTTATCGACTAAATATTCCATGTTGACCCTCTAAATCAGCGGTTCCCAGCACCTCTTGGCCCATTCATCCCACCCTCTCTTCTTTCAAAGTAGTATATACACTTTTACAACTTTACATTGATTATTTTTATAATAGAATTTTACAAATTAAAATCTAATTACAATTATTGTATACATATATAAAATATTAATTTAATCAAAATAGTATTTTTTTTAATTTATAATTAAGAGTTAAAAACCTATAATAGCTTTTCTCACTTCCTATAGTCACAATTCACCTCCTGAAAGTCCAAAATTCATCCCTGGGGGTGAATATCACCCCCCATTGAGAACTCTTAGAAGTCCTAGAAGTTGTTCTATGATGTTTTTTTAATGATTTGTGTGTGTGTTTGTGTGTGAGTGTGTGTGTGTGTATCTTTGTATATATATATATATATATATATATATATATATATATATATATATATATATATATATATATAGGTGTATAATGTAATCGGGATTCGGTCAATTTTCCAGGATCAAAATCAAACTCTCAATGCCGACGTTTCGGTTTTATTTAAAACCTTTTTCATAGGCCTACAAACAAAGGATGACAAGAAATCATATATAAACATCAACATATAACTAACATCAAAATGGAATATTACAATTGTGAAAAAAACAAAAATATATATACAAGTAGAAGTAATAGAAAAGCAATAAACATTTTTATGAACTTACAGAAGTCAGAATTTTTGAATTAGAAAAATATATATATATATATATATCAATGATCAAACCACAATAAGAAATGGGAAAACAAGACTAAGATCTTTCAACCGTAACAAGCGGTCTTCGTCAGAGTCAAAAACCCAACCGATTGATTGGATGGGTTTTTGACTCTGACGAAGATCGCTTGTTACGGTTGAAAGATCTTAGTCTTGTTTTCCCATTTCTTATTGTGGTTTGATCATTAATAATCATATATATCAATGCAGAAGGTGGTCAAATAAACAGCATTAAATGTAACAGATCCACTAGCCATGTATGTTACAGATGGACATGAATGAGATCCACTGGCTATAGCAGGGCTTCTTAAACTGTGGGTCGCGACCCCCAGGGGGGTCGCGAGACTGCTGAAAGGGGGTCGCAAAGATCTGATGCTTTGATACTGATACTGATACTGATATAATTATATATATGTGAAATGAATGGGTACGTATTCTTTAATCCTTATTTTATTTACATTGTAAAATAGTGCGATATTACATCTACATCTACGGTTAATATATATTTCATTATATGGAGGAGGGGGTCGTTTAAAATTTCCTAAGCTTGAAGGGGGTCGCAATATAAAAAAGTTTAAGAAGCTCTGGGCTATAGCAACAAAAGCCATGTTCTCCTGTAAGAGATTTTTCGTAACACGTTTTTTTTTTCTTTATCTTTACCAAAGTGTTATTACTGCTGTGGTAATACCGAGAATATTATATGCTTCAGATGTTTGATATACCAAAATAAGCGTTTATATTGATGAATGGATCAATCTTTTTCTGATGTATCTCCAGGAATGAAAGAAATATAAACATATCCCATTTAGACATTTATATTATACCTAAATGGAATAGTATATGTCATTGTAGAGTAAAAAGCTAATGAAAGGGTCTAGAAATATAAAAATTTAATCTTATAAACAACGCGTTTCGAACACGCAGTGTTCTTCCTCAGGCATTAACTAAAAAATACATTGTCATCATTTATTTATATTTACATATTTTATATTTACGTATATTTAATTAATGCCTGAGGAAGAACACTACGTGTTCGAAACGCGTTGTTTATACGATTAAATTTTTGTATGTGTAGACCATTTCATTAGCTTTTTACCTTGCAATGAGTAAATACCACATAAAAACTGATTGCACTACGTTAGAAAAGCATATGTATATTATATACCGAAGAAGTATGATATTATGTTTACTTATGGTAAAGTTGAGTGTAGGCGACTCCAGATTTTTCCTCCTGTACTTCTTTGTTTACCATGATATCTATACGTGGACTATTGTCCTTTCCTGCACTTTACACCCTTTTAAAATACCGTTCTTCCCTCCCACTCAAGCCCTTGCCATGATGTTTCTACATCTTGGTTTTAGTAGGATTTACGTCTAATATGATCCTTGACTAAGGTAGTATTAATTTAAGGCGACCAGGGTCTCATGATTGTACAGGAGCTCCTATTCCTTTCAGAGATAGCGAAGGTAATGCAGCCTACAGGCTTGCTTTACAAACAAGAGAACAGCACATCAGAAGGGACAAAGCAACCAGTAACATTTGTACTGCGCAGGCGCTGTTAGCCAACATGTCAGCCATGTATGCTGTTTACCATGGCCCTCAAGGACTAAAGGATATCGCTTCCAGAGTTCACAACATAACACTACTTCTTAATGCAGGTATCCTTTTCTTTAAAGAATCTCTATGATTCCAGTGTTACTATAACAATTTATTAACTTCATACAAGTCTCTTATATACTCTATGATTCCAGTGTTACTATAACAATTTATTAACTTTATACAAGTCTCTTATATACTCTATGATTCCATTGGTACTATAACAATTTATTAACTACATACAAGTCTCTTATATACTCTATGATTCCAGTGTTACTGTAACAATTTATTAACTACATACAAGTCTCTTATATACTCTATGATTCCAGTGTTACTATAACAATTTATTAACTTTATACAAGTCTCTTATATACTCTATGATTCCAGTGTTACTATAACAATTTATTAACTTCATACAAGTCTCTTATATACTCTATGATTCCAGTGTTACTATAACAATTTATTAACTTTATACAAGTCTCTTATATACTCTATGATTCCATTGGTACTATAACAATTTATTAACTACATACAAGTCTCTTATATACTCTATGATTCCAGTGTTACTATAACAATTTATTAACTACATACAAGTCTCTTATATACTCTATGATTCCAGTGTTACTATAACAATTTATTAACTTTATACAAGTCTCTTATATACTCTATGATTCCATTGGTACTATAACAATTTATTAACTACATACAAGTCTCTTATATACTCTATGATTCCAGTGTTACTATAACAATTTATTAACTACATACAAGTCTCTTATATACTCTATGATTCCATTGGTACTATAACAATTTATTAACTACATACAAGTCTCTTATATACTCTATGATTCCATTGGTACTATAACAATTTATTAACTACATACAAGTCTCTTATATACTCTATGATTCCAGTGTTACTATAACAATTTATTAACTTTATACAAGTCTCTTATATACTCTATGATTCCAGTCTATAACAATTTATTAACTTTATACAAGTCTCTTATATACTCTATGATTCCATTGGTACTATAACAATTTATTAACTTCATACAAGTCTCTTATATACTCTATGATTCCAGTGTTACTATAACAATTTATTAACTTTATACAAGTCTCTTATATACTCTATGATTCCATTGGTACTATAACAATTTATTAACTACATACAAGTCTCTTATATACTCTATGATTCCAGTGTTACTATAACAATTTATTAACTACATACAAGTCTCTTATATACTCTATGATTCCAGTGTTACTATAACAATTTATTAACTTTATACAAGTCTCTTATATACTCTATGATTCCAGTGTTTCTATAACAATTTATTAACTTTATACAAGTCGCTTATATACTCTATGATTCCAGTGTTACTATAACAATTTATTAACTTCATACAAGTCTCTTATATACTCTATGATTCCATTGGTACTATAACAATTTATTAACTTTATACAAGTCTCTTATATACTCTATGATTCCAGTGTTACTATAACAATTTATTAACTACATACAAGTCTGTTATATACTCTATGATTCCATTGGTACTATAACAATTTATTATAGATGAGTCTTTTGTCTCTTTTAAAATCCCACTGGTACTATAACAATTCACTACACACAAGTGTTTTATCTACTCTATGATTCCTTTGGTACTATAACAATTTATTACATACAATTAATTTCATCTTTTCTAAAATGCCAATGCTACTATAACAATGCACTGCATTCAAATTTTGTATCTACCCTAGGATTCTGTTGATACTATAACAATTTATTACATACAAGTTAAACGTCTCTTTTAAAATCCTACTGGTACTATAACAATTCACTATATACAAGTACCTTACCTACTCTATGATTCCATTAGAACTATAACAATTTATTACAGATGAGTCTTTCGTCTCTTTTAAAATCCCAATGGTACTATAACAATTCATATATAACAATTATAAAATTTAATAGTATAAACAACGCGTTTCGAACACGTAGTGTTCTTCTTCAGGCATTAACTAAACAAATACGATGTCATCAGAGAGTTATCTATAGTACAAAGTAAAAATAAAATAAACTAAGGAAGAAAATACATACGTAAGGGTGAGTGTCTGTGATACAACTGACTGGGAATAGGATGGACGTGGGTGAGGGTATGGGGTACATCTGTTTCATATTAGAAGGCAGGTACATTTCATTATTTTTTTTTCCTAAAGGTTAGGCTGAGCCTTTACATTTGCTCTAAGACTAATTGTAGGAAACATATTGAAAATATAACACAGAGAACTATAACGAAATACAAGCAACAAATATAAGAATAAAGAGAAAATAGAACTGTATATATATGTATATATATATATATATATACAGTTCAATGTACATAAAGAAGTATCGAGAAATGAAAAACGCACTTACAGTCCCTAATTTTTGGTTGAACCGTCTTCAGGAGAGATAAGAGAGGGAAACCAAGCGCACTGGTACAGAGATGGTTGGAGACCCGTCTCTGTACCAGTACGCTTGGTTTCCCTCCCTTATCTCTCCTGAAGACGGTTCAACTGAAAATTAGAGACTGTAAGTGGGTGTTTTTAATTTCTCTATATTTCTTTATGTACATTGAACTGTATTTGTCCATTTCGGATCGTATTTTCATCGAAATGGTGTATATATATATATATATCAATTTATAAAAGTTGGAAGCAGTCCTTCATTTAAAAATATACTGTTAAATAACGCCCCATATTTGGCTTGTGTCTGTTTCTTATATAATTTCTCCAGTTTCCGGAATTCCTTCCTAGTCTCTTCAAGATAATCTTTGTCACCTTATTGGTGATAAGCTTTATAGTTTTAATGAGGAGACGAGGAAGAAATTCCGGAAACTGGAGAAATTATGTAAGAAACAGATACAAGCCAAATATGGGGCGTTTTTTAACAATATAAATTTATATAAACATTATATTTTTTAGTTAATGTCTGAAGAAGAACACTATGTCTTCGAAACGCGTTGTTTATACTGTAAAATTTTTATATGTGGAGACTATTTCATTATCTTTTTTTACCCTACAATGAGTAAATAACACATAATAACTGATTGCACTGTGTTAGAATTGAAATAAATGTTTTTAAAAAAGCTATATACAAGTTGAGTAACGTTTTAACAATGTTTTTTCTTTCAGGACTCAAAGATGCCGGTAATTTAGTACACAATAATCTGTTTTTCGACACTCTTCGAGTAACACCGAAATTTCCACCAGAAGAAATCAAAGCCAGATGCCATCAGAAGAAGATCAACTTAAGAAACTTTGATAACGGAGATGTCAGTATAAAGATTAAAAGAAGAAGAATGTATTTTAAGTTAGTTTAAATAAGCATGAGAAAATAAGGAGAGAGTCTTCAATGGCGTTCCAACGGGGGAGGGGGGGGTGTGGAATTTCAAGGGGGTAAAATATAAAAAAATGAAAATAAAAAAGTAACAAGAAAGAGAAATGCATAGTAGGTTAGGTTAGGACAGTGGCCGTCCCAAGAGAGAACACACATAGGCCGCAAGCCGGCCTCTTGTGATACCACAAAGAAGAATTTGGGGCTATTCTCCCCCGTCCCTGGTCCACTCGAACCATCTCGAGAGAACAATAAATCTAGACAGATCCCTGATACCAGTGCATGCTAAGTTCCAGACCAGGGCATTGACAGAGAAAGTGAGGAACTGTCTCTTCCTCTTCCTCGTTATAGCATACCCTGCAAAAATCCCTCGCCTCCAATCCTAATCTGGTGGCGTGTTTACCTACGAGCCAGTGCCCTGTAGAAACAGCGATCATATTGGCTACCATTTTTCTATCCATAGAGAGAACACCCTTAGTTCTTCTGGAGTTACAGGAAGGTCACAACTGCTTTGAAATAAGACACGTGTCCTCCTCGGACCATCTTTGTTTCATGCGTTCATCAATTCTCTGTCTGATCCAAAGCTTACATAAATGCATAATAAGTGTGTTATTAAGTCATATTAATGTTTTCCATCCTTGGTCTTTGAGGATTACTTTCTATCTTCCTGAGAAATGCATAATAAGTGTGTTATTAAGTCATATTAATGTTTTTCATCCTTGGTCATTGAGGATTACTTTCTATCTTCCTGAGAAATGCATAATAAGTGTGTTATTAAGTCATATTAATGTTTTTCATCCTTGGTCTTTGAGGATTACTTTCTATCTTCCTGAGAAATGCATAATAAGTGTGCTATTAAGTCATATTAATGTTTTTCATCCTTGGTCTTTGAGGATTACTTTGTATCTTCCTGAGAAATGCATAATAAGTGTGTTATTAAGTCATATTAATGTTTTTCATCCTTGGTCTTTGAGGATTACTTTCTATCTTCCTGAGAAATGCATAATAAGTGTGTTATTAAGTCATATTAATGTTTTCCATCCTTGGTCTTTGAGGATTACTTTCTATCTTCCTGAGAAATGCATAATAAGTGTGTTATTAAGTCATATTAATGTTTTCCATCCTTGGTCTTTGAGGATTACTTTCTATCTTCCTGAGAAATGCATAATAAGTGTGTTATTAAGTCATATTAATGTTTTTCATCCTTGGTCTTTGAGGATTACTTTCTATCTTCCTGAGAAATGAATAATAAGTGTGTTATTAAGTCATATTAATGTTGTTCATCCTTGGTTTTTAAGGATACTTTCTGTCTTCCTGAGAAATGCATAATAAGTGTGTTATTAAGTTGTATTAATGTTTTCCATCCTTGGTCTTTGAGGATTACTTTCTTTCTCCTGAGAAATGCATAATATGTGTGTTAAGTTGTATTAATATTGTTATCCAAATAATTTGTTTATATATACTGCATTTTTTCCAATCAATAAATTTTTTTGAATATATATTAATCTTGTTTAATAGGTACTTAACAGTCAACGTATTTGTCCCTGGAGTCTAAATTTAATTTTTATGTTAGTTTATAGTTGTTGAATATTTATGTTGTTTCTTTTTCTTTTTACAGTTTGGAATTTCATTGGATGAAACCGTCAGTCAAAGCGATGTAGAAGATATTCTTTGGATATTCGGTTACCACGAACCCCTTCATACGGTAATTATCAATATATATTATATATATAATATATAATAATATATAATATAATATATATAATATAATATATAATTATATTATTATATTATATAATTATAATATAATAATATATTATAATTATATATAATTATATAATAATATATAATTATATTATTATAATATAATATAATTATAATATAACAATATATAATTATATAATAATTATAATATAATTATAATTATATAATATAATATATATAATAATATTATATTATATAATAATATATAATATATATATTATATATATAATATATATTATAATATAGTATATTAAGAGTTTTCTATGAGTTTCCCGGGGGGAGAGGATACGTGAGTAGTTATGGTGGTGACCATTAGGAGTTTTCCCTATTTCTAATATTGACATAATCACGGAAAAGTGTGATTGATAAAAAAAATATTATAATAAACTTGATTTTATTAAAATTAATAACAAGACGTCTGAACAGACATTATGACGATGTACATAAAAAAAGCAGACTAAATAATATAAACTGAATTAAAAAATAACACAATAATATCAAATAACAATATCTAGACAGCAGTGGATTAGATATAAACTCTGTGATAATAGCTCAGTTTGGTTAGTTGCGATCGAAGATGGACAATGTCCGAAAGCGTTCAAACGACTCCAAGATCATCTTACGAGGTACGACGGTTTTCCCTATTTCTAATATAACTCTACAATTACATTGGCATAATCATGGAAAAGTGTGATAGATAAAACAAAATATTGTAATAAACTTGATGTTGAGGTAAAATGGTTAAACAAACAAAAGTCTCCACACAAATGAAGTTTTATTCAACAGCAACAACGCGTTTCGAACACTTTGTGTTCATCATTAGGAAGACACTATAATGCAAATTATATCTAATCAGTTACAAAATTAGAGTGAAAACATAAAATTCAATTAAGAGAATTCAAGACATACCCAAGGATGTAGTGCTGACGGGTTGGTCCAGTGAAAACAACAAGGAGGAAATAGATCCACTGCGAAAGAGTGGGGATGGCATTTAGGAGATAAGGTAACAAGTAACAAAGGCGTCACCTTTGATTTTATTAAACTTGATTTTATTAAAATTAATAAAAAGACGTTTGAACAGACATTATGACGACGTGCATAAAAGAAGCAAACTAGATAATATAAACTAAATTCAAAAATAACGCAATATCTAGATAGCAGTGGATTAGGTATATAAACTCTGTGATAACAGCTCCTTAGGTTAGTTGCGATCGAAGATGGACAACGTCCGAAAGCGCTCCGATGACTCCAAGAATATCTTACGATGTATAACGGTTTTCCCTATTTCTAATATTGACATAACCATGGAAAATTGTGATAGATAAAACAAAAAGAAATATTATAATAAACGAGATTTTATTAAAATTGGGCTCCTAAAGGAAAAGTTCAATATACATGATTTGAGATTTCTTTTTAAAATAGTACAGACGCTCCCCTACTTACGAATATTCGATTTACGTGCGTAATATTCAATTTATACGTAACATTTGAGTTACGAACAACGGTAAATACAAACATTTTTGCGGGTATGTCGAAAAATGTTCGGACAGAGATGCTGTAAGTTAGATTTTATACATCTTTTAAAAGTAAGTTAAACTTCATTTTATTTGTCTTATTACGTACACGTACATACTGTGTGTGCCTCTCTCTAACATATGTAGTATTCTCTCCAGTTGTATATGTACATAATGTAAAAAGATTTCACGTAAACACGTGAAATAACAATCAGTGATCAAACCACAAGAAAAATGGGAAAACAAGACTAAGATCTTTCAACCGTAACAAGCGGTCTTCGTTAGAGTCAAAAACCCAACTGGATAAAAACCCAGTTGGGTTTTTGAGTCTGACGAAGACCGCTTGTTACGGTTGAAAGATCTTAGTCGTGTTTTCCCATTTCTTATTGTGGTTTGATCATTGAATGTACATACTGTGTGTGTCTCTCTCTCTGTAACATATGTAGTATTCTCTCCAGTTGTATATGTACATATTGTAAAAAGATTTCACATAAACACGTGAAATAACAATCAGTGATCAAACCACAATAAGAAATGGGAAAACAAGACTAAGATCTTTCAACCGTAACAAGCCGTCTTCGTCAGAGTCAAAAACCCAACTTGTTGAAAGATCTTAGTCTTGTTTTCCCATTTTCTTATTGTGGTTTGATCATTGATTGTTATTTCACGTGTTTATGTGAAATCTGTAGATATATATATATACTTGGTCCATCATGCGCATGTAACGCGGAGACACCCCAATCTCCTAGACACTTGGTGTATGAGTGCTGTTTGAGGGAACCAGTTTGAGGGTTTTTATCCAGTTGGGTTTTTGACTCTGACGAAGACCGCTTGTTACGGTTGAAAGATCTTAGTCGTGTTTTCCCATTTCTTATTGTGGTTTGATCATTGAATGTACATACTGTGTATGTCTCTCTCTCTGTAACATATGTAGTATTCTCTCCAGTTGTACATGTACGAGTACATACATATCTATATAGAACATATCATTTTATTAAATGTTTATTTTTCAGTACAAACCAATACAGGTTACTTATATAAGCCTTAAACATTCATTTCATAAAAGATATATCACTGAAGCAACTTACGAACGAATTCACCTTATGAACGACCGTTCGGAAAGTATCTCGTTAGTAAATTGGGGAGCGTCTTATAATAATTATAACAAGTCTTGTTATAATACGCGGTGCTTTTGTGTTATAGCTAGAAGACAGTAATGAAGCAACAAAGTATCATATCAAGAACAGCAAGCTGAAGAGGACATCGACTTATCTGACTCATCCAGTTTTCAATAGCCACCACTCCGAGTCGAGGATCGTCAGATACATGAAGTCTCTGGAGAACAAGGACGTGTCTCTCGTTCACTCTATGATTCCACTGGTACTATAACAATTTATTACATACAAGTCTTTCGTCTTTTCAAATATATCAATGGTACTATAACAATGCACTACATATAAATCTCTTATCTACTCTATGATTCAATTGGTACTATAACAATTTATTACATACAAGTCTTTCGTCTTTTTAAATATATCAATGGTTATATAACAATTTATTACATACAAGTGTTTCGTCTTTTCAAATATATCAATGTTACTATAACAATGCACTACATACAAATCTCTTATCTACTCTATGATTCAATTGGTACTATAACAATTTATTACATACAAGTGTTTCGTCTTTTCAAATATATCAATGTTACTATAACAATGCACTGCATACAAATCTCTTATCTACTCTATGATTCAATTGGTACTATAACAATTTATTACTTACAAGCACTTAGTTGTTTCTAAATGCCCATGCTACTATAACAATTCACCACATACATATTTTTTATCCACCCAAAGATTCCGTTGGTACTATAACAATTTATAACATACAAGACTTTCGTTATTCTAAAATCCTAATGGTACTATAACAATGCACTACATACAATTCTCTTATCTACTCTATGATTCCATTGGTACTATAACAATTAATTACTTACAAGATCTTCGTCTTTTCTAAATTCCCGTGCTACTATAACAATGCAATACATATAAATCTCTTATCTACTCTATGATCCCATTAGTACTATAACAATTTATTACATACAAGTATTTCGTATTTTCTAAATGCCAATGGTACTATAACAATTCACTGCATCCAAATTTCTTATCTACTCTTTGATTCCATTGGTACTATAACAATTTATTACATACAAGTCTTTCGTCTCTACTAAAATACCACTGGTACTATAACAATTTATTTAATACAAGCCTTTCGTCTTTTCTAAAGGCCAATGCTACTATAACAATGCACTGCATCCAAATTTCTTATCTACCCTAGGATTTTGTTGCTACTATAACAATGCAATACATACAAATCTCTTATCTACTCTATGATCCCATTGGTACTATAACAATTTATTACATACAAGTCTTTCGTCTTTTACTAAATGCCAATGCTACTATAACAATGCAATACATAAAAATCTCTTATCTACTCTATGATCCCATTGGTACTATAACAATTTATTACATACAAGTCTTTCGTCTTTTCTAAATGCCAATGCTACTATAACAATGCAATACATACAAATCTCTTATCTACCCTATGATCCCATTGGTACTATAACAATTTATTACATACAAGT
Source organism: Hermatobates lingyangjiaoensis (assembly GCA_026182355.1). Lineage (NCBI taxonomy): Eukaryota > Metazoa > Arthropoda > Insecta > Hemiptera > Hermatobatidae > Hermatobates > Hermatobates lingyangjiaoensis. Next base: position 116,329 of record JAPFBL010000472.1, on the reverse strand, counting down.
ATTTCGTATTTTCTAAATGCCAATGGTACTATAACAATTCACTGCATCCAAATTTCTTATCTACTCTTTGATTCCATTGGTACTATAACAATTTATTACATACAAGTCTTTCGTCTCTACTAAAATACCACTGGTACTATAACAATTTATTTAATACAAGCCTTTCGTCTTTTCTAAAGGCCAATGCTACTATAACAATGCACTACATCCAAATTTCTTATCTACCCTAGGATTTTGTTGCTACTATAACAATTTATTACATACAAGTCAAACGTCACTTTTAAAATGCCAATGGTATTATAACAATGCACTACATACAAGTCTCTTATATCCTCTAATAATTCTATTGGTACTATAACAATTTATTACTTACAAGTCTTTTGTCCCTTCAAATACGCCAATGGTACTATAACAATGCACTGCATACAAATCTCTTATCTACTCTATGATTCTATTGGTACTATAACAATTTGTTACTTACAAGTCTTTTGTCTCTGCAAATATGTATTTATTTTGGTTAATCTATTTATTTTCATAAAATTACAAACAATGATATAATTTTAGACTGTTGTTATTAGTCCCAGACTTTTATCTTATTACAGTATCTACTCGTATACATATATACTGTCGTCTTCAAAGAAAACTAAAAATTTTTTTAAAACAAAAACGTATAATTCAAATCATAAAAAAAATTGTTAAATTAAATTAACTAAATTAAATTAAATGATGTCTATGTCTGTCTGTCTGTGTGTGTGTGTGTGTGTGTGTGTGTGTGTGTGTGTATGTATGTATATGTGTGTGTGTGTGTGTGTCCATTTCTGGTTCAATGAACCTGTGAATATAAAGCGAGTACAGATATTGGCAGAGCTGCATGGATCCACTAGGACCCAACAGGTCCTCGTTTCAAATCCCTGTTGTAAATAAACTTTAGAACAGGGAATTTTAAATAATAAACTTGATCACGCAAAATTTTTGGACTTTTAATGTAGAATGTTCACTGTGTGCTATCAGACTGTTCGGTTTGTATTCTCTCATGAGACTGTTTCTGTAACCTAACCTTTTATAACCTAAACCAGGCGTGGGGAACCCGCGGCCTTAAGGCCGCATGTGGCCTTTTGAACCATGAAATGCGGCCTTCTACAGTTTGTTGAGAAAAATGTTTCAAAATAAAAAGAATTACAATTATGGTAACAAAGACAAAAAATTCTGGCATTTAGGAAGAAGACTATTCATTAATCATTGCTTGAAAAAGTCTAAGCTTATGGAAAATAATTTTCCTGGGTTAACAAATGTAATAAAGGAAGGCAGTAAGGACACTATTGAATCTTTTGAAAGATGCAAAACAGATTTAGATGTACTGATCTAGTAATATAATGATAGATCAAGTATTTTACAATATAACTATTATATAAGAATTTGCTTATCTATTCTTGGTGTTCTTTTGGGGAAGTGGACGGTGCTAAAATGGCCTTTACTCCAAGAAAGGTTCCCCGCCCCTGACCTAAAATGAAATTCCTTAATAATATAACCTTTTTGTTTTAGGGTTCTTGCACCATGAAACTCAACTCGACAACAGAAATGATGCCTTGCTCAATGAGAGAGTTCAATGAACTTCATCCTTTTGTGCCTCTTGAACAGGCTTTAGGATATAAACAGCTATTGGATGAGCTTCATCAGGACCTATGCACTGTCACTGGATACGACAGGATATCTTTTCAACCAAACAGGTACACTATCCACAGAAAGTATTGTCAAATGTGTGTGTATGAGTGCATGTGTTTTCAACATTATATATGCATAAGTTTGATGAAATTCGATGTTTCGTCGTTTCTAAAAGAACTTTAATCCTTTGAAAACTAAAAACAGAAAATTTTTAATAACTTTTACATTTCTTTAAATACTTTTAGAATTGATTTCTATATATATATATATATAAATATATATATATATATATATATATATATATATATATAACAGATTCAATAATATATCGACCGTTTAATAGAATAGGTGTGTTCTCTAATCGGGGTTCGGTCAATTTTCCAGGATAAAAAATCTCAAGGCAACGAGAGTTTGATTTTTTATCCTGGAAAATTGACCGAACCCCGATTAGAGAACACACCTATATATATATATATATATATATATAATATATAATATATATATATATATTATACATAGTTCACACAGGAAAGAGAAAAAACAAATAAAGACACACACAAAAGACTCACAACGATATTTCGACAGTCGTCGTCATATATATAATATATATATATATATATAATATATTCGATGCGATGTTGACCAATGGGAGTAGAGTTACAGGTCCAAGCGTAAGGTCCCAGTTGCCCGCTGCTCAGCAAAAAGCCTTTGCGTTCTGCCAATAGGTATAGAGGTTGCACAGTCCCTCTGGTCTACTCCCATTGGTCAACATCGCATCGAATCATATTCCTTTCCCCGGACAACCCATAGAAAATATATATATTTTATATATAGAAAATACATATATATATATATATATATATATATATGACAGATTCAATAATATATCGACCGTCAGATAGAATAGGTGTGTTCTCTAATCGGGGTTCGGTCAATTTTCCAGGATAAAGAATCAAACTCTCGTTGCCAACGTTTCGGTTTTATTTAAAACCTTTTTCATAGGCAGAAGTAAGAATTTTTTAACTAAGAAAATGAAATTTACATTGTTGTTTCTTTAAATAATGTAAATTTCATTTTCTTAGTTAAAAAATTCTTACTTCTGCCTATAAAAAAGGTTTTAAATAAAACCGAAACGTTAGCACCGAGAGTTTGATTTTTTATCCTAGAAATTGACCGAATTCCGATTAGAGCGCCACCTATTCTATCAAACGGTCGATATATTATTGAATCTGCTATATATATATATATATATATATATATATATATTAATTACTTTTTCGTTGGAAATACGATCCAAAATGGACAAATATAGTTCAATATAGAAAAAGAAACATAGAGAAATCAAAAGAACACACTTACAGCTTCTAATTTTTAGTTTGAACCGTCTTCAGGAGAGATATGAGAGGGAAACCAAGCGCACTGGTCCAGAGACCAGTCTCCAACCGTCTCTCTCTCTCTCTCTCTCTCTCTCTATATATATATATATATAATATATATATATGATATTAAAAGAAATACACGGTGAAACAACAACAAATTCACTTGAATATATCGACCTTCTCGTCATCAGTAGAAAAAGAAGGGTTTTGTTCGGCTTCCGATCATTTTTTTCCCATAGCTTTAGAATAAGATTCTTCTGAATGATTTTTAATCATGTCAAAACAGTAAGTGTCATAAATCAGAGTAGAATATTTGAAGTTTTTTTCTTTGTCTGGTCAACTACGAGTATTTCTGTTTGATAGTATATATCAGTGTTTCCCAAAGTGGGCGGTGCATTGAAATCGGGGGGCGGTAATGCAAAAAATTGCGGGGATTCTATTTCCATAAATTGAAAATGTTCATGCAATATTTCTAAATTTAAGTGTAAACACGACATGTAAATTCTAGGAAACGTTTACTTAAAATTATTTGTTTTGATAATTCATTTTTATGTTAAAAGTATCTTCCCACCTAAGTTTCTTTTATTATGTATTAATTCTTTTACATAAATATGCTATGAAACAATACATCTATTGGATTCTAAATAAATATTCGATTAGTAATTATTTCAATTGAATTATTAAAATGTTACTCATTTGGTTATTTAGTTCTGGAATCTGATTATTATTCATGGGTGTTGAGTTATAGGTTTAAGGACTCAAGGGGGCGGTCACTCGAAAAAGTTTGGGAAACACTGGTATATACAGGGTGTCCATAAAGTCCGTGTGCACTTTTAAAAATTTATAAATTTATTTATATTTGCGATAGAAATAATATGTAAAAAATGTTATAAAGTTTTATGTATCTAGTTTTAAGTATAGTTATTGAATAATTTTTCACCACAAAATTCGTAACAATTTTTAGATAAGTAAAAAATATTTTCTAAATCAGGAATTTCCTGACAGATGGATCGGAAGGGGTGGACCATTTCATTGGTCTCTACGTTCGCCAGATTTGACTCCATTAGATTTTTTTTTTATGGGACATGTGAAAACAATTGTGTATGCAACCAAACCTAGTTCATTAGAAGATTTGAAAGCTAGAATAATTAATGTGATTTCAGGCATTACTATAAATCAATTGGCAAATGTTTTTCGTGAACTGCAAAATCGTATTACCCTTTGTATTGCTAATGATGGAGGGCATGTGGGAACTTAAATAAAATTTCAATAAAAGCTTAAAAAATATAGATTTACTTCTTTCAAATCCATTTTACAGATTATTTCTATTGCAAATACAAATAAAGTTATAAATTTTTTAAAGTGCACACGGACTTTATGAACACCCTGTATAGTGTATTTAGTAAAGATGAATTGGTTTCAGTGGGGCACAAGGCGAGTATGCTGGGTTAAGGGCTATCCAGTCCTATCATATCAGCCAAGGACAAGGGAAAAGAAACGTATGCTTGATACCAGTATCAGCTCATGGTACTAATCCAGCATCGGCTCAAATGTGCGGCATGGATGTGGTCCCCGTGCCTGTCAACAGGGATGCCAACATAGACATGGACCAACTCAAGGATCTGGTCAGTACAACTGTCGTCAACAACACTGAGTGTGCTGACTTTGTTCACTGGTTAGGTTATACTTACTGAGTGTTGTATCAATGGCACTCCTAGAGATATCCACCCACACCCACAGACACACCCACCCACACATACGCTTACACACACACACAAACACAGATACACACGCACACACACACACAACACACACACACACATATATATATATATATATACACTTTTTTGATAAAAATAGATCCGAAATGGACAAATACAGTTCAATGTACATAAAGAAACGTAGAGAAATTAAAAACACACACTTACAGTCTCTAATTTTCGGTTGAACCGTCTTCAGGAGAGATAAGAAAGGGAAACCAAGTGCACTGGTACAGAGACCGTCTCCAACCGTCTCTTTTTTACGTTTCTTTATGTACATTGAACTATATATATATATATATATATATATACGAGTTCGAGATTAACAAAGAGCAACACACAAAGTAGGGAAACACACTTACAGACTCAAATTTTCGGGTAATCCGTCTTCAGGAGAAAAGAGAATGGCAGACCAAGCACGTTGTAGGCGCAACGGCAAGTAACCCATGTGTATATATAATATATATATATTCGTTGAAAATACGATCCAAAACGGACAAATATAGTTCAATATAGACAAAGAAACATAGAGAAATTAAAAATACACACTTACAGTGTCTAAGGAGATATAAGAGATAGAAATCAAGCGCACTGGTTCAGTGACGGTTGGAGACCCACATTTCTCTATGGTTCTTTTTCTACATTGAACTATATTTGTCCGTTTCGGATCGTATTTCCAACGAAAAAGTATATATATATATATATATATATATATACAAGATTTTACATAAACACGTGAAATAATAATCAATGATCAAACCACAATATGAAATGTGAAAACAAGACTAAGATCTTTCAACCGTTACAAGCGGTCTTCGTCAGAGTCAAAAACGAAGAGTCAGAAGACTAGAAGGGAAGAAGAGTGGTATTTTAAAAGGGTGAAAGTGCAGGAAAGGACAAATGCCCAGAAAGGGATGTCTGGGTAAACAAAGGAGTACAATAAGAAAGAGTAAAAAACTATTCGCTAGCTGTTAACCCTCTTTGAAGAGGGTTGTCAACCCTCATATATATATATATATATATAAAGATTTCACATAAACACGTGAAACAACAATCAATGATCAAACCACAATAAGAAATGGGAAAACAAGACTAAGATCTTCCAACCGTAACAAGCGGTCTTCGTCAGAGTCAAAAACCCAACTGACACACTAGATGCAGAAAACATCTGGTGAGGAGTTGAGAAGAGTGGGAGGGAAGAGTGGTATTTTAAAAGGGTGAAAGTGCAGGAAAGGACAAATGCCCAGAAAGGGATGTCTGGGTAAACAAAGGAGTACAATAAGAAAGAGTAAAAAACTATTCGCTAGCTGTCAACCCTCTTTGAAGAGGCTATTGCCCTCGTGACGATAACAAGTTTGAAGAGACCGTTACTAATGCTTATAATATTCGATCTATTAAATTTAATCAGAGTGGAATTAGTTGGGTATTTGTTTTTTTTTTTAAACAATTATATAAAAAAAATGTTTTCAATTTTTGGTGAAGATCGGTTGTTACGGTTGAAAGATCTTTTTTTTCCCTATTTCATATTGTAGTTTGATCATTGATTGTTATTTCACGTGTTTATGTGTGTAATTTATTTATAGATATAAGGATCATAGACTGAGAATTAAAATATTTAAGATTGTCCCCGATTGTTTATCTTGAAATCTGACAACCCGAGTATAGATTTATAAACATATTGTACGTATTTGCTACTTCACTGCTTATGGTTCGTTCTCTTCACTTTATAATTTTCAAGCCAAACATAAAAGCCTGTTTTATGGTTACAGGTGGAAAAACACAGTGAAGAACTCTCCTGCTTAATGATTACCTATCCATCAACGTTTGGAGTTTTTGAAGAAACCATTGCTGAAATCTGCGAGCTGATTCATAAACATGGCGGCCAGGTTAGTAAACATGATGACATTATTTTTTTTTTGCATATTGTGAGGAAATCATGGTTAATACCATCAAAGAAATCATGGTCAAAATAATCAGGAAAATCATGGTCAAGATCATTATCAATAACATGGGCAAAATTATCATTGAAATTATGGGTAAAGTCATCATCGAAATCATGGTTAATACCTTTGGATAAATTATGGTCAAAATAATCAGGAAAATCATGGTCAAGATCATTATCAATAACATGGGCAAAATCATCATTGAAATTATGGGTAAAGTCATCATCAAAATCATGGTTAATTCCATCAGAGAAATAAATCATGGTCAAAATATGATGGGAAAAAATTATGGGCAAAGTCATCATCGAAATCATGGTTAATACTTTCAGAGAAATCATGGTTTAAATAATCAGGAAAATCATGGTCAAGATCATTATCAATAACATGGGCAAAATCATCATTGAAATTATGGGCTAAGTCATCATCAAAATCATGGTTAATTCCATCAGAGAAATAAATCATGGTCAAAATATTATGGGAAAAAATTATGGGCAAAGTCATCATCGAAATCATGGTTAATTCCATCAGAGAAATCATGGTCAAAATAATCAGGAAAATCATGGTCAAGATCATTATCAATAACATGGGCAAAATCATCATTGAAATCATGGGAAAAAACATAATCGAAATCATGGTCAAAATAATCAGGAAAATCATGGTCAAGGTCATTATCAATAACATGGTCAAAATTATCACTGAAATTATGGGCGAAATCATTGGCTAAATCATCATCAAAACATGGGCAAACTATTCTGGAGATAAACTATTGTATGCTCCTCGAGTTGTTATTCCCTCAAGTGGTTATCTCCCTTGGCTTCGCACAGAGAGTTAATTATCATTAGTCTCTCGGCTATACCTCGAGATTTCTTAGCCTTGATTCCTTCGGTGTTGTTAAATATCCAAAAGAAGTTATGAATTTTTTTTTCAAAAGACTATGACTATTAAACTTCTTTGGACTCTGAAAAAGACTGAGGTTATCGGGAATGATAATCATTTTTTTTTTACCTCTGAAGATAATTGTACAACTCGAAAGCTATGAGGCTCTTAATAATTTTCGTAAGATTGGTTGATAGGGGCCAGGCTAGTTCAGTGGTTACGTGCTCACTTCTGAACTGATAGGAGTGGGGTTCGATCCTCACCTGGCCCTCGATTTATTCACGCGGGAGGTGAATAAATCTGAGCATGTCGTCCTTCGGAGAAGGACGTTAAACTGTCGGTCCCGAGCCTGTACGATGTCAGGTACTCGTTAATGATCCCTACTCTAAATACATTTGAGTTAGGCAAAATTTAGGACTCCCATTGTAGAATCAATCTTCATTGTGTGGTATCACAAAGGGCCAATGCTCGGCCTACGTGTGTTCCGTTGTGGAACTACAACTGCAACCTAACCTAACCTAAGATTGGCTGATTTGTATTTATTATGATATGTGACTTGTATGTAATAGGGAAAGGTGTTTTTCAGGTGTATCTAGACGGTGCTAATATGAATGCCCAGGTGGGCCTTTGCTGTCCGGGACATTATGGTTCGGATGTTTCTCATCTTAATCTTCACAAGACGTTTTGTATTCCTCATGGTGGAGGTGGACCTGGAATGGGGCCAATCGGAGTGTAAGTCGTAACATGATGTGGGGAACGGAGAAAGATAAATAAGGAGGGTGAGAGATGAACAGGGAATAGTGGGAGAGAGAGAGAGAGAGCGAGCTGGGAAGGAGATGATGAAAAGTGAGAACAAGAGAGAGAGAGAGGGGAGAGAAAAACGCAGATGAGGGATGAAGGAAAGAGAGATTGATAGCTATAGAGAAAAGGAATAGAAAGAAAAGGAGTGTGTGTGTGAGAGAGAGATCTGGGAAGGAGTTGAGGGAAAGTAGGAAGAGGAGAGAGAGGGGAGAGAAAAACACAGATGAGGGATGAAGGAAAGAGAGATGGATAGGTACAGAGAAATTGGAATAGAAAGAAAAGAAGTGTGTGTGTGTGTGTGTGTGTGTGTGAGAGAGAGAGAGAGAGAGAGAGAGAGAGAGAGAGAGAGAAACACAGATGAGGGAGATAGAAGGAAAGAGAGATGGATAGGTACAGATAAATTTGAAT
>JAPFBL010000472.1:0-102500 GCA_026182355.1 Hermatobates lingyangjiaoensis | reverse complement strand
AGTGTGTTTGTTCCTTAGTTCTGTGTTTGTGATTCATCGTGAAACGCCAATATATATATATATATATATATATAGATACATACGAGTTCAAATTTCAAGAAGAGTAACACACAGAGTAAGGAAACACACATACAGACTCAAATTGTACCGTGAAACATATATATATATATATATATATATATATATATAATATATATATTTTATATCAGTTTCGTTTTTGACTCTGACGAAGACCGCTTGTTACGGTTGAAAGATCTCAGTCTTGTTTTCCTATTTTCTTATTGTGGTTTGATCATTGATATATATATATATATATCAGCCTTTGGAACGATTCACTTCTTTTCCTGAAGACGAGGACATCGAAATATAGTAGTGAGTTCAGTGGTTTCCCTTCTATGTGTTCTTTTTAAATTCTAGTTTATATATATATATATATATATATATATATTTAGTCAGTTTATTTTTCTTTATTTTTTAAACTGACATTATATAATTTCAGTAAAATTATATAATGTTTTATAACTGTAACAAGCGAAACGGGTTTATGACTCTCTGACGAAGACTGTTTGTTACTGTTGAAAGATTTTAGTCTCTCTCCCCCCCCCCCCCCTTTAATATTATTGTTTGATCATTGATAGAACTTTATGTGGAAGATGAATTGAAATAGTTATATCAAAAAAAAAAAAAAAAAAAAAATACATTAACCAAAGGGGTGTCAGAGTACATTTTATGTTTTTAAAAAAAAAAAAAATTTTTTTTTTTGTTGACGCTAAACGACTTATAAAAAAAAAACAATGAAATTTTACCAAAATATTAACAATTTATTTTTATTTATGTTTTTTTTTTTTAGATATTAGACAGGAAATAGGAGACATTGAAAGCGGTAAAATGGACAAGAGAGTGAACCCGTTAAAAGGAGCTCCACATACACAGAATGCAGTCGTCTCTGATGAGTGGAATAGACCTTACTCAAGAGAGCAGGCCGCCTTCCCTGCAGTCAGTCTAACTCTCACCTCTTCTGTATAGCAATATCATATATATATATGATGTAATTTTCTTGAGGTTTGAGGTCCAATGATTAAAACTAGTCCATTTGCCGACGTTTCGACATATATTTATGTCATCTTCAGGGCTACAACATGATTGTTTTACAATTAGCACTACTATTACTACTATTTGGTAATTTATTACATTTCAATATGTTCGGTAACAAAGAGGAATTTTTTGATAAATCAGTTATTACGACTATGGATTATTTTGCTATACATTAACATAAGGATATTGTTATAATTATTCTATTGCTTTAGAATTATTGCATAAGTATAGAGATCACTATTTGATTACCTTGGAAATCTGTTTATGTTGCAGCATTCTTCTTTAATACTGTTTCATGATGGTTACTATTTGTTTTCTGGGAGGTTTCTTTACGGTTATGTTCTGTTTTGCTTCTTTGGAAACAGATTTCCAAGGTAATCAAATAGTGATCTCTATACTTATGCAATAATTCTAAAGCAATAGAATAATTATAACAATATCCTTATGTTAATGTATAGCAAAATAATCCATAGTCGTAATAACTGTTTTATCAAAAAATTCCTCTTTGTTACCGAACATATTGAAATGTAATAAATTACCAAATAGTAGTAATAGTAGTGCTAATTGTAAAACAATCATGTTGTAGCCCTGAAGATGACATAAATATATGTCGAAACGTCGGCAAATGGACTAGTTTTAATCATTGGACCTCAAACCTCAAGAAAATTACATCATATAAATATTGGGTCAAGAAAACAAATCATGATATATATATATATATATATACACTTTAATACAGAGAAAAGAACACAGAAAGACACTACAGAACTCACTTCGATATTTCGACATCCGTCGTCATCGGGAAGAAGTGCGAAGTACTCGCGTTGAGAACCAAACTGCTACTGGCCTCCAGAGTAACTCGTGGAACCACCGCAATGCTGCCCCCCCAGCGGAGGAGAGGAAAAACAGAAATCCCTCCAATATTTATTTAGAAAACAAGATAAAAAAGTATATAAAATACGAAATAATAAAAAAAAATAATAATAATAAAATAAAAAATAATTAACAGTACAGGTTAAGACCAGGAGGAGAACGAGCCCCAAGGAGGCATATGAATGCCTCTTCGGAAGCTCTAAGGGTGACATGGGAATTAAACTCGGGGATTTGTTTGAGGATTTGTACCCTGAAACAATCATTGAAAGGGAGGTCATGGGAATTAGCATGGATTTTATTATATATATATATATATATATATATATATATAGTTCAATGTACATAAAGAAACGTAGAGAAATTAAAAACACACACTTACAGTCTCTAATTTTCGGTTGAACCGTCTTCAGGAAAGATAAGAAAGGGAAACCAAGCGCACTGGTACAGAGACGGTTGGGGACCAACAATGTTGCCACTTACGCGCCCGGTCACAGAGAATAAGGTAGACAAGAATCAATTTAAGATTAAATTAAAATAGGAATATGAAAAATAATAATAATAAACACAAAAACAAATAAAATAATAAAAACTGAGGGATGAACAGAAGAAATGATACATCATCATTTCTTCTGTTCATCCCTCAGTTTTCTTATTATTTTATAATTATTTATTATTTTATTTTAACGACCATCGTCGTTATGAGGAGGTGTGAAGAGCGAAGAGTCCCGCAGGAAGGAAGGGCGGTGACCTGCCAAATATCGATGTGAGTTATGTCTATGTCTTTCTGTGTGTTTCCTTCGTTTTGAATTTATTTTATTTAAAAAAGTCCGCTGGGCTGTATCTTTTAATTATATATATATATAACTATATATATATATATATATAACTGATTAGTGCATTAAAACTGAATACTTCATTTGGTTTTGATTCACCTTTGGTTTTGGCGTTGAAGCTAACTGCTGGGGTACCTTAGTACAGAAGAGGGGAAGGACAATAGTTTTTTTTTTCTTTTTAAAGCGCAGTGCTATAGTCACCCTCAAATAATAAAAAAAATAAAAATATGGTTGTGTTTTATTTTTATACCTATAATATATACATTAAAATAGCGAATAATATGTTGACTAGTCCTTTGTTTATTCTCTCTCTCTCTCTCTCTCTCTCTCTTCTTCTCGCTAGTAAAATCTGTAAAATGACTATATATTTTACTGTTTCAGCCTTTCGTTAAACCCGAGAACAAAATGTGGCCAACAGTGGGCCGAATAGATGACCTGTATGGGGACAAACACCTTGTATGTACCTGCCCACCAATCCTGCCAGACTTCTAACGAAAGAACCTGCAGCAATCTTACATCTAGTCAAGTTCAAAGTAAAAACAGGTCCAGCAACTGTTACTGCCAGCAAATCAATGTATATAATTTATATCTTACTCAGATGTAAATAAAAGTTAATTCATTGTTAGTTATGCATTTCTTGTTGCTATCAGAATATAAAAAAAAATTTTTTTTACTGGAATGAAGACAAAAAAAAAGAAGAAGAAATGTATCAAACGGTTAGAATATAAGAACTAGTAGAAAGAAAATACAACTTATTTCAATATTTCGGTCTCGTCGTCATTAGGAGAAGAAGAAAAAGACGAGTTTTGCTAGGCTGGCAAACAGCAACTCATAATTTTCTCCTGATGACGACTAGGTCGAAATATTGAAGTGAGTTGTGTTTTATCCTTTTATTCTAATCGTTTGATGGGCTGGTAAACAGCAACTCTTATTCTTCTTCTCATGATGACGACGAGGTCGAAATATTGAAGTGAGTTGTGTTTTATCCTTTTATTCTAATCGTTTGATGGGCTGGTAAACAGCAACTCTTATTCTTCTTCTCATGATGACGACGAGGTCGAAATATTGAAGTGAGTTGTGTTTTATCCTTTTATTCTAATCGTTTGATGGGCTGGTAAACAGAAACTACTCATCTTGTTCTCCTGATGACGACGACGTTGAAATATTGAAGTGAGTTGTGTTTTATCCTTTTATTCTAATCGTTTGATGGCCTGGTAAGCAGAAACTACTTATCTTCTTCTCCTGATGACGACGAGGTTGAAATATTGAAGTGAGTTGTGTTTTATCCTTTTATTCTAATCGTTTGATGGCCTGGTAAGCAGAAACTACTTATCTTCTTCTCCTGATGACGACGAGGTTGAAATATTGAAGTGAGTTGTGTTTTATCCTTTTATTCTAATCGTTTGATGGCTTGGTAAGCAGAAACTACTTATCTTCTTCTCCTGATGACGACGAGGTTGAAATATTAAAGTGAGTTGTGTTTTATCCTTTTATTCTAATCGTTTGATAGGCTGGCAGACAGCAACTGTTTATCTTCTTCTCCTGATGACGAAGAGGTTGAAATATTGAAGTGAGTTGTGTTTTATCCTTTTATTCTAATCGTTTGATAGGCTGGTAAACAGCAACTGTTTATCTTCTTCTCCTGATGACGAAGAGGTCGAAATATTGAAGTAATTGACACAGCTCATTAGTACGTAGCAATTAAGACAAATACCTTACAAGAAGACATTCCTTTATGATTGGAAATTCAACGTAGAAGTGAAGTTATGGACGTTTAAAGCAAAAACGTTTGTCACAAGTAAACTCAGCCACCATAATACATAGCGAGCTGAAACTTTGACACTGGATTTGTGTATGCCTAACTTAAAATACGGGCTCTAAATAGATTCATAATTCAGTACAGAAACGAAGTAATAGGGCTTTATGCTGTACTAGCAAACTTACCCCTCTTTGGCGGAATCAAAAATTTGATTCTACTTGGTATTCCAAAATATCATTAGAAATTATAGAATAGTAAAAAATACCATTATTAGTGTAGTGTTAAACAAATGCTTCTGTAAACAACACATTAGGTGTCTGTCTGGAAGAACAAAGAGTTGGAACCTCTAACTCTTGAGCAAGCAAACTAAAGTTGATCATTTGAGAAAATGGTCCTGTCCCTCTTCACATTTCCCGAGGCACTCAAGTTTCGTAACATGAAATTTGTTACTGATACTGAACGCAGCATGATGGTCTCCTACATTAAGTTTTTACTCATGAGCAGGCAGTCACGGAGTCAAGAAATTCAGTTGGATAATGAACTGCTTCCTCATTACTAATCACTCTCTTTACTGACTTTTAAGTTCTTTCCTCGGTAAGATATAGCGTAAGAACTTGTTTGTTGGTTTTTCCTGCCTGTTCATATTAAGGGCTGAGAATTGCTTGTTCACAAAGCCATTTATTCCGAATAGATAGTACATCTTGAACTCTGGGAAACACCTTTTCAATGATGTCAAATACGCAATATATTCATATGCTCAAATGAAATTAAAATCAACAACAATACCTACTTACCACACCTGTGTATTTTTAAAATAAACTTGTCTGCGAAGTGAGCAAAATACAGCTTAAAGCCCCATAATTTCGCTTCTGCACTGAATTATCAATCTATTTAGAGCCTATATTTTAAGTTAGACATAAACAAATCTACTGTAAAAGTTTCAACTTGATATATCATATGGTGGCTGAGTTTACTTGTGACAAAATTTTGCGGACAAACTGACAAACCAACAAAAATTTTTCTAAGGGTGGATTCGGTTTCTCCAATGTATGAAACGTAAAGAAAACTTGAAATGAGTTAGTTCTAAGCAATGTACAGACAAAATCATTATTTTATTTATATAGATTAGATAAAATTATTTTGCAGCCGAGTGAACCTGTGGTAGGACTGTTTAGAAGAAACAAAATATCTATAACAGTATACAGACCTGTAGTCATGCCGATATTCCTACCGATAGTTTTATATTAATTTTTGTTGATTTTAATATCTTCATTAATCCGTACTTTATTTATTTATGAGATTAAAAACTGTAACTGTATGGATCATATAATTAAAAATGATCTTTTCCACATTCTCTCATTATTATAGAGTTATAAACAACTTTTTGTCTATTGCTCTTTGATTATATTCATTTTAATTCCATAGTTTAATTTAAAAAAAAAAAAAATAATTTACTCACAATTTTGTATAAAGAGTAGTACAATTCAAAAATGTCAAAACAGGTTTACCAGTATTTCAAACAAATTATGCCTATCATTTTATTTTATTTTTGTTTTCTTCACAGCTGTGAATATTACGCGGTTCACATAGTTTTAATGAAGTAAATGAAAGTATGTGTGCCGTCCCATTAACTTTTTTCAACCATACATTTTTTCTTTTAAGAAAGTCAGAAATGTCTGTTTCGATTAGACAATAATTTAAGCAGTAAGTTATTTACCTATTGACATTAATACAAGATTTATTCACAGTTTTGTTATGGAAGTTTTAGTATATTTCATGTTACCGTAACACTGATTATTTAAAAATAACTGTGTTATCAGTTTGCTTAGACGCGCTCTCTCTTGTTTATAGTTGTGGGAAGTTCACTAATTTTACCATGATTTACATGGTAGTGTTTTGTTTTTATTGTAATCTTAATTATGGTCAAAAAGAAAAGTGGTGAAACAAAGACATTTCACTGTAATGTGCCTGTTCCTAAAGTTATATCAGATAACTTTTGTCATTTCTTTGAAGAAAAACCATCAGACGAAGCTATTTATGACATTTTATTTTTAAAGCCATTCAAAGGAATAACAAAGTCCCAATCAAATGCATCAAATTTTGATGTTTGGTTGAATCGTTTTGAAAAGGAATCACGTGGTGAAAACAGTGTTTTACATAGTGTTTTAAACTCAGACATTAATAAAGACGATATGGATAACCCTGATTCGGTTTCCAGTTCTGAAGAATCTGTTTTTTCTCAAGATGTTTTCGGAAATGAAAAATCTTCAAATATATCTTTATGTACTGAAAAAAATATTTCAAATGATTCTTCAGCCAGTAATGATTCGAGTGTCAATGAGAGTAGGATTTCTTCACAATCTCAAGATTCTAATAGTTCAATAAATAGGACAAGAATTGATGTTAATAGCCCAAAAGAATTAAATGTGGTAAAGCATGGAAAACAACCTATTAAAAGTGATATTGTGTTAGGAAGATATGAAGGAATCAGTAAAAAAAATGAATTGAGAGAATCCAAAAGCCCTAAAATTAAAAGTAAACCAAGTCCTATCAAAAGTATCCTAATGAATACTGATAGAAATAGTTCAAATAATGACACTAGTACTAGTAATCTTACGAATGTTAAAGGTAAAATTAAAAATGTTACTAGTCCTGAAAAGGGCAATGTAAATACTTCAAGATCTTTGAGTGGTTTTAGTAAAAGTCCACAGAGTTTAATTAAGGATGATTTAAATGAATCAGGAAGTTCTGATAAAAGTTTGCGTAAAACATCGAGTCCAGGAAGTTTTGATAAAAGTTTACGTAAATCATCAAGTCCAGAGAAGAAAATGAAAAGTTTTTCAAAAAGTTCTGAAACGAAAAGTCCTTTTCAAGTGAAGAAAGCAAGCCTTGGTTTTCTAAGTACTGATTATAGTAGCCTTACTGATGATAGA
Source organism: Hermatobates lingyangjiaoensis (assembly GCA_026182355.1). Classification (NCBI taxonomy): domain Eukaryota; kingdom Metazoa; phylum Arthropoda; class Insecta; order Hemiptera; family Hermatobatidae; genus Hermatobates; species Hermatobates lingyangjiaoensis. The sequence goes on along the minus strand of JAPFBL010000472.1, from coordinate 95,007 downwards.
AGTAGACTTTCTTTAAATAATAAAACAAAAGATACAAGTAAAAGTGTTCATGAAATGAGTAATAGTGAAAACGAAAGTAAACAAGGAATTTTAGCATCCGTTAAATTGGAATCATCGCCTGTTAAAAATGGTTTCCAACGAAATAATAGTAGTACAACAGATTCATCAGATGATGAAAGTCGAGTCAATACACAATTGGAAACTGATGTATCAAAATTTCATCCAAATGCTGTTTCATCATTTTGTGAACCAGGTTTCAATAGTCCTTTTAAGAAAATCGAAACATCAAAGGAATCATCTTCGGATACAGCCGAAACAGTTGTACGTAATGTACAGATACGTAATGTACAAGATGCAAGTCGAAACTTATCCATTGAACTTACTCCAGATGTAAGTATTTAAATTTAAATTAAGGTTTATAAAAAGGTTGACTTTTTATGTCTCATAATTAAGATGTTTAAGAGCCCCAGAGTTGACAAATCAATAATGGCCAAAATGTTTATAAAACTAATTTGTTTTAATAATTTCAAAATTTAAACATGGATGGATTTTGTTGTAATTGATAATTTCAAGTAAATAATGTTTATTTATTAGACTTAAAGAAGTGTTTGGTCTTCTCCCAAACCAGGTATATATCAAGAGCTAATTAAACTTATATTGAAATAAACTTTATTGCAATATAAGTATAAGTTGCCATTTTAAGAAAAAGAAATGACTCCAAAGTCCGTACTGGAGAGTAGGGAAACCCTTATAACCTCTGTGTAAAGGTCCCTCTCAGTAAACGCTGGGGCTCCTAAGTACCCTCTAGCCGCTGTATTTACTTTTAGCTTAATTTTTTTCACTTCATACTGTTTTTCAATATCATTTGGTATTGTGTTTTTCTATGTACTTTAGATTATTAATTCATTTTTGTTGTTACGATTCATATCTCTTTTCGTTTTTGATGTCAAACAAATAAAAAAACTAATCAAAAATTACTAATAAAGTTCTAACGTATTGCAATCAGTTATTATGTGGTATTTACTCATTGTAAAGTAAAAAGCTAATGAATTTTTTATATGTGGAGACCATTTCATTAGCTTTTTACCCTACAATTACTAATAAAGTTCAACAATGAACTAGAGATTTATATAAATTGGAAAGAATTGAAACCGTTAAAATTATGTTAGTGTGAATTTCTATAACATAAATCTCACTATAATTACTTAATTACAAACCTCTAGTTTATTTCTGCCCTATGTGTAATAAAACTAAAATAAATCAAAATTGCTATTATTTTATTTGTTTTGAGAAATTTTTTTATTTTATTTTATTTTTAGTGGGTAAAGTGGGCGACCAAGCCTAGCGAGGGAAAACTTAGTTTAGATTTGGAAGGTGACGATGAATATTACTTCTTGCAAGGGCCTAAAAATGTAAGTAAATTAGATATAAAAAGGAATATTTAATTAATAGATTGATGCAATTTGTATACTTTGCTTATATGGTAAAGCACATGTTGCGGAATCTATCAAAACTATTTGTGTTCAGTTTTTGATGGGGTTTTGATATTTGTGTTCAGTTTTTGATGGGGGTTTGATATTTGTGTTAAGTTTTTGATGAGGTTTTGATATTTGTGTTCAGTTTTTGATGGGGGTTTGATATTTGTGTTAAGTTTTTGATGAGGTTTTGATATTTGTGTTCAGTTTTTGATGGGGGTTTGATATTTGTGTTCAGTTTTTGATGGGGGTTTGATATTTGTGTTCAGTTTTTGATGGGGTTTTGATATTTGTATTCAGTTTTTGATGGGGTTTTGATATTTGTGTTCAGTTTTTGATGGGGTTTTGATATTTGTATTCAGTTTTTGATGAGGTTTTGATATTTGTGTTTTATGATAATAGGGCCAGGCCAGGCCGTGTGAAAGTATGTACAATTAAAATTGGGGAAAAAAAATCAAAGAAATGGTTCATAATTATCGTACGAATATGTCACAATAAACAGACATTTTCTTAACATTGATTGATTGATTGATTAAATTTTCTTTATAATTGACAAAGTAGTGCTTCAGTATATGAAAAAACAAGTTTTTAAATTCATTGTTAATGAGTACTTATTCTTTTAACCCAGAGCTTGATAATATGTTTCCAGCAATGTTTCACATAGTCCACCAGAGTTTTTGAGGAAAAATAGTGTGCTTTATGGGTCCATGACACCATATTTAGGGCTCCATGTCATATTTACATATATATGTAAATTCACATGATAAATGGAAAGACCATCAAAACTGGACACAATAACAATTCAAAATTGAAGATAGGTTGAACAGAAAGTAAAAGAAACACACTTACAGACTGAAATTTTCGGGTAATCAGTCTTCAGGAGAAAAGAGAAAAGGAGATCAAGCACGTTGTAGGCGCAACGGCTAGTAACCGACACGGCAACTGCTCAATATGTTTCACAGCAATATATGAAACCGCATATATATGTAAATCAGCACAAAATACAGTGGATTCCGCTTTATTGGGACACCGTTTAATTGGGACAAATCTGAAAGAACGGAAACCAAACTATAAACTACAATTGTAAATTTGTATGTTTAATTGGGACAACATTCCGCTTAATTGGGACAGTAAATTTAAGATTTTAGTACAGTAGAGTCCTGATTAACCGAGTATGTTTTAACTGAGTTCCGGTTTAACCGAGCCGATGCAGCGGCAAAGAAAAACACCCCCCCCCCCCCCCCCTTCCAATGCTTAATGGCATTGTTCCTAAAACCAATCAAATGAATTTTCAAAAAAAAGTGAAATTCGTTTAATTGGGACAAAACGCCTCGGTCCCGATGTGACCCAATTAACCGGAATCGACTATATATATCAAAAAATAAAAATATATCAAAGCGAATCCAATTGACTGTTAGAAAATTCAAACATAAGGACCAAAATTCTCCTCAGTTTGTTATAGTGTTCCAAATGTTCTATTATAATTTCTTTTATCTTATATTCAAAACTGAATTCTTTTATAATTCATATGAGCAAACTTTATGAAATGTTAATAAAGAAATATTTTTCTTTTAACAAGATTTTTGTATTTCGACATGACATATTATAAAATGATCAAATCACAATAAGAAAATGGTAAAACAAGACTAAGATCTTTCAACCGTAACAAGCGGTCTTCGTCAGAGAGTCAAAAACCCAACTCAACTCTCTGACGAAGACCGCTTGTTACGGTTGAAAGATCTTAGTCTTGTTTTCCCATTTCTTATTATGGTTTGATCATATAAAATCTTTTTATATTATTTAATTGTTATAATTTTCATTTTATCTAAAAACAAGTATTTATTTGAAAGTCTACATAAGCATAATTATGTTTTTTTTATGAACTCTTTGAGGGTGGTCCACAAATAGCAAAGGCTAAGAACTATTGCTTTATAAGATAACCATGTTAAGTTGAATGTATGTCACTATAGATTGATTTTTTTTGTAATGATAATTTATTTTTTTTTCTTTTTTTTTAGTTGAATATCAAGTCTCTTGAAGGGAAAAAAATGAAATTGAATGGAGAATGTCGCATTAGAGGGAATAGTAAAACAGGGGAGAAGATGGTGTGTGACTCTTTATCCATGCCAACATCGTCAACGGTGTATATTCTTCTGCCGGACCAGTCACAGGGATTTACATTACGTCAGTCTATACTTTATCTATATTAAATTTGAAAATACTATTTATTATTATTATTATTTAAGCGCTGTGTCTTAAAAAAAAGCTATTGTACTTCCCCCCCTTCTGTACTAAAGTACCTCAGTAGTTTGCTTCAACGCCTCTCATATGAGATCTGTCTCTCCTCTCTCTCTCAATTGAATTTCAATGTCCACACTCTAACTGTATCATACTCTCTCTCTCTCTCTCTCTCTCTCTCTCTCTCTCTCTCCTCTCTCCTCTCTCAATTCAAATTCAATGTCCACACTCTAACTGTATCATACTCTCTCTCTCTCTCTCTCTCTCTCTCTCTCTCTCTCTCTCTCAATTCAAATTCAATGTCCACACTCTAACTGTATCATACTCTCTCTCTCTCTCTCTCTCTCTCTCTCTCTCTCTCTCTCTCTCTCTCTCTCCTCTCAATTCAAATTCAATGTCCACACTCTAACTGTATCATACTCTCTCTCTCTCTCCTCTCTCTCAATTCTAATTCAATGTCCACACTCTAACTGTATCATACTCTCTCTCTCTCTCTCTCTCTCTCTCTCTCTCTCTCTCTCTCTCTCTCTCTCAATTGAATTTCAATGTCCACACTCTAACTGTATCATACTCTCTCTCTCTCTCTCAATTGAATTTCAATGTCCACACTCTAACTGTATCATACTCTCTCTCTCTCTCTCTCTCTCTCTCTCTCTCTCAATTCAAATTCAATGTCCACACTCTAACTCTCTCTCATCCCTTCAAAAAATAATTAACCATAATAATAATTAATCATTTGAGAAGAGATGACATACCAAATCAAAGATTTTTCAAAAACAAGTTTAATTTAAATCATAAAAAAAATTATTAATTTAAATTAACTGACTATACAAATAAATATAATAAATTTTCAACCCTGTTAAAAAGCTAGTTTTGAAAAAATTAAAATAAATTTATTTATAATTTTGTAAATATTACAGTTGAAAAATCCGTTTAAAAACAGTATTACATAAGTAAAATATAAAAGCAAAAACGGTCTTAAAAAGTCAATTTTGTATAAAATTGCATAGTTTTTTGTTAGCTCTTTATTATTTTATTTTTGAATTTTCTTTTTTACTTCCTCAATTTGCGCCTCACTCCTTGCTACATCATTGCTATTGTATGCAAATCTCCCTCTATCTTTCTCTCTCCTTTCCCATTCTCTCTCTAATCTTTCCTTTTCTGAAAGATAACGGAAGATTAAGTTTATATAACAGATTTATAAAAAGATTTCACATAAACACGTGAAACAACAATCAATGATCAAACCACAATAAGAAATGGGAAAACAACACTAAGATCTTTCAACCGTAACAAGTGGTCTTCGTCAGAGTCAAAAACCCAACTGAAGTTTTTTCAGAGTCAAAAACCCAACCAAAAACTCAGTTGGGTTTTTGACTCTGACGAAGACCGCTTGTTACGGTTGAAAGATCTTAGTCTTGTTTTCCCCATTTCTTATTGTGGTTTGATCATTGAATAACAGATTTATATTTTAGTTTTTGCATCATTTTAAATTATTTGAGAAACACCAAGTATGTAGTTTTCAAGTCTGAGTCAAGTCTCGGCCACTTCATATTTTGAACTGGAAGGTAAATTTTTTTAATATTTAAGCATCAGTGGATACTTTTTCTTTGCCTTTCCTCGGCGATTTAAATCCTTTTTACTAGCCCTCCCTCTTTCTTTCTTTTTCTTAAAAAGAAACTATACATTTTAATTTCCAATCATTTTCCTGTTATCAAATCTCAGGACTAAATTTTCTATATAAAAATCATTGATGCGCCCCAAAGTTTTGGTTTGGTTTCATAGGTGCGCCCTAAAGTAAAAAAGTTTTAAGAAACACTGGTCTAAACAATACAAATAATACAAATAAAATACAAATATATAATACAAACAAATCTAAATACGCGAACCACTTAACAGAACAGGGTCATGAACCGGACAGTTTAGAAAATTCAATGACCTTAATAAAAACAGGACATAAAGAGAAAAGACTAAACGTAAATGAAGAATTAGAGATATTTAAACATAAAGAATCAGGTAATCTAATAAACGAACAAGTAAATCATCAAAACGACACACTATTTAAACCCTTAAAGAAAAAAAAACGACGACTTGACAGACATGACAAAGACGAAAATAATAGGAAAAGAATTAGACTAAATAACAAATAACTAATATAATAATAAAATAAATAAAAATAAAGTGGTGGTAAATTAAGTAACTAATAAAATCTAGGCAGCATTGGGATAGTAGGTAGGTTATATAAACAGATAGGTAGGATTCATTAGATCAGTTCGTGTTGAAGATGGGTGACACCCGAAAGTAATGTACGAGGTATGACGGTAGATTATTTGTTTAATATTAATAATACTAACCTCTGTGGTAATGACGAAATGCATGAATACAAAGAAATCCATCACTTATAAATGTATTGTTTGTCTAAGAAATAAAATAAATTTTATTTGATTTTTCTTTGTTTTCTTTTAATTTCCAGGGACTTTAGAGTCACAAGGAAGTTTTTTGATTACGGAAAAGGCGAAAGTGCCTGTTGTCGATTATAGCTTGATTTTGGGAAAGACTGAAGCAGGCATAGAGGGGGCATCACATGGAGAAGAGGAAGAAGAAGTTAGTTTAAACAAGACACCGCTTCCAATAAACTTGAAAGTTCAGAGACATCCTCTTTACGGCACAGGTATATTCAAAACAGAAGGAAAAGACTTAGACTTAGTGTGTTTAAAACAAAAGAACAAGTATCCTTCAGTGTGAGGTGCTAGATACGAGTGTATTCTGTTTACCAAAGAAGACCAATGAAGAGTTCCATGCACAACAGTGTAAGTCATAATTAGTAGTTCTGGATTAGAGGCCCACCACTGCTAAATTCTCACTGCTGTTCTTGTTGGGTCAGTAAACATTGTCAAGAATGGGGAAATCACTCTGTCAGGGAAAGGAGTCGTATTCGTGGTCGTATTGTCTTATGGCTTTGCATTGTCTGAGGTACTGTATAATTTATAAGTCATAAAGTCAGTCTGTCAGGGAAAGGAATCGTATTCGTGGTCGTATTGTCTTATGGCTTTGCATTGTCTGAGGTACTGTATAATTTATAAGTCATAAAGTCAGTCTGTCAGGGAAAGGAGTCGTATTCGTGGTCGTATTGTCTTATGGCTTTGCATTGTCTGAGGTACTGTATAATTTATAAGTCATAAAGTCAGTCTGTCAGGGAAAGGAGTCGTATTCGTGGTCGTATTGTCTTATGGCTTTGCATTGTCTGAGGTACTGTATAATTTATAAGTCATAAAGTCAGTCTGTCAGGGAAAGGAGTCGTATTCGTGGTCGTATTGATCTTATGGCTTTGCATTGTCTGAGGTACTGTATAATTTATAAGTCATAAAGTCAGTTTGTCAGGGAAAGGAGTCGTATTCGTGGTCGTATTGTCTTATGGCTTTGCATTGTCTGAGGTACTGTATAATTTATAAGTCATAAAGTCAGTTTGTCAGGGAAAGGAATCGTATTTGTGGTCGTATTGTCTTATGGCTTTGCATTGTCTGAGGTACTGTATAATTTATAAGTCATAAAGTCAGTTTGTCAGGGAAAGGAGTCGTATTCGTGGTCGTATTGTCTTATGGCTTTGCATTGTCTGAGGTACTGTATAATTTATAAGTCATAAAGTCAGTTTGTCAGGGAAAGGAGTCGTATTCGTGGTCGTATTGTCTTATGGCTTTGCATTGTCTGAGGTACTGTATAATTTATAAGTCATAAAGTCAGTCTGTCAGGGAAAGGAGTCGTATTCGTGGTCGTATTGTCTTATGGCTTTGCATTGTCTGAGGTACTGTATAATTTATAAGTCATAAAGTCAGTCTGTCAGGGAAAGGAATCGTATTCGTGGTCGTATTGTCTTATGGCTTTGCATTGTCTGAGGTACTGTATAATTTATAAGTCATAAAGTCAGTCTGTCAGGGAAAGGAATCGTATTCGTGGTCGTATTGTCTTATGGCTTTGCATTGTCTGAGGTACTGTATAATTTATAAGTCATAAAGTCAGTCTGTCAGGGAAAGGAGTCGTATTCGTGGTCGTATTGTCTTATGGCTTTGCATTGTCTGAGGTACTGTATAATTTATAAGTCATAAAGTCAGTCTGTCAGGGAAAGGATCGTATTCGTGGTCGTATTGTCTTATGGCTTTGCATTGTCTGAGGTACTGTATAATTTATAAGTCATAAAGTCAGTCTGTCAGGGAAAGGAGTCGTATTCGTGGTCGTATTGTCTTATGGCTTTGCATTGTCTGAGGTACTGTATAATTTATAAGTCATAAAGTCAGTCTGTCAGGGAAAGGAGTCGTATTCGTGGTCGTATTGTCTTATGGCTTTGCATTGTCTGAGGTACTGTATAATTTATAAGTCATAAAGTCAGTCTGTCAGGGAAAGGAGTCGTATTCGTGGTCGTATTGTCTTATGGCTTTGCATTGTCTGAGGTACTGTATAATTTATAAGTCATAAAGTCAGTCTGTCAGGGAAAGTAATCGTATTCGTGGTCGTATTGTCTTATGGCTTTGCATTGTCTGAGGTACTGTATAATTTATAAGTCATAAAGTCAGTTTGTCAGGGAAAGAGTCGTATTCGTGGTCGTATTGTCTTATGGCTTTGCATTGTCTGAGGTACTGTATAATTTATAAGTCATAAAGTCAGTCTGTCAGGGAAAGGAGTCGTATTCGTGATCGTATTGTCTTATGGCTTTGCATTGTCTGAGGTACTGTATAATTTATAAGTCATAAAGTCAGTCTGTCAGGGAAAGGAGTCGTATTCGTGATCGTATTGTCTTATGGCTTTGCATTGTCTGAGGTACTGTATAATTTATAAGTCATAGTCAGTCTGTCAGGGAAAGGAGTCGTATCGTGGTCGTATTGTCTTATGGCTTTGCATTGTCTGAGGTACTGTATAATTTATAAGTCATAAAGTCAGTCTGTCAGGGAAAGGAATCGTATTCGTGGTCGTATTGTCTTATGGCTTTGCATTGTCTGAGGTACTGTATAATTTATAAGTCATAAAGTCATTTTGTCAGGGAAAGGAGTCGTATTCGTGGTCGTATTGTCTTATGGCTTTGCATTGTCTGAGGTACTGTATAATTTATAAGTCATAAAGTCAGTCTGCCAGCGAAAGGAATCTTTTGTCCTTGCATTCTCTGATATTGAATTATTAAAAAGATACTTGGTAATGAAAGAGCAAATGATTTAGGTTTAGTATTGCCATATGATATATCTTTGTGGCCCTACATGATTTAGGTTTAGTATTGCCATATGATATATCTTTGTGGCCCTACATGATTTAGGTTTAGTATTGCCATATGATATATCTTTGTGGCCCTACATGATTTTGTTTTACTATTATGTTATATGTTTGTCGCTTTACATGATTTTGGTTTAATATTTGACATATGTTTGTGACCTGATATTATTCTGGTTTAGTGTGAGTTATCCTTCATACTGCAAGTTGCGTCCTGATAAAAATAGATTTCAATTCTTTTTTCAGCCTATGATTCGCCAAAGACTCCAAATAGTCTACTACAAACAACTAAGAAGAAGAAGAAGAAAGGAAAAGAGAAAGCCCAGAGCAGGACTGGTAAATATTTACCTTGTCTTTAGGTGTATAAACAACACTGAAACTGTAAGAAGTACGAGGGTCGTCCAGAAAATAAGTTCCGTTTTGGTCTGTAGGGCGGTAGGAGTGGTTTTTGCCAAATCCGGCAACACCGCTCGAAAGAGGAGAGGTGGTGGAATAGAATGAGAGGTGGGGGACCTCAGTCGGTCAATTACCAACGTCAGGGCAGGTAGTTGAAATGGAGCCCTCCATGTCACGTCCCGCCACCTCGATCCCCGTTCCTCTCAAGTTGTTTTGCGCGGAGTGATTCAATTTCTTTATGCACAGGGTTTCAAATCAGTTCAAATTCACGAACAGCTCATTTCTGTTTATGGAGAAGGTGTAATGAGTGAATCAATGGTGAGGAGATGGGTACGTGAATTTAAGGCGGGAAGACATTCAGCTCTCTAGGGACACACCGGGCGGAAACTTTCCGAAAGTCAAGTTTTTCCGAGACGATCTCATGGATGAGGGATCGTGAGATGTCTGGGAAACTCAGGTGGAGTTCATCCAGGGTTGAACGACGATCTTTGCGAATTGCATTGTCGATTTCTGCGACAATTTCGTCCGTCACAACTGAGGGTCTGCCTCTCCCACTTTCATCCTCAAGTGAATGTCTTCCCGCCTAAAATTCACGTACCCATCTCCTCACCATTGATTCACTCATTACACCTTCTCCATAAACAGAAATGAGCTGTTCGTGAATTTGAACTGATTTGAAACCCTGTGCATAAAGAAATTGAATCACTCCGCGCAAAACAACTCGAGAGGAACGGGGATCGAGGTGGCGGGACGTGACATGGAGGGCTCCATTTCAACTACCTGCCCTGACGTTGGTAATTGACCGACTGAGGTCCCCCACCTCTCATTCTATTCCCCCACCTCTCCTCTTTCGAGCGGTGTTGCCGGATTTGGCAAAAACCACTCCTACTGCCCTACAGACCAAAACGGAACTTATTTTCTGGACGACCCTCGTACTTGTTCTCACCCTAGCTGACTCTGTATTAGAAATATCCGTATATGACAGCCATGAGACACTAGACAATAACCTTACCTCTCACTCCTAAGGTAAAATGGATAAACCAACAAAAGTCTCCACACAAATGAAGTTTTATTCAACGCGTTTCGAACACTTTGTGTTCATCATCAGGAAGACACTATAATACAAATTATATCTAATCAGTTACAAAAATTAGAGTGAAATAATAAAATTCAATTAAGAGAATTCAAGACATAACCAAGGATGTGGTACTGACGGGTTGGTCCAGTGAAAACAACTAGTAGGAAATAGATCCGTTGCGAAAGAGTGGGGATAGGCATTTAGGAGATAAGGTGAGAAAGGCGTCGGGTATGAAATACAGAAGGCCAGAACCACTAATTTAGAGGAAAGAAACTTTTTTTTTCTTTATTTTTTTTTTAATTTATTCTTTGTGATTCTAGGAACAGTTTAAGAAATTTCGGACACCCTGGAATTTGATCAAAACGTTTGATCCAAACTTGAACCTTACCATCCTACATGCGAATAGAAAGTTTAAAGAAATTTGTAATTTGGAAGCTTTTGAAATAAACAAAGCCTTCATTAATAATCCTTCTGCCTCTCTATGTCTTAATGATCAAATTCCAGGATGTCCAAAATTTCTTAAACTGTTCCTAGAATCACAAAGAATAAATTAAAAAATAAAAAAAAAGTTCCTTTTTATACATATTATAATTATATATTATTATTTATATGTATATATGCATAAAAAATTAATAATCAACAATAACTCTTGATATAATATATGAATTAAATACCACAATAAACAATATATATTAATTAAAATGTTCTAAGGCCTTTCGTTACATCATCAGAGAGCTAAATGACACAACCAAAAAATATAACAAGTCAACCAGGTTAACTTGTTATTATATTTTTTGGTTGTGTCATTTAGCTCTCTGATGATGTTGTAACGAAAGGCCTTAGAACATTTTTTAATATATATTGTTTATTGTGGTATTTAATTCATATATGCATATATACATATATTGCATCGCGGTCTTCTTCAGAGTTAAAAACCCAATTGGAGTTGTGTCTAGTTGGGTTTTGACTCTGACGAAGACCGCTTATTACGGTTGAAAGATCTTAGTCTTGTTTTCCTATGTGATGGGAAAATACAAAATTTGTGTTAGGACTATGTGTTTTCAAATTTCTCCAGAGCAGAGGTTCCTAAAGTGGGTTCCTTAAGGGACTGTCTGGGGTTCCGTGAAAAACATTTAGTAAATACATTTTTTAAAATTTTTTTTGTGTGTATGGATTTATTCTATATTTCTTGTAAATCACCATAAGTTTAAGTGGTTAAAGTTTTATTCATATTTAGGATGAATCAATAGTCAGTTTTTGAAACTATCTGATTCCCGAATTTCCTGAAGTAACACTTCACATATTGCTGTCATTTTCCCACTACCTACTTATGTGAAACTGGATTTTCCCTTTAAACTGCCATAGAAACCAAATACCAAAGTAGACTTAATGCTGAGGCTAACTTGAGAATCAAACTCTCAAATATAAAGCCAAAAATGATTACAAAATAGAAAACTGTGTTAAAATTGCTAGTAATTCTGTTTTATTCTGTTTCATTTGTGGAAAATATCAAGAGAAAAATACACATTGCAGTAATATTACTTTTTTAATTGTTTTTTAAACATACATACGATTTAAAAAGGCATATGAAAATATTTATATTATGATTGTATAAAATCATTAGAATCTGGGGTTCCCGGGAAAGTTACTTTAACCAAAAAGGATTCCGCATCGAAAAAAGTTTGAAAAACTCTACTCTAGAGTCATATGTGTTTAAAATAATTTAATCTAAATATTTGACTCAGATTTCAAGCTTGGATTCGTCTATATCAGTGTTTCCCAAACTTTTTCGAGCGACCGCCCCCTTGGGTTCGTAAACCTATACTCAACACTCCTCAATAATCTGAATCTTATACTAAATAACGAAATGAATAGCATTTTAATAATAAAATTAATCGAATATTTATTTATAATACAATATATGTATTGTTTCATAGCATATTTATTCAAAAGTAATACACATTAAAAGAAACTTAGATGTGAATATACTTTTAACATAAAAATAAATTATCAAAACAAATAATTGTAAGAAACCTTTTCCTAGAAGTTTACATGTGGTGTTTTCACATAAATTTAGAAATTATATTGCATGAAAATTTTCAATTTATGGAAATAGAATCCCTAAATCCTTTTTGCATTAGCGCCCCCCGATATCAAAGCACCGCCCACTTTGGGAAACACTGTTCTATATTAACACTTTTTTTTTCTTTTTTATTTAATACTAATTCAATGGAGTATTGAATTAGTATTAGCTTCATCGCTAATAACACCCTATCCAACTCATACTGCAAGTTATTTCTTGTATTTCTGAAGCGCTAACGGGATAAACATTTATTTTTCCATTTTATAGATATTATAAATAGCCTTTATGTTTTCAGTTGCTGATTATTTCAAGCCAAATATCAAAGAAATTGATGATTTATCATCGTTGTCAACCTTAAGTACGAAGAAAATGAAAAGGAAATCACCGGGTGGTAAGTATGACCTTATTTGTAAAATATTTACTTTATTCTTAATTAATTATTAATTTTAGTTGAATAACTGAGGGCCAGGCTAGCTTAGACGTTACGTACTCGCCTCTGAACTTCAGTTTTTGAGGTTCAAATTAAACTCTCATTGCCAATGTTTTGGATTTTAATGAAAATCGTTTTCATAGGCCTACAAAACAGGGAAAATAGAAGAAATATTTCCTCTTTCTTTTTCTAAAATTTTATACTGCTATAAGTGCTCTCACTAACCTATTGTCAAAATGTCTTATTGTAATTTCTTATTTGTAACTAATTGCAATTTTTATGTATGTTTGATTTTTTGAATGATTGAATTATTTCTTATATTTCCTCTGTTTTGTAGGACTATGAAAAATGTTTTAAATAAAAACCGAAACGTTGGCATTGAGAGTTTAATTTGAACCTGAAGAATTGAATTGACCGAGTCCTGATAAATTTTAATTGTGTTTCTATTTCACGGTCGATATTTTTATCATAATATATATATATATATATATATATATATATATATATAGTTCAGTGTACAAAAGGAAACATACAGAAATTAAAAGCACACACCTACAGTCTCTAATTATCGGTTTGAACCGTCTTCATTAGAGATAAGAGAGGGAAAACTGTTGAGAGATGGTTGGAGAAGACCTTCTGATGGTTGGGCCTCCAACCGTCTCTGAACCAGTGCTCTTGGTTTCCTTCTATTATCTCTAATGAAGACAGTTCAAACCGATAATTAGAGACTCTAAGTGTGTGCTTTTAATTTCTCTATGTTTATTTTTGTCATTGAACTATATTTGTCCGTTTTGGATCGAATTTTCAACAAAAAATAAAGAAAAAATTTCGTAATTTGGAAAAATATAAGACGAAATTGAACAAAGTGGAAAGAGACATCCAGTTTTTTAAAAGTATATATATATATATATATATAGTTGAATGTACATAAAGAAACGTAGAGAAATTAAAAACACACACTTACTATCTCTAATTTTCGGTGGAACCGTCTTCAGGAGAGATAAGAGAGGGAAACGAAGCGCTCTGGTGCAGAGAAGACAGTTCTGAAGACGGTTCAACCGAAAATTAGAGACTGTAAGTTTGTGTTTTTAATTTCTCTATGTTTCTTTATGTACATTGAACTGTATTTGTCCATATCGGATCGTATTTTCATCGAAAAAGTGTATATATATATATTTTATTAAAGTAGACGGCAGCTTCCGCATTTACGACTTTTTTGCTCGTTTTTTCTAGTTTTCTTACTAGTTTTTTCTGGTAGGGAGTGATTTCATGGAGGAGTTGTCCCAGAGACATCAAAGAAATAATTTTGTAGCTTAATCAATAATATTATATTTTTATACTTACAAGCTTTCGATTTTCTCGGAAATCATCTTCAGGTATATAGATCAATATCTAACAGATTGAAAACGAGCAAAAAAGTCGTAAATGCGGAAGCTGCAGTCTACTTTAATAAAATATGTTTACAAGAGAATCTGCTGCCAATATACACTAATATATATATATATATATATATAAAGCTTTCACATAAGCACGTGAAATAACAATCAATGATCAAACCACAATAAGAAATGGGAAAACAAGACTAAGATCTTTCAACCGTAACAAGCGGTCTTCGTCAGAGTCAAAAACCCAACTGAGGGTTTTTTTCAGTTGGGTTTTTGACTCTGACGAAGACCGCTTGTTACGGTTGAAAGATCTTAGTCTTGTTTTCCCATTTCTTATTGTGGTTTGATCATTGATTATTATATATATATAAACAATACCTTATATATATCTCTATATATTACATGTTACCTTTTATATTCCAATGAGAAACTGCCAGGTAGGTATTCTAAAGCGCTGCCCATACAACAAACAATTGAAACTGATAATTTCAGTTTATTTGACAAACTTGTTTGTGAAAATTCAATCCCTGTCCACAAAATGAATTTACATCTTGGTAGTCTTACCCAATGACATCAGTGTCCTCCATCTTATTAAAAATTCTAAATAAAAGTTGAGTTTATCAAGCATTGTTCTACACATTTAAAACTTATTTATATGTAATGGATTTTGTAATTTAATAAATTTAATCGTATACAATTAAAATCTTTAGGGGACGATGGCAAAACAAACTGATTATAATAAAAGTTTGTCAACATTTTTTTTTTTATTTATTCCATTGATATTTAACTGATGTTTTATAATTATTAAAAACTTAAAATTGCTGTTTTTTTTCTATCATCTATGCATAATTCTGTTTCAGATGAAGAAGTCATTGATAATAAGGTTCCAGTAGTGGAAAGTTATTCTCAAGTTAGCGACATTGATGTTTTGTCACCGAAAAAAGCTAAAAAGAAGGTGAAATTAGAAAACAACGATGAGATGATAAAATTAGGTAAATATATTGTTATTGTTATATGTTTAAACCGATCCCCTAGCGGGTGATAAAAGTAGTCGTTTATCGGCTTTTTGTTTGATCGGTGATTTTACAGATTCTACATTGGGAGTCCTACTAAATTTTGCCTAACTCAAGTGCATTTTGAGTAGGGGATCTTTAACGAGTACCTGATATCGTACAGGCTCGGGAGCGATGGTTTAACGTCCTTCTCCGAGGGACGACGTGTTCAGATTTATTCACCTCCAAGGTGAATAAATGAAGAGCCAGGTGGGAATCGAACCTGGGATTACCAACCCAGAGGCGAGTACGTTAACCACTGAGCTAACCTGACCCCGTAGGGGAATATAAGATAAATTTGCAACCCTGACTTGTTCTCTGACAATAATTTTCATATTTACTTTTTCTTTCCCCTAGCAGGAGAAAACGTCAGCCGTTTATCGGCTTTTTCTTTGATCGGTGATTGTACATATTCATTTTGTCCTAAATTTTGCCTATATCAAGTGCATTATTCTAGTAGGGGATCTTTAACGAATACCTGGCATCGTACAGGCTCGGGACCGACGGTTTAACGTCCTCTCTGAGGGACTATATGCTCTGATTTATTCTCCTCTAAGGTGAATAAATCGAGGGCCGGGTAGGGATGGAACCCCAGAGGCAAGTACGTTAACCATTGAGCTAACCTGGCCCTCTAGGTAAATATAATATAATTTTGCAATCCTTGCTTGTTCTCTGACAATAATTTTCTTATTTACTTTCCTCTAGCAGGAGATAACGTCAGCTGTTTACCGGCTTTTTGTTTGATCGGCGATTCTACATATTCTACATTGGGTCATACTAAATTTTACCTAACTCAAGTGCAGTTTTGAGTAGGGATCTTTAACGAGTAACCTGACATCGTACAGACTCGGGACCGACGATTTAACGTCCTCTCCGAGGGACTATATGCTCTGATTTATTCACCTCTAAGGTGAATAAATCGAGGGCCGGGTAGAGATGGAACCCCAGAGGCGAGTACGTTAACCACTGAGCTAACCTGGCCCCCTAGGTAAATATAATAACGTCCTCTCCGAGGGACTACATGCTCTGATTTATTCACCTCTACGGTGAATAAATCGAGGGCCGGGTAGAGATGGAACCCCAGAGGCGAGTACGTTAACCACTGAGCTAATCTGGCCTCCTAGGTAAATATAATAACGTCCTCTCCGAGGGACTACATGCTCTGATTTATTCACCTCTAAGGTGAATAAATCGAGGGCCGGGTAGAGATGGAACCCCAGAGGCAAGTACGTTAACCACTGAGCTAACCTGGCCCCCTAGGTAAATATAATAACGTCCTCTCCGAGGGACTACATGCTCTGATTTATTCACCTCTAAGGTGAATAAATCGAGGGCCGGGTAGAGATGGAACCCCAGAGGCGAGTACGTTAACCACTGAGCTAATCTGGCCTCCTAGGTAAATATAATAACGTCCTCTCCGAGGGACTACATGCTCTGATTTATTCACCTCTAAGGTGAATAAATCGAGGGCCGGGTAGAGATGGAACCCAGAGGCGAGTACGTTAACCACTGAGCTAATCTGGCCTCCTAGGTAAATATAATAACGTCCTCTCCGAGGGACTACATGCTCTGATTTATTCACCTCTAAGGTGAATAAATCGAGGGCCGGGTAGAGATGGAACCCCAGAGGCGAGTACGTTAACCACTGAGCTAATCTGGCCTCCTAGGTAAATATAATAACGTCCTCTCCGAGGGACTACATGCTCTGATTTATTCACCTCTAAGGTGAATAAATCGAGGGCCGGGTAGAGATGGAACCCCAGAGGCGAGTACGTTAACCACTGAGCTAATCTGGCCTCCTAGGTAAATATAATAACGTCCTCTCCGAGGGACTACATGCTCTGATTTATTCACCTCTAAGGTGAATAAATCGAAGGTAGGGTAGGGATAGAACCCCAGAGGCGAGTACGTTAACCACTGAGCTAACCTGGCCCCCTAGGTAAATATAATAACGTCCTCTCCGAGGGACTACATGCTCTGATTTATTCACCTCTAAGGTGAATAAATCGAGGGCCGGGTAGAGATGGAACCCCAGAGGCAAGTACGTTAACCACTGAGCTAACCTGGCCCCCTAGGTAAATATAATATAATTTTGCAATCCTTGCTTGTTGTCTGACAATAATTTTCATGTTTACTTTCTCTTTGCTATTATTCTCTAGACCACGTTATTATAGACAATATCGACATTCAGTAGCAACTTGCTTGACTTTTTTTGAACCAATATCACGACATCGTGAATACTAATTTTTTTGTCATGAAGTAAAATTAAGGTTAATATGTATAAAAGCATATGGTGTTTAGTATATTTCAAATCTCTACTCTAAATACACTTGAGTTAGGCAAAATGCAGGACTGTCAGTGTAGAACCAGTCATAGTTGTGTCCTATGAAAAGGGCCTAATTTTCGACTATGTGTATCCGTTCCATTGTGGGACAGCCTCTGCAACATAAATAGTTGTCTACTACTGTTTAAATAGAGTTGGTTTAATTATAATCGGAAAATTATTAAAATATAATTCTGAGGTAAAATGGATAAACAAACAAAAGTCTCCACACAAATGAAGTTTCATTCAACGCATTTCGAACACTTTGTGTTCATCATCAGGAAGACACTATAATACAAATTATATCTAATCAGTATAGTGTCTTTATAGTATCAGTATCAGTATAGTATCAGTATACTATATAGTATTCGTATAGTGTATTATAGTGTCTTCCTGATGATGAACACAAAGTGTTCGAAACGCGTTGAATGAAGACACTATAATACAAATTATATCTAATCAGTATAGTGTCTTTATAGTATCAGTATACTATATAGTATCCGTATAGTGTATTATAGTGTCTTCCTGATGATGAACACAAAGTGTTCGAAAACGCGTTGAATGAAGACACTATAATACAAATTATATCTAATCAGTATAGTGTCTTTATAGTATCAGTATACTATATAGTATCCGTATAGTGTATTATAGTGTCTTCCTGATGATGAACACAAAGTGTTCGAAACGCGTTGAATGAAGACACTATAATACAAATTATATCTAATCAGTATAGTGTCTTTATAGTATCAGTATACTATATAGTATCCGTATAGTGTATTATAGTGTCTTCCTGATGATGAACACAAAGTATTCGAAACGCGTTGAATGAAGACACTATAATACAAATTATATCTAATCAGTATAGTGTCTTTATAGTATCAGTATACTATATAGTATCCGTATAGTGTATTATAGTGTCTTCGTGATGATGAACACAAAGTGTTCGAAACGCGTTGAATGAAGACACTATAATACAAATTATATCTAATCAGTATAGTGTCTTTATAGTATCAGTATACTATATAGTATCCGTATAGTGTATTATAGTGTCTTCCTGATGATGAACACAAAGTGTTCGAAACGCGTTGAATGAAGACACTATAATACAAATTATATCTAATCAGTATAGTGTCTTTATAGTATCAGTATACTATATAGTATCCGTATAGTGTATTATAGTGTCTTCCTGATGATGAACACAAAGTGTTCGAAACGCGTTGAATGAAGACACTATAATACAAATTATATCTAATCAGTATAGTGTCTTTATAGTATCAGTATACTATATAGTATCCGTATAGTGTATTATAGTATCTTCCTGATGATGAACACAAAGTGTTCGAAACGCGTTGAATGAAGACACTATAATACAAATTATATCTAATCAGTATAGTGTCTTTATAGTATCAGTATCAGTATAGTATCAGTATACTATATAGTATTCGTATAGTGTATTATAGTGTCTTCCTGATGATGAACACAAAGTGTTCAAAACGCGTTGAATGAAGACACTATAATACAAATTATATCTAATCAGTATAGTGTCTTTATAGTATCAGTATACTATATAGTAATCCGTATAGTGTATTATAGTGTCTTCGTGATGATGAACACAAAGTGTTCGAAACGCGTTGAATGAAGACACTATAATACAAATTATATCTAATCAGTATAGTGTCTTTATAGTATCAGTATACTATATAGTATCCGTATAGTGTATTATAGTGTCTTCCTGATGATGAACACAAAGTGTTCGAAACGCGTTGAATGAAGACACTATAATACAAATTATATCTAATCAGTATAGTGTCTTTATAGTATCAGTATACTATATAGTATCCGTATAGTGTATTATAGTGTCTTCCTGATGATGAACACAAAGTATTCGAAACGCGTTGAATGAAGACACTATAATACAAATTATATCTAATCAGTATAGTGTCTTTATAGTATCAGTATACTATATAGTATCCGTATAGTGTATTATAGTGTCTTCGTGATGATGAACACAAAGTGTTCGAAACGCGTTGAATGAAGACACTATAATACAAATTATATCTAATCAGTATAGTGTCTTTATAGTATCAGTATACTATATAGTATCCGTATAGTGTATTATAGTGTCTTCCTGATGATGAACACAAAGTGTTCGAAACGCGTTGAATGAAGACACTATAATACAAATTATATCTAATCAGTATAGTGTCTTTATAGTATCAGTATACTATATAGTATCCGTATAGTGTATTATAGTGTCTTCGTGATGATGAACACAAAGTGTTCGAAACGCGTTGAATGAAACTTCATTTATGTGGAGACTTTTGTTTGTTTATCCATTTTACCTCAGAATGAGTAAATACCACACAATTACGGATTGCACAATTAATGATTTGAAATATAATTGTTGCTTACAGGTGTATATATGTAACTGGTTACTTGTTTTATGTAGTAATGTTGCTCTAATGTTACTTTTCTAGAACAAGAGCTAATGGGTAGCACTGCTGCAGGGCTTTCAGAATTAGGCAACACTGATTTATTGTCCCCAAAAAAGAAGAAGAACAAACTGAAATTGGAGAAAGATGACATGACTGTTTCAGGTGAATATGTATACACTCTCACAATTAATTGAGTTTGTAACCAATAGGTTTATTATTATTATTATTTGAAGGTGACCATAGCACTGCGTCTTAAAAAAAAAAGCTATTGTACAGGTGTATTGTAGCACCGCTCTTCTGTACTAAAGTACCCCAGCAGTTAGCTTCAACGCCTCTAAAAAGCTCAGCACTTTTGGTGGTTCCAGCGGTAAAAGTTTTTCTATGGTTTGTTGAGTGTTCTGAAGCACCTGCCTCTCTGCAGTAAAGTTGCCTTACAAGTTATCAGTAGGTGCAGCGGTGTTTCTTCCTCTTTGCAGAATCTGCACAAACCATCATTGATAATATCCATTCAGGCTCCCTAAGTTTTGGGAGAAAGTACTTCCTTTCTCCTTCTTCGGGATGGTCTTCTTTGGATCCTCAGGTGCACTTGTGGGAGGTTCCCACTAGTTAGCGCTTTTGGACCCTCTACGCTTCCGGAGGATGGTCTCCAGACTTCTTTCTCCTTACAGGGGAAAATCCCTGAAGCTCTATCGGTGGTATTTTGTCCGCTCCGGCAGAGCACCGCATACTGGAGTAAGGCTATTTACTCAAGGGGGTCGCCTGGTACCCTTGAGGCTCTGTTCATAATACAAAAACCCCTGTATCATTCATCCTTCGGCACGGATCGCATAACATCTTAGATTGGGTCTGGGATGAAAGGAGGGGATGTGGGAATTTGGAAGGATTGTGAAACGAATGTGGTCAGGCCCAGCCCCTGATCACCTTCTCCTCCTCTTTCGTTTGTCCCTGCATATAGCAGGTTAGCAGTGTAGCCTCGTGAAGGCCGAAAGTCCGAGTTGAGTGTTACAGGCTATTAGTGGCGCTTAATCACTCCATTACTACCCCATCCAATAGGTTACTCAACAAATCAAATTTTTTTTTCACTGTTTAAACCAATCCGCTAGTGGGTGATAAGGTCAGCCGTTTACCAGCTTTTTGTTTGATCGGTGATTCTACAGATTCTACATTTGGTCCTAAAGCAGGCCTTCTTAAACTATGGGTCGCGACTAAGGGTCTTAAAATTTTGGGATCGCGAGAGATTTTATGTTAAATATTGAAATACACGATTTTATAACATCTGGATATGTATTTGTGCAGTCACACCACGGGAGTATTACTTCATATAAAAAGAAATTGAACAAGATGGCTGACAAAAAAATATTTGAATTTGCATTGTAACCCATGATTTCGATTGCAACTATGTTAATCTTCATGAGAAATGTGCTTATTTGTTCGCATTCAGTTCAGTATGAAGACAAACATAGTAACCATTGAAATCATCTGTTTCAATACAAAAAAATATTTTTTTTTTCAGCGATATTGGACCATTTATGTGTTACATTTAGAACTGCATTTTCTAAAACCGCTGATATGGCGTTAAATGTTCTGCTATTTAACACCACATATTTATGTGAAGTTACTTTCTCAGCTTTAACACATATTAAATCCCAATATCGCTCATCGCTAAAAAATGTTGAAGGGTCTTACGTCCAACAGTGTCAAACATTCAACCAAGATTTAATTTGTTAAGCAATAAAAAACAGGCACATACATCTCATTAAATTTTTTCCTTTAATTTCAATTTAATACTTACCACTCAACGTCTGCGTGCGAATATATATTTTCATATGTATATGAATATTGTTACCTAATAAATATATCATCAAAAAATATTTATTTGTTTTTCTTTTATATTTATATGGGGTTGCCAGGAAACTTACAATCATAAATGGGGTCGTGAATGGAAAAAGTTTAAGAAGCCCTGTCCTAAAGTTTGCCTAACTCAAGTGCATTTTTGTGTAAAGATCTTTAACGAGTAACCTGACATCGTACAGGTTCAGGACCGATGGTTTAACGTCCTCTCAGAGTGACTTCATGCTCAGATTTATTCACCTCCATTGAGTTAGACAAAATTTAATACTCCCAATGTAGAATCAATCATAATTATGTGGTATCAATACATTTCAGCCTATGTGTGACCCCTTGTGGGGGAACTAAACTGCAACCTAAAGGGTTGCCTAACCTGCACCTGAAGTGTTGCTTAACCTGCACCTAAAGGGTTGCCTAACCTGCACCTAAAGGGTTGCCTAACCTGCAACCTAAAGGGTTGCCTAACCTGCAACCTAAAGGGTTGCCTACCTGCAACCTAAAGGGTTGCGTAATCTGCAACCTAAAGGGTTGCCTAACCTGCAACCTAAAGGGTTGCCTAACCTGCACCTAAAGGGTTGCCTACTACTTCAATAGAGTTGATAGATTACCGATACTATTATAATCGGAAAATGATTAAAATATAATTGTTATTAATCTATACTTATGTGTTGCTAACAGGTGTATATAGGTAACTGGTTAGGGGGCCAGGCTAGCTCAGTGGTTACGGTTCACCTCTGAACTGATAGGACCGGGGTTCAATCCTCACCTGGCCCTCGATTTATTCACGCGGGAGGTGAATAAATCTAAAAGCACGTCGTCCCTCGGAGAAGGACGTTAAACCGTCGGTCCCGAGCCTGTACGATGACAGGTACTCGTTAAAGATCCCTACTCTAAATACACTTGAGTTAGGCAAAATTTAGGACTCCCACTGTAGAATCAATCTTCATTGTGTGCTATCACAAAGGGCCAATGCTTGGCCTACGTGTGTTCCCTTGTGGGACTGCCACTGCAACCTAAACCAGGTAACTGGTTACTTGTTTTATGTAGTAATGTTGCTCTAATGTTACTGTTCTAGAACAAGCTGTAATGGGTAGCACTGCTGCAGGGCTTTCTGAAGTAGGCAACACTGATTTATTGTCCCCAAAAAAGAAGAAGAAACAAACTGAAATTGGAGAAAGATGATATGACTGTTTCAGGTGAATATGTATACACTTTTACAATTAGTTGAGTTTGTGACCAATATTCAAAGTGAATCATATTGAAACATTTTTCATTCCTATTGGTTATAAACTGAACTAATCATATTTCTTTTTGTTTTGTTTAAACCGATCCCCTAGCAGGTCATAAGGTCAGCCGTTCACCGGCTTTTTGTTTGATCTTTGATTCTACAGATTGTACATTGGGATAATACAATTACTACTATATACTTCATTTTGTATAATTCCTAGTGCATTTTGAGTAGGGATATTTGACGACTGTCTGACATCGTACAGGCTCGGGACCGATGGCTTAACGTCCTCTCCGAGGGACGACATACTCAGATTTATTCACCTCTCGTGTGAATAAATGGGCTGGGTGGGGATCAAACACCATACTGTTATAAATATATTTATAATTAAAGTTACTACTAGAAAACACAAAAAGCACAAAAAAAAGGGGACTGAAACTAACGATTCTTGAACATTTCGGCTGTCTTGCTGTCTTCAGGAGAAGAAGGAACACAGGAGTGGGGGACACAGTCCACCGACCTATACAATGTGATAAACACTGCAGCCACCTTACTATCGTGGACCAGTTTAAGCTGTGACTAAATGAAATAATAAAAGTGTTATTTAAGTAAAGGAGAAGAAAAAAAAAAAGGAAAATCATAAATTAAAATAAGGTTGAAGTGGAAAATAGTGAAAATACAGCAGAAAAAAAAATCACAGTATAGAGATCACTATTTGATTACCTTATGAAATACTTACCTTACTTATGAAATAATTGTAAAAGCAATAGAATAATGAAAATAATATCCTTATGTCATTAAAAAAATCAATAGTTGATATAACTGATTATAGTTGTAATAGTAATGCTAATTGTAAAACAATCATGTTGTAGCCCTGAGGATGACAAATATATGTCGAAACGTCGGCAAAAGGACTACTTTCAAATCATTAGACCTCAACCCTCAAAAACAAACAAAAAAATGACATTATATATATATGAATTAAATACCACAATAAACAATATATATTAATTTAAATGTTCTAAGGGCTTTCGTCACCATATCATCAGAGAGCTAAATGAAACAACCAAAATTTTAATTTAATTTATATATTATATCAAGAGTTATTGTTGATTATTAATTTATTTACATATACATATATATTTCACTCAAAATTCGGAAAAAACGATCCAAACTGGACGCAAATCAGCTCATAAACGAAAAAAAGCAACACACAGAGAAAGAGACACACTTACAAACTCAAATTTTCGGATGATCCGTCTTCAGGAGAAAATAGAAAGGGCGACCAAGCACGCCGGAAACACAACGGCCGTTGTGAGTGTGTCTCTTTCTCTGTGTGTTGCTTTTCTTCGTTTTTGAGCTGATATATATATATATATATAATATATATACTTTTTCGTTGGAAATACGATCCAAAACGGACAAATATGCAACCGTCTCTGTACCAGTGCGCTTGGTTCCCTCTTTTATCTCTCCTGAAGACGGTTCAAACCGAAAATTAGAGACTGTAAGTGTGTTCTTTTGATTTCTCTATATTTCTTTGTCTATATTGAACTATATTTGTCCGTTTTGGATCCTATTTCCATCGAAATAGTTTATATATATATCTCACTTACTGTGGTCCCTAGTCTCCTCAGAGAGCTTGTGTGTGCGCAGATGCATGAAAATTTAGAGACAACATTGTTTAAAAGTAAAGAAATTTGAAACACGTGTATCTAAAAATCTCGTGTAAAGATTTTAAATTGAAAATTATCAGTTATGTTTCGCTTGTTTTTCAATGAGATGGAGCCAGTCAGGTTTTATTGTTTACTGAGGTATGAGATGAGGTATTGAGGTATAATTTTTGATGTATTGCTGTTTTTTTTTTTACAGAAGAGATTAAAGAAGGCGGTAACGTATTTTACTATGGTGACTCTTCTGAAATAAGCGGAATTGAAAAGTCATCACCAAAGAAGAAGAAAAAGAAGCTACGATTGCAAAATGAAAATGATGTTAGCACTACAGGTAAAATATCTAGCATATTTTAGCTACAAAATACGATTTATTTGTAATATCTTAAACGACTCACATCTGATGAATTCAGTATGAAATTCTCAGAAAATATTAATAAAAGTTTTTTTTTTTATTTTCAGCTTTGAGATTAAAGTTTCTAGATGAATTATTTCCTTCGTCCAGTGACACATTGGGAAGTCTTTCGAGAATGACTAGTGACAATGAAGCAGGTATCAATTGAAATCCATAGAAAATCTTTATTTTAAAGAATTGAGGAAATTATATTATTTAATCCAGGAGTATCAAACAGACTGAAAAATAAACAGAATCTATATAAATAAAAGAAAGGTTTTGTCTGTACATTGCTTAGAACTGTCTCATTTCAAGTTATCTTTACGTTTTTATACATTAGCGAAACCAAATTTTAGTTTGTATCCTATTGAATTTAAAAAAAAAAAATAATAAACCAAAAAAGAAAAAAAAGCATTTCATGATTGTACTAAGTTGATAACATAAGAAAAATGGTGTATTTTACTTTTCAAGAAGCTAGTTCATTTTTTTCAAAGGTTAGATTTTTTTTTCTTTTGGCGACTGTATGTTGATTTTTTTTTTCTTTTGGCGACTGTATGTTGATTTTTTTTTTCCTTTGGCGACTGTATGTTTAGACTTTCTACTTAAAAAAAAAAAAAAAATTTCATAATTTGGGCAGAACTGTATGTTGACTTTTTTTTCTTTGGCGACTTCATGTGCCTGGACTTTTTCTTCCTTCATTTCTTTGCGACTGTATTTGACTTTTTTTTTCCTATTGGCAGACTGAATATGTTGATTTTCTTTTTCTTTGTTCTTACTGTAATGTTGACTTTTTTTTCTTGGCGACTGATATGTATAGACTTTAATTTGTATCAACCAGCAATTATGTGTGTGTGCAGAGCCATGTGTTATGCAGAGTAAGCGAAAGCTTTACAGGAACGTTGCTTTTAAAGTAATTTTTGTTCTTTCATTTATTCATTTGGTTACTGGGGTACCAAAAAGTCACCCTGGTCTTAACTTACTCCAGATGACTTGCTCTATTTCTCTTATTTATTCCACACTTTAGGACTCTAGAGTAGAGGTTCCTAAAGTGGGTTCCTTAACGGACTGTCTGGGCGGGGTTCCGTGAAAAACATTTAGTAAAAATATTTTTCTAAAAAATTTTTTTTAGAAAAACATTTTTGTAGAAGTAGTCTTTTAGAAAAGTTTTTTTTTTTTGCATTTTTTTTTTTTTTTTTTTCGATTTTTCATAAATATTGGAATGTTTAAGATTTTGTTTTTATATGTCGACAAATACCGTATATCATGTTTTTTTTCTTTATTGAAGTCTAAGGTCTAGATTGGCGGGTCCGAAAAATTTTAAAACTTTTTTTAAAAAATTTTTTGAAAATTTCTATTGACATTTATATATTAGTAACACTTTTACACATCCAACTATAAAGACTCTGTGCCATTTCCCACTACCTACTTATGTGAAACTTGATTTTCCCTTTAAACTGCCATAGAAACCAAATACCAAAGTAGACTTAATGCTGGGGGTTAACTTGAGAATCAAACTATAAAGCCAAAAATGATTACAAAAGAAACTTTGTGTTAAAGTTGCTAATAATTCTGTTTCATGTGTTATGTACTTGTGGAAGATATGAAAAATTAAAATGTTTTTAGTTTTAAAATTTTCTTCGAAAAATACGCATAGTAGTAGTATTACTTTTTAATTGTTTTTAAACATACGTACTATTTAAAAAGGCATATGAAAATATTAATATTATGATTGTATAAAATCATTAGAATCTGGGGTTCCCGGGAAAGTTACTGTAACCAAAAAGGGTTCCGCGTCGAAAAAAGTTTGAAAGACTCTGCTCTAAAGTATATATAGCTTAATCTTTATTTTTTTTTTCATTTTTTTCACATACAGCGCTCTAGAGTTTAGCTTTTACTTGATTTTTTTTCTGCTGTATTTTCACTATTTTTCACTTCAACCTTATTTTAATTTATGATTTTCCTTTTTTTTTCTTCTCCTTTACTTAAATAACACTTTTATTATTTCATTTACTCACAGCTTAAACTGGTCCACGATAGTAAGGTGGCTGCACTGTTTATCACATTGTATAGGTCGGTGGACTGTGTCCCCCACTCCTGTGTTCCTTCTTCTCCTGAAGACAGCAAGACAGCCGAAATGTTCAAGAATCGTTAGTGTTAGTCCCCTTTTTTGTGCTTTTTGTGTTTTCTAGTTGTAACCTTATTTACAAATATATTTACAGTAATAGTTATAAGGGAATGTAGTCCTCTGGGTTCGATCCCCACCTGGTTCTCAATTTTTTCACGTGAGAGGTGTATAAATCTTAGAATGTCGTTCCTCAGAGAAGACGTTAAGCCGTCGGTCCCGAATCTGTACGATGTCAGTTACTTTTTAAAAATCTCTACTCAAAATGTACTTGAATTATGCAAAATTTAGTATGACTCCCAATGTAGAATCTGTAGAATCACCGATCAAATAAAAAGCCGGTGAACGGCTGACCTTATCACCTGCTAGGGCAGTGTTTCTCAAAGTGGGCGGTGCATTGAAATCGGGGGGCGGTAATGCAAAAAGAAGCGGGGATTCTATTTCCATAAATTGAAAATGTTCACCCAATATAATTTCTAAATTTAAGTGTAAACGCGACATGTAAACTTCTAGGAAACGTTTACTTAAAATTATTTGTTTTGATAATTCATTTTTATGTTAAAAGTATGTTCCCACCTAAGTTTCTTTTATTATGTATTAATTCTTTTATAGCATAAATATGCTATGAAACAATACATCTATTGGATTCTAAATATATATTCCATTAGTAATTATTTTAATTGAATTATTAAAATGTTACTGATTTGGTTATTTAGTCTAGGAATCTGATTATTATTCAGGGGTGTTGAGTTATAGGTTTATGGACCCAAGGGGGCGGTCACTCGAAAAAGTTTGGGAAACACTGTGCTAGGGGATCGGTTTAAACAAAAAAAAAAAAGATATGATTAGTTGAGTTTGTAACAAACAGGAATGAAAAATGTTTCAATATGATTCACTTTCAATATTGGTCAAGTTTGAAAAACTCTGATCTGGAGTTTAGCTTTTACTGGATTTTTTTCTGCTGTATTTTCACAATTTCTCACTTCCACGTTATTTTTTCTTTTTAATATATGATTTTCCTTTCCTTTCTCTTCTCCTTTTCTTAGATACCACTTTTATTATTTCATTTACTCACAGCTTAAACTAGTCTATGATTGTAAGGTGGCTTCACTGTTTAACCATATTTTTATAGGTCAGTGGACTGTGTCCCCAGGTAATTTTACTGTAGCAAGCAAGGTATTGTTAGTTGATTTTAATTTCCTTTGTGTTTATCATAAATGCATGCTTTAAAAAAGTATGTCCTACCTATCTGCGTACTAAAAAAGAAGTATGCCTAAAATAAAATAAAATTTGAGCACAGTATCTAAAGCTGTAAAACATAAAAGAAACTCCAGAACTAATTATAGTTATGGACTGCCCTAATAATAGTGTTTTATTAATTAATAAAAAGATAGCTCTCCTGAATTCCTTAATGAAGAGATTAGGTCAATTGCCCTTTCATTAAAATACCCCTCTTCTTTTATCGATTTAGCTTTGAAGGGTGCGAAAAAAACTTTCTCTAATACTTCAACAGAGCCCCTTTTATTATCAAATTCTATAGTTTTGCCATACCACGAATCATTGGACCCCCTTCCAAGATTAGCCAAACAACTTGATTTTAATATAGTGTTTTCTAATCGTAATAACGTGGGTAATATGTTAATAAACAACTCTCCCAGCGAATTGGAGTCCGCTGGTATTTATAAAATAACGTGCAAAAATTGCCATAAAATTTATATTGGTCAAACTGGTAAATCATTAAAGACACGTGTAAAACAACACCAATATAACGTAAGTAGACAGGAAAAAAGTAGTGCCTTATTCTTGCATATAAAAAATGAAAATCATCATATTGATTGGACAGGAACTAAATTTATTACCTATGAAAAATCAATGTTATTAAGAAATATTATTGAATCGTCTCTAATTAAATTTAATAGATCAAATATTATAAACATTAGTAATGGTCTCTTCAAACTTGATACTTTCGTCACGAGGGCAATAGCCTCTTCAAAGAGGGTTGACAGCTAGCGGATAGTTTTTTACTTTTTCTTACTGTACTCCTTTGTTTCCCCAAACATCCCTTTCTGGACATTAGTCCTTTCCTGCGCTTTCACCCTTTTAAAATACCACTCTTATCTCCCACTCTTCTCAACTCCTCACCAGATGTTTTCTACATCTAGTGTTCAGTTGGGTTTTTGACTCTGACGAAGACCGCTTGTTACGGTTGAAAGATCTTAGTCTTGTTTTCCTATTCTTATTGTGGTTTTATCATTGACTATTCATTAACTATGCAATCTGTTATAGTGTGGTATTTACTCATGTTAGGAAAAGTATTAAGTCTCCACACAAGAAGTATAAATGTAAGGGTGACAGTGCATGTTCTCATGGTACAGTTAGGCTAATATACCTGCGAAGACCTGCATTCCTCTAAACTCCCTCCCACCCTAAAAACACTCCCTGACACCCTCAGTCCTTGCTTGATCTCACCTCCCGAACAACCACCCCAGCAGAACAGGTAATTAATAACCTCTTCTATGTATAAATTAGACATGTCTCAGTATGTAGTTTTAAGTTAAGGATCAATTTAAGCCATTTCAATATTATTCCTGTTATACTCTCAATAGTGTCAGATGTATTCATTTTAATTAATTCATCCCTATGTTATCAAAGCTCTTAAGTACACACACACACACTTATATATATATATATATATCTCGAAAAAAAGATTTCACATAAACACGTGAAATAACAACAATGATCAAACCACAGTAAGAAATGGGAAAACAAGACTAAGATCTTTCAACCGTAACAAGCGGTCTTCGTCAGAGTCAAAAACCCAACTGACTCTGTTGGGTTTTTGACTCTGACGAAGACCGCTTGTTACGGTTGAAAGAACTTAGTCTTGTTTTCCCATTTCTTATTGTGGTTTGATCATATATATATATATATATATTTTCTAGATGTAACCTGAAGAAGAACATCAAGTGTTCGAAACGCGTTGTTGACTTTCTAGTAATAAACTTTTTTTTGTGTGTGGAAATTTAATCCTTTTCCTAACATTTTCTACTATTCTATAATTTCTAATAATATTTTGGAATATCAAATACCATCTCTCAATTTTTGTAAACTGCCTGACCAAAACGGAATTATCTGCTAGTATTTAATATTTAATGCAATTTTAATAGATTTTTATGTAGTTATGTATTTTTTTTTTTTTTAGTTAAACATAAAATTAAAGAATCTCAACCTACAAGTGATGAGCAAATTGAAGAGAGTGAAAAACATAAGAAAAAGAAAAAGAAAGATAAAGTGAAAAAAGAGAAAAATGAAGACGAAGAACAGTTTTCTACTTGTACGTATTTTTAAAATACCTTTCTTGTTTATAATATAATTAATAGATTACAGGAATATAAGTATAAATGATAGTATAAATTTACAATGATGGTATAAGATAAGTATAAATTACAAATCATTAGAAATTTTCTGAATTATGAATTAGAAATTTTTTCTGAATTTAGAAATTTTTTCTGAATTAGAAATTTCTTAATTATGTTCACTTCTGACATAGAAACACACACGCACACGCAAACGACATCATCTAAAATACTTCATAAAACGACTTTTGGGACCTCAAAACATATAATTCCTTGAAAATCTCGTGATCGATTTTTTTCATGATTACTATAATTTACTTATAGTAAAGTAAAAAAAAAATAGCAGTTTTTTTTTTGTTTTTAGTGACTCACTAAGTAATAGTGAGTTCACTAAGATGAGCCCTCAACAAGTTAAATATTTTGTTTAATGCTATTTAAAATACAAAAACCAAAATTATGAAACCCTGTTTACTTTTAGGGACTTGTTTTACATATTTTATTGAAACTTAACATAGAAAATCAAATAATATATATTTAATTAGAAAACATATATTATTGGAAAATATATATAAATTTATAGAATTAGAAAATAAGTATATATGACAAATTAGTGACTTTCCTGGTGTTGAAGTTTGCTAAATCTTCTATTTAGGGTTTATAATGGTACATTTCATGGAAAAGCAAAGAGTTACTGATTTCATATTTTGTCCTGTTCCGTTTGTTTGTCTTAATATTATTTGATTTTTTTTTATTTTTTTTAAGTCGATGCCCTGGCGGGTGATAATGTTAGTTGTGTACCGGCTTTTTGTTTGATCGGTGATTACTACAGATTCTTCCTTGGGAGTCCTAAATTTTGTCTAATTCAAGTGAATTTCGATGTAGGAATCTTTAATGAGTAACTGACATAGTACAGGCTCGGAACTGTCGGCTTAATGTCCCCCTCAAGGGAATATTCCTACGTACCTTGAGGGTTTAACGTAAAGTTGTGCTCGTTTCTGTATGTTTATTTATATTAGAATTAGTAATAATACATCCAGTCATACCTTCGTAAAGTCTCTGAAAAGCTCAACCGGTTTCGGGTCCGTCTGGATCCCATCTTCAAGAGCACCTAACTGACTGTCATGTTTATTTATATGTCCTGTGTCCTTTAGTTTAAGCAACCGATAAGGGATATCGAGTACTCTTGTCGGACATTATATTAGTTTTTAGTCTTTTAGTATTCAGTGTTTCTTAGTTATAAGTTAGTTTAGTTTCGGCCTCAAGGGAATATTGTAGTACCTTTAGGAGTAGCCTTCGTTTATATGTGTTCTTTAGTTAAAGTGCAACCGATAAAGGAATTTTGATATGTACTTTATCTCCGCACGTTACCTGGACTTTAGCTCGTCTATTACTCGTGACCTAGGTTCCGTTTTGCGGAGTAACTGTCAGAATTCGTGCTTAGCTTTGAGTTGCCCGCCCTCGCGAGTCCACCTTGGACACCTCCATGCTTTCAATGGAGGTGGCTAAAGGGCAACTTGTTAACAAGGCCCTGGCTTGACTAAGCGGTTATGGCACAAAAATGCCGAGGAACGTGAAGATCAAGTGATCTTCGCCCTGATCTTCTCCAAGGGACGACGTACTCAGATTTATTCACCTCTCGCATGAATGAATCGAGGACCAGATGGAGATCGAACCCCGGACTACTAGTTAAAAAGCGAGTACGTTAACCACTGAGCTAACCTGGCACCCTAAATATTTGAATTACGAGTATGATTTTTTTTTACCTTTGAAGTTGCGTGTCACCGAAATGTGGATGCATGTCATAGGTTTACCATCTCTAATATTAAGAGTACAAGATCTACACACCATGTGTACTGTTGGCACCATTTACTCTGTGTTTAGATCTACAAACCGTCTTCTTCCGAAAATAAGACATTTTTTTTTTTTTTTTTATTGTCAGAGAACAGCATGCTCCACCTGGAGGCACCACATGCAACAAAATCTTTAATGTTACACAATAATTTCCATTATGTTATGTAAATATAGCTTAAATATATAATAATTTAACAATAATAAAATAACTATAATGATAACAAAGTAATTGCTATTAGAGTATACAGATAATACAGGCTATTATAATTTAATTCAGTATATTAAAATATTTGTTAACCACTTCTTTGAAGGTACCGACTAGGCCCTCCTCCAACAAAGCTAGCTGCAAGCTGTGGGGGCCACGCACCTCCGGCAGTCACCACTTTTCTCTCCATCCTACTCCTCTCTGAGTTTAACTCAACGCAGTCGAACAGGAGGTGTTGAACTGTTTGTGGTGACCTACGTAAATAAATAAGACACTGTCTTACTTTATTTTTAGGTCAAAATCCGTGCTAGAGCTTATTCTCGGGAAAGGGCTTTAAGTAGATTAAGTAGTTTTACATATTTTTGTTTAATAGTTATTTTTATACAAAAATTTAAATTTATTCGATTACAGTCATGTCATCTTCTGAAACATCGTCATAAATTATTAAAATTTTAAATTTCGTTCTGATTTTCCTCCAAATCTATTTCCTGTAGAATCATTGGTCTGAATCTCTCATGTCTTACAATATAGCTGAGGTTAAATTGATACTTCTTGTCGAAGTAGCCTCCTTGAAACGGACTTTAGAGGTAAACAAGGAATTTCATGAAATATTTTGTTCCAAAGAATTCTTTGAAATATTACGACAGCTAGAGATACCTACTACATTCAACAGTAATTGTTTAACGAATTATATTTTTCTCATTATCTTAACTAGGGCCTATTTTCAAGGGAGGGCTTATAGTCCAAAACGTCCTGAAAATCACGCTAGGACTTATTTTCGGAAAAAGACGGTATAATCACACTACAAACCCTGACTTAGTAACAGATTTTCACAAATGCAGGTCTGTTTAAACAAAACCAAATGTTTCCATCAGTTATTTTATCAAAAAATCTACTATTTATATTGATATAGCTTCTCGACCACTGATTTTTCAATTTACAGAAGAGGTTCTTGAGGATTTTGGTCATAAAAAAATTCAACTTCTGATTATATGCTGACGTTTTGCCAAAAGTTGTTTGTAATTTTCAAGGCTAAAAACCAATTTATTAACGACATAAGTAAAGCAAGACAAATACATCGTCCTGATTATATGCCGACATTTCACCAAAAGTTGTTTGTAATTTTCAAGGCTAAAAACCAATTTATTAACAATCATAAGTAGAGCAAGACAAATACATCCAACGGAATACCAACCAAAAGAAAACGAAAAACAAACAAAAATTCAGTAAAAAGAAAACCGCAAAAGGATTATAAAATACCCAGTGTTAATTGTTCATTATTTAAAAACAAACATTTGTTGTTTTAATCCTAATTACTTATTATTAATTATTAAGACCACAAAACCCAATAATCCTCCCAGAATTATTTTTGTAATTTTGTGCTTATCTGTTTGAAAATTGGGTTTATCAGGACTCAGTCATCTTTTAGGTTTCAATTAGACTCTCATTACCAACGTTTCGATTTTTATTTAAAACCTTTTTGACAGGCAGAAGTGTAAAAATTTGAAATATAAAAACTAAGTATTAAAGATAATTTTTTAAATTTAGCTTTTTCATAGCCTAAATAAATAATTATTAAGACCACAAAATCCAATTTTCAAACAGATGAGCACAATTATTAATAATACTATTATTAATAATAACACAATAATTAATAATAGCACAATAACTAATAATAGCACAATAATTAATTAGGTTTCCGTGTCGGGTATTGCCAGGAAATAGGATGTGGTTTTTTTAGTGGGTCGGGACCCCCAACCCCACATACCCTAAGCAAGACGTCTTGCTAAGGGATCTGATGAACAGATTTTTCCACATCCTACGACAAAAAAAAAAAATTAGGTTTAAACAACAAATGTTTGTTTTTAAATAATGAACAATAACACTAGGTATTTTATGATCTTTTTGTGGTTTTCTTGTTATTGAATTTTTGTTTTTGTTTTTTTGTTTTCTTTTGGTTGGTATTCCGCGGGTGTATTTGTTTTGGTCTACTTATGTCGTTAATAAATTGTTTTTTTTTATCTTTGAAAATGCCAAACAGCTTTTAGCGAAACGTCATATAATCTGGATTTGAATTTTTTATTTATGACCAAAATCCTCAAGAACCCCTTCTGTGAATCTACTATTTATATTATAAATAATTGTTAAGTAATAATAATAATTTTATTTTTATATTTTAAAATTTTATTTTATATTTTTATTTTTGTTTAGTAATAATAATTTTATTTTTCAGCGTTGAGACTAAAGCATCTTGACGACTTGTTTCCTGCACAGAAAGTTCAAAGTGCCACCAGCTTGGAATATACCAGTGACAAAGGTAAATCAATTGAAATCCTCATTAAAGTATTTAAGAAACATTCATTAATGAACATTACTTAGAAGAAAAAATTATTATTGAGTATTTCTCTTGTTGTTCAGACATTATTGACCCGAAATTGGAGCCAGGGTAGCAAATGTCTTGCATGCTCGCCGTAGACAATAGCGCAAATGTAGCTAATTTCATTTGCGTATATTCAATATGTACTATCTATTCAGAATAAATAGTTTGAACGAGTATTCAGTATGAACGAGCAATTTTCAACTCTTACTAATGAAAAGGCAGGAAAAATCAACAAACATGTTGTTACGGTATATCAAGCCGAAGAAAGAACTTACAAGTCAGTAAAGAGAGTGATTAGTGATAAGGAAGCAGTTCATTATCCAAATGAATTTCATGACTCCGTGACTGTTTGCTCATGTGTAAAAACTTAAAGTAGGAGCACCAATCGTGCTGAGATTTAGTAATAGTAATAAATTTAATGTTACAAAACGTGAGTGCCCAGAAATGTGCAACGGGGCACAACTCTGAGTTCGTGCACTGCACAGATACGCCGTTGAGGCGGACATCATGACTGGGTATGGTACTGGGGAGCCTGTGTGTATACCACGCATACCATTGATTTCGAGCCACTATCCGTTTCCATTCAAACGATTGCAATATCCTGTCAGTGTTTGTTTCGCAATGACGGTAACTAAGTCCTAAAGGGAAACTATCTACCGCAGGAATTGAAGTGAGTGAGCCAACTATTTTCTCACATGGCCAACTATGCCCATAGTTTGCTTGCGCAAGAGTCAGAGGTTCTAACTCTTTGTTCTTTCAAATCAATGAAACAAAGATTTGAATAACACTAGATGTACCTAGTGTTATTATTCATTATTTAAAAACAACATTTGTTGTTTAAACCTAATTACTTATTATTAATTATTGTGCTATTATTAATAATAGTATTATTAATAATTGTGCTCATCTGTTTGAAAATTGGGTTTTGTGGTCTTAATAATTATTCATTTAGGCTATGAAAAAGCTAAATTTAAAAAATTATCTTTAATACTTAGTTTTTATATTTCAAATTTTTACACTTCTGCCTGTCAAAAAGGTTTTAAATAAAAATCGAAACGCTGGTAATGAGAGTTAAATTGAAACCTGAAAAGATGACTGAGTCCTGATAAACCCAATTTTCAAACAGATAAGCACAAAATTACAAAAATAATTCTGGGAGGAAATAAGTAATTAATTAATAAGTAATTAATAATAAGTAATTAGGATTAAGCAACAAATGTTTGTTTTTAAATAATGAACAATTAACACTGGGTATTTTATAATCCTTTTGCGGTTTTCTTGTTACTGAATTTTTGTTCGTTTTTCGTTTTCTTTTGGTTGGTATTCCGTTGGATGTATTTGTCTTGCTTTACTTATGTCGTTAATAAATTTCATGAACCTGAACGACAGACAGCCTATGTGGTATATACAAAGGCATTTACTTAACACTGTACTAATAATGATATTTTCTACTATTTTATAATTTCTAATGATATTTTGGAATACCATACATAATAAAATTTGTGACTCTGACAAAGACGGGTGCGTTTGCTAGTTATATATAAATGTAACAAAAAAGATTTTTTTTTTATTTTAATATGGTGTAATATAAACACTGGTAATAAAATAAAGTAAAGGCATGAAGCCAGGATTGCTGCCCACTGGCTTGCGTCCTCTCTGATGACAGTAGAGAAAATGTATTATATATAAATGTAACAAATATATAATAAACTACTACATTAGAGGTTAAAAATGAATAATTTTAGAAAGAAACTTGAACACAACTTTCAGATAAAATACGAATGTTCTAAGGTAATATTATAAAGACACATTCCTTTCTCTATGTTATTATTTTATGTTTATTTTATGTTTAGGTAAAAAGTTGAATATTTCAATTTACAAGTTTTGTTTATTTTAAATATATTTCATTGTGTATATATCTTGAATAATGTTAAGAATACTATATTAAGAGCTTGGGCCATTTAAAAATCTGTTTCCGTGCCTTAATAACAAGAAACAATTAAAATTATCCCTGTCAATCATATTCAGTGAATTAATTTCAATGCCCATTGCTATAATTTCTAAGTGACACAAAGAGTCACGGATAGTCTAGTATTACAGTCATCTCTCGCTAGTTCGCGGTTCAGTTTTCGCGGGTTCAGTGTTTCGCGGGGTCCTGAAATGTTCAATTAAAAATTAAAAAAATCTAAAAAAAAATCAACTGTAATTGCAGTTGAATGAATGAAAACAAATACAACTCGTTATGAAAAAGTACAGTAGTTACTATTAGAGACGTAAATATACAGGATTCTTCTTGTACGATCGAGAAAGATATCAAACAAGCAGTGACTTGCTGGGTCAAAATATATTCTACAGTATTAAATTAAAGGCTAATAAAAGCTATTAAAAATATTCAATAAAGACTAAAAATTAATGAAAAATATTAAAACATAATCAACTGCAACAAGAGAATAATAAAAATATCAAAAAAAAGGCCTTTTCATCTATAAATTAAAATAAGGGATAGTTACGAATTTTTTTATTTTATTTACTTGCTTTATTATTTACTGTACAGTACATTAAGGGTATAATTCTCTCTCTCTTTCTCTCTTATAAAGTGGGTAAAGAGGTAATTTTTTTTTATTAATTATTTCTTTTTGTTTTTCATTTTTATTTACATTACAGTACAGTATTCAGTAAGGTCAGGATTCTCTCTCTGTTGGAAAGGTCGTTGTTTGAGCTTTAGAGACTTTTATAAAAGGCGCGTCCATTATTCGCGGATTTTCGCTTTTCGCGGGTGTCTTCGGTCCCCATTATCTGCGAAAAGTGTGGGATTACTGTATACTTATAAAATTCTGATGTTCTTGTTTGAATGTTGGCGTACAGGTGAAAATTGGAATACCTGTTAATTCCACTTTATGATGAATTATTCAAATAAATATTAAAGAAAACAGTGAGTAATTACTTTACAAAATATGACATTAAGATAGAAGAATAAAAAATAAATTATCTTAACTTAAGTCAATTATAATTAATGATTTCAGATGTAAAATCTATACTTTTTATATTATAGAATAATATCAAAAAGAATATAAAAATAATAATAAAATAAATATATAAATTATATATAAAATAAAGAAATATATAAAATAAATAATAATATAAAAAAATAATATAAATATAGAATAATATATCAGGTTTATTGTAGAATATACCTGATGAGTTTTTCTACAAAAGGTCTTAGTCCCATTTTTGGAAATACTATATTTCCAAATATAGTAAATAAATTATTTCTTATATTTTTCTGTTGGTTTTTCATTTTTATTTAGAACACAGTACATTATTTAGTAAGGTCAGGATTCTCTCTCTGTTGAAAGGTTCGTTGTTTGAGCTTTAGAGGATTTTATAAAGGTGCGTCCATTATTCGCGGATTTTCGCTTTTCGCGGGTGTCTTTGCTCCCCATTATCCGCGAAAAGTGAGGGATTTACTGTATATACAACATAAATATTTGAATTGTATTTTCACATGAGATATGGTTAAAGAAAGTATTTTCACTTTATATTTCAGATAAAGAAAATGAGCCTACTGATGAAGAGAAAGTCGTGAAGAAGACTGAAAAACAGAGTAAAAAGGACAAAAAAGTGAAGAAGAAAAGTGAAGGAAAAACTGAAGAAGAGTTGTCTTATGGTATGTAGTTAAAATTATTTAACGCTTATAATAGATAATAAATTATTTAATTTAGTCGACATCGCAGGAATGACCCAGGTGTAATTAAGTCCATACTAGCAGTTGTAATATGTATTTATTCACTTAAAAATCGGAAAGACGAAGCAAACTGGACACAATCAGGTTCAAAATCGAAAAAGAGTAAAGAACCACACTTAGAAATTGAAATTTTCAGTTGCTGTTGCGTCTACTACGTGCTTAGTGCTCTTTTTAGTTCTTCTGATTAAGGATTGCCCGAAAATTTGAGTTTTTAAGTGTTTCTTTAGTCTTGGCGTGTTAATATTCTTCGATTTTGAACTCGTGTTTATTTTTTTGTATATATTTTTATATTATTATATTTTTAGTTTTATATATATATATATTTACAGTTCAATGTACATAAAGAAACATAAGGAAATTAAAAACACAAACTTACAGTTTCTAATTTTCGGTTGAACCGTCTTCAGGAGAGATAAAGAAGGGAAACCAAGCGCACTGGTACAGAACCGTCTCCGTACCAGTGTGCTTGGTTTCCCTTCTTTATCTCTCCTGAAGACGGTTCAACCGAAAATTAGAGACTGTAAGTTTGTGTTTTTAATTTCCTTATGTTTCTTTATGTACATTGAACTGTATTTGTCCATTTTGGATCGTATTTCCATCGAAAAAGTATACATATATATATTATATATTTATATATATTAGTGTAATTAGGTAGCAGACCTTCATTAATACATACACAATTTTTTTTTTTTTTAACAATATGTTAAAGCTATATACGGGACAGGCACAGCAGAGACAGCAGTTTGAGTTGCAGAGCGATACCCTAGGAACATTACAATGAAAGCACAACATTGACAGTGTAAAACCCAGTGCAACCTGCAAATTTATGTTTACTATGTAGTTTTATCTTTTATATTGGTAATTTGAAGCTGTTTTATAGTAAGTAGGATATAATTTTTATTTTTGTTAGTAACTTTTGTTCAATTACTTTATCTTTTGTTACACCCTGATGATGGTCAGTGATGACTGAAACGTTGGATTTAAATTTTCAAATGTATGATAACTAAATATTACATGGAATTTACAAGGAAATCTTTTGGTGATTTATTACACTTAGTACCAAATGAATGGAAGTGTGAGATCAGAAAACTTGAGAAGCTAAATCGAAAAATCATCCATAGAGAAATTGGCAAACAATTGAATTGTATATATATATATATATATTATTGAATTTGATGGCAGATTCTGCATTCACGACTTTCTTACGTATAGCTTCTATTTTCCTTACAATTTTCTTTTGAGAAGGTGATAATTGTCAAAGCAAACTAGCATACGACATTCAGAAGGCTGGAAATAACCACTTCACTGGGGATAACTATATTTAATTAAACACTACACTAGATTAAACTAAGATAACAAGCTTTCGGCCCCATGAGTCATCATCAGGTTCTTAAACTAAGTATATTAACTAAATATACATATTACTGACTACTTTGGCGTTTAAATGCCAACTGAATGCTTGAAAGAGGACTTGCTGCCGAAATACACTAATATATATATGTATTATTAAGGCCAAACACAATTTTAAAGAGATAGATTATAATAATACTTAATATTAATTACATAATAATTAATAATAAGTAATTATGTTTAAACATAAAAGTAATTTATGTTTCTTTTAAAGAAAAAAACACTGCCTATTTTGTGGTTCCTGTATGGTTTTTCTTTTACATTATTTGGTGTTTTATGGTTTGGTTTATTGTGTTTTTTGTTTTCTATTGGTTGATATTCCGTGGATGTATTTGTTTTCACTAATTATATCGTTGATAAATTGTTTTAACTTTGAAAATGCCAAACAATTTTTGGCTAAACATAAATTTTTGGCCTATAAACAACAGTGTAATTTCTTTAGACCTAGGTTAGGTTAGGTTATGTTGCAGTGGCAGTCCCACAAGGGAACACACGTAGTCCAACCATTGGCCCTTTGTGATACCACACAATGAAGATTGATTCTACAGTGGGAGTCCTAAATTTTGCCTAACTCAAATGTATTTAGAGTAGGGATCTTTAAGGAGCACCTGACATCGTACAGGCTTGGGACCGACGGTTTAACGTCCTTCTCCGAGGAACGACGTGCTCAGATTTATTCACCTCCCGCGTGAATAAATGGGATTGAACCCCGGTCCTATCAGTTCAGAGGTGAGCACGTAACCACTGAGCTAGCCTGGCCCCCTTCTCCTTTAGACCTAAAATCCTCAAAAACCCATCTTTGAACTGTAAATATCAATATATGATTTTTATTTCTGTTCAAATGTTTTTCAAATAAGTTTCTTTTTTTTATTTCAGAAAGAAGAATGCAATTACTGGAAGACTGGCGCCCTGATCTTGGCCTTCTACCTCAAAGTGAAAAGAAGAAATCAAACCTATCCGTTTCAACAAATGTTTGGGGTGATTTATTATTATTATTATTATTTGAGGGTGACTATAGCACTGCGTCTTAAAAAAAAACTATTGTACTTCCCCTCTTCTGTACTAAAGTATACCAGCAGTTACCTTCAACGCCTCCAAGAAGCTCAGCACTTTTGCTGGTTTCAGCGGTAAAAGTTCTTCTATGGTTTTGTTGAGTGTCCCGAAGCACCTGCCTCTGCAGCAAAGTTGCCTTACAAGTTATCAGCAGGTGCAACGGTGTTTCTTCGTCTTTGTACAATCTGCACAAACCATCATTGGTAATGTCTATTCAGGCTCCCTATGTTTCGGGAGAAAGTAACTTCCTTTCTCCTTCTTCGGGTCCTTAGGTGCACTTGTAGAAGATTCACACTAGTTAGCGCTGTTAGACCCTCTGCGCTTCCGGAGGATGGTCTCCAGACTTCCTTCTCCTTACAGGGGAAAATCCCTGAAGCTCTATCGGTGGTATTTTGTCCGTTCCGGCAGAGCACCGCATACCGGAGTAAGGCTATTTACTCAAAGGGGTCGCCTGGTACCCTTGAGGCTCCGTTCATGATACAGAAACCCTTGTATCATCCATCCTTCGGCACGAATCATAACACCTTATATTGGGGCTGAGATAAAAGGTGGGGATGTGGGGATTAGGAAGGATTGTGAAACGAAGGTGGTCAGGCCCAGCCCCTGATCGCCTTCTCCTCCTCTTTCTTTTGTCTCTGCTTATAGCAGTTTAACAGGGTAGCCTCGTGAAGGCCGAAAGTCCGAGTTGAGTGTTACAGGCTATTAGAGGCGCTTAATCACTCCATTACTACCCCTTGGGATGATTTAGTGTTCCTTTGATTAAAATAATATCTTTATAGATTCGTCAAAGCCAGTACTGTGACCTTTATGTTCAGGAATAAGTTAATTTGTTTTTGGTCTTAGTTTATCTTTTAATTTTAAGTTCGTGGAAGCTCACCTCCGCGTGGTCCACCCGGAGGTTTGTTTGCTCTATCTTTGGCTAGGGTTTGTTGCCTCCCCAAGATGCGTCGAAAGAGCTTTCACGCTAAAAGGCATCAATCTGTTCTGTTATTATCCCTGATATGGCTAAATAAGCTAGGTACGCGCTGTAAAACTAAAACAGGATGGGTATATTTCTCGGAGGTTTGTTGCCTCCCCGAGATGCGTCGAAAGAGCTTTCACGCTAAAAGGCATCAATCTGTTCTGTTATTATCCCTGATATGGCTAAATAAGCTAGGTACGCGCTGTAAAACTAAAACAGGATGGGTATATTTCTCGGAGGTTTGTTGCCTCCCCGAGATGCGTCGAAAGAGCTTTCACGCTAAAAGGCATCAATCTGTTGTGTCATTACCCCTGATATGGCTAAATAAGCTAGGTACGCGCTGTAAAACTAAAACAGGATGGGTATATTTCTCGGAGGTTTGTTGCCTCCCCGATATGCGTCGAAAGAGCTTTCACGCTAAAAGGCATCAATCTGTTGTGTCATTATCCCTGATATGGCTAAATAAGCTAGGTGCGCGCTGTAAAACTAAAACAGGATGGGTATATTTCTCGGAGGTTTGTTGCCTCCCCATGATGCGTCGAAAGAGCTTTCACGCTAAAAGGCATCAATCTGTTGTGTCATTACCCCTGATATGGCTAAATAAGCTAGGTGCGCGCTGTAAAACTAAAACAGGATGGGTATATTTCTCGGAGGTTTGTTGCCTCCCGAAATGCGTCGAAAGAGCTTTCACGCTAAAAGGCATCAATCTGTTCTGTTATTATCCCTGATATGGCTAAATAAGCTAGGTGCGCGCTGTAAAACTAAAACAGGATGGGTATATTTCTCGGAGGTTTGTTGCCTCCCCAAGATGCGTCGAAAGAGCTTTCACGCTAAAAGGCATCAATCTGTTCTGTTATTATCACTGATATGGTTAAATAAGCTAGGTGCGCGCTGTAAAACTAAAACAGGATGGGTATATTTCTCGGAGGTTTGTTGCCTCCCCGAGATGCGTCGAAAGAGCTTTCACGCTAAAAGGCTGAATAAACTAGGCACGCGTTGTAATACCAAAACAGAGTTATGTTAAACAGTTTGGGTTTGTTATATGCTAGTGAATTTCATATTGACCAGTCAAACCTTTTATGATGGTATTACGCCTTTGTCTAAACTGAATTACTCCGTTTAACTTTATAGTCAATCACTGCTTATTTCAAGAATCTAAATTAATAGTTTGTGTTTATAATTTTTTTTAAATTTCATAATATGTATGTTTTCTTGCTGTTTTCCGAAATTGTCATGTTGCGTTATGATGTTTATATATGTTGTTATTTATGCCATATAAATGCATGTCTGTTGATATAGGTTTGATTATGTTGTATA
The DNA here is from genome assembly GCA_026182355.1 of Hermatobates lingyangjiaoensis. Taxonomy (NCBI): domain Eukaryota; kingdom Metazoa; phylum Arthropoda; class Insecta; order Hemiptera; family Hermatobatidae; genus Hermatobates; species Hermatobates lingyangjiaoensis. The sequence continues at coordinate 51,319 of JAPFBL010000472.1, read as the reverse complement.
AATTTACTGTATTCCTTCTGATTGGTGCGTTGTGAAAGAAGTTTTAAAATAAACCCGATTATTATTTTTATAGATAAATTATAATCGAGATTATATTTATAAATTATTTTATCTAAATATTAGTGATGGGACGATACCAAAATTTTTAACGATTTCGATACGCATCCTGATACTACGTTAAACTTTCGATTCCGATATGCGTCCTGATACTACGTTAAACTTTCGATTCCGATACGCGTCCTGATACTACGTTAAACTTTCGATTCCGATACGCGTCCTGACATTACGTTAAACTTTCGATTCCGATACGCGTCCTATACTACGTTAAACTTTCGATTCCGATACGCGTCCTGACATTACGTTAAACTTTCGATTCCGATACGCGTCCTGATCCTACGTTAAACTTTCGATTCCGATACTCGTCCTGATACTACGTTAAACTTTCGATTCCGATACGCGTCCTGATTCTACGTTAAACTTTCGATTCCGATACGCGTCCTGATACTACGTTAAACTTTCGATTCCGATACGCGTCCTATACTACGTTAAACTTTCGATTCCGATATGCGTCCTATACTACGTTAAACTTTCGATTCCGATACGCGTCCTATACTACGTTAAACTTTCGATTCCGATACGCGTCCTATACTACGTTAAACTTTCGATTCCGATATGCGTCCTATACTACGTTAAACTTTCGATTCCGATACGCGTCCTATACTACGTTAAACTTTCGATTCCGATACGCGTCCTATACTACGTTAAACTTTCGATTCCGATACGCGTCCTGATACTACGTTAAACTTTCGATTCCGATACGCGTCCTATACTACGTTAAACTTTCGATTCCGATACGCGTCCTGAAACTACGTTAAACTTTCGATTCCGATACTCGTCCTGATACTACGTTAAACTTTCGATTCCGATACCTGCAATTACTGCTTATTTTACTTATTAATGCTTAATATAAGCATTTAATAATGCTTATTTTCAGACCCTGAAGCAGGATTAAAAAACAAATGCTTTATTAATTTGAAGAGAAACACATTTATTAATCATGTATTGAGAATGTGCACAAATAATTTTGTTGAAAAAAGTTAGGGAAAATTGAGGACAAAAAACCCACTGTAAAATCAATCTTGATTGTGTGGTATCACAAAGGACCAATGCTCGGCCTACGTGTGTTCACTTGTGGGACTACCACTGCAACCTAACCTAACCTATTGAAATTGTTATTCAATATTTATAGTTTACTATATTCGTATTAATAACTGTATTTCAATGCTTTAGGTGAAAATGAAAAGACTAAAGGAAAGAAACTATTGAGTGAATCTACTGATGAAGGGGGCGTTGAAGGGAGAAAAGAAAAGAAAAGGAAACGAAAGAAAAGTGAAACTTCATTTTCAGAAGTGGAAAGTAAAGGTGAGTACCCTTTTCACAGAGAGGGTTTTAAAATTAAACGGATAAAATTGTAATTTAATTTAAAAAAAAAATTACTCCTCCAAAAAAAAGATTATTTTTTTTCTAAAGTTATAATTTATCAAGTTCGACCGTGGAATAGAAACAAATCTAAAGATTATCGGGACTCAGTGTTTCGCGAAGTCCTGAAATGTTCAATTATAAAATTAAAAAAATTTAAAAAAAAATATTCAACTGTAACTGCACTAAAAAATAAAAAAAATACAACTCGTAATGGAAAAGTATAGTGGTTAGTATTAGAGAAGAAAATATACAGGATTCTTCTTGGACGATCGAGAAAGATATCAAACAACCAGTGACTTGCTGGGTCAAAATATATTCTACAGTATTAAATTAAAGGTTAATAAAAGCTATTAAAAAATATTCAATAAAGACTAAAAATTAATGAAAAATATTAAAACATAATCAATTGCTACAAGAGAATAATAAAAATATCAAAAAAAAGCATTTTCATCTATAAATTAAAATAAAGGATAGTTACGAATTTTTTTATTTTATTTACTTGCTTTATTATTTACTGTACTGTAACAAGAGAATAATAAAAATATCAAAAAGTAGAAGTTGAAATTAATAAAAAAATAACCAAAGATGTTTCCTTTGATCTGATTGGCTAATTCATATCGCCCAACTTCCAGTTTACCAAGCCACTCACGCTCTTGAAAATCTGTGCACTAGACATTAGTCTTTGTTCAAAATTATTTCTTATATTTTTCTTTTGGTTTTTCATTTTTATTTACAACACAGTACAGTATTCAGTAAGGTCAGGATTCTCTCTCTATTGGAAAGGTCGTTGTTTGAGCTTTAGAGGCTTTTATAAAAGGCGCGTCCATTATTCGCGGATTTTCGCTTTTCGCGGGTGTCTTCGGACCCTATTATCCGAGAAAGTGAGGGATTACTATATACTTATAAAATTCTGATGTTCTTATTTAAAAAAAACATCAACATTGGAAATTGGAATACCTGTTAATTCCACTTTATGATGAATTATTCAAATAAATATTAAAGAAAACAGTGAGTAATTACTTTACAAAATATGACATTAAGATAGAAGAATAAAAAATAAATTATCTTAACTTAAGTCAATTATAATTAATGATTTCAGATGTAATATCTATACTTTTTATATTATAGAATAATATCAAAAAGAATATAAAAATAATAATAAAATAAAATAAATATATAAATCTATATATATAAAAATGAATGTATGTCTGTTTGTTTGTACTCGATAGATTCAAAAACCATACATCCAATCGCCGTGAAAATTTAGGAAATTATTAGGTATATCCCCGGGAAGGTTTATGTAAAGTTTTTTAAAAATCAGAGTTGTGGTTCATTCAGCGAATATCCCAAAAATATCATAATAGATAAGGTTTGCTGTATAACCTGTTTGTTTACGTTTTGACTTTAATTGGTAATGGCAGCCGCAAGTAGGTTATTCTTTATGATAATATTTCCACAGGCTTTGTTCAATTGGAAATAACCAGGTACCAGAAATTTTATTATTGTTTTCAAATTGATATTAAAGACAATTATTGTAATTTTATTATGGGTTTCTTATTAACTTTGTTCGGTAAAAAATATTCCTTTTATTATTTCTTTAATCTAATCTATCAACTACCAATTGTATTAGAGAATGTGTTCAATTTATAATCAGTGTTAGATTATATCTTTTTTTGCGTAATCTATAATTTTAATTCTGTAATAATTTCGTTTATCTCAAAAAAAGTTAAGTGTAACGGAACTATAGAAAATTTAAATTGTCTTCGTTTCATGTAATTTATATTATTAGAGTTGGAATTTAATTATTTCCCGGGTAAAACCGGGTAGACTAGCTAGTTATATATAAAATATTTATATTTTATATTCATATAAAATAAAGAAATATACAAAATAAATAATAATATAAAAAAATAATATAAATAGAGAATAATATATCAGTTTTATATTGTAGAATATACCTGACGAGTTTTTCTACAGAAGATCTTAGTCCCATTTTCGGAAATATTATTGTTGTTTAGACGATGGTTTTTTTAGTTCACGTATTTACCGTTAATTCGTGTTTTACATATCTATAAAACAAATTTTATATATCAGGAATCTGTCAGTTTCCAAGGTTCAATTCCAACTTCAAAGTCAACGTTTTGATTTAAAATTCGTATTTGAAACTTAAGCATTAAATAGTTATATGAAATTCCTAAAGTATATATAATAAATTATTTCATTACAGGTTTAAAATGAATAATTTTAGGAATATTTGAAAACAAATGCCAACTTATATAAGTTTGTTCTAAGGTAATAATATAAAGATATATCCCTTTCATTAATGTTCAAAATTATTATGATAGATAAAGTAAATGAAATATTTTAATTTATAGGTTTTGTTAGTTTTAAATAGGTTTATTGTGTATATAATTTGAATTGATGTTTTATTTATGTAGAAATGAATTTTTTTTATTCATTTCTTGAATAATATTATTAATTTCTTGTATAAAAAATTTTTATTCAAAAAATTTTTTGTTTTGTTAAATATAGTCACTGCATATATCTTGATTCATGTTAAGAATACTATATCAAAAGCTTGGGGCCATATAAAAATCTGTTTACGTGCCTTAATAACAAGAAATAGTAATAACAGTTATTCCTTTCAATCAAATTCAGTGAATGTATTTTATTAATTGTCGCTATAATTTCTTAACAGTGAGTGACTCAAGGGGTCATGGGTCGTCTAGTATTCAGTGTTGCCAATATCTGTAGCTTTAGAGGCTTAAAGGCTTTTTATCTACAAGAGGAGATACAAGTGTGGCTAAGTTTTACCCCCTTCATGTTGTGTTGGCTGAATTGATACAGCAACACATATATCTCTTTCTCTATCTATCTAACTCCATTTTCTGTCTGTCCCCCCCCTCCCCTCTCTCTCTCTCTCTCTCTCATCCCCTCTATGTCTACACTTCGACAGTATCATACTCTCTCTTTCTCTCTCTAAACTTCATTTCTGTCTGTCCTCTTTCTTCCCCCCCCCTCTCTCTCTCATCCCCTCTATGTCTACACTTCGACAGTATCATACTCTCTCTTTCTCTCTCTAAACTTCATTTTCATTTTCTGTCTGTCCTCTTCTCTCTCTCTTCTCTCTCTCTCTCTCTCTCTCTCTCTCTCTCTCTCTCTCTCAATTCAATTTCATGTCTGTGCTCTCTCACTCTTTCTCCCCCCTCACTCTCCCTCATCCCCTCTTGTGACAAAAGTTTGAACTTAAAAGTCTATAACTTCACTTCTCTGTTGACTTCCCAATCAATTTAGAGCTTGGGTTAGGTTAGGTTAGGTTGCAGTGGCAGTTCCACAAGGGAACACACTTAGGCCGAGCATTGGCCCTTTGTGATACCACACAATGAAGATTGATTCTACAGTGGGAGTACTAAATTTTGCCTAACTCAAGTGTATTTATAGTAGGGATCTTTAACGAGTACCTGACATCGTACAGGCTAGGGACCAACAGTTCAACGTCCTTCTCCGAGGGACGACATGCTCAGATTTATTCACCTCCCGCATGAATAAATCGAGGGCCAGGTGGGGATTGAACCCCGGTCCTATCAGATCAGAGGCGAGCACATAACTACTGAGCTAGCCTGACCTCCTTTTAGAGCTTATATTTTAAGTTAGATATGCACAGATCTACTAACAAAAGTTTCAGCTTGCTATCTATGTATTATGGTGGCTGAGTTTACTTGTATCAAAATTTTGTGGACAAATCAACAGACAGAAATTTTTCTAAGGGTTAATTCAGTTTCCGTAATGTGTGAAACATAAAGATAACTTGAAATTAGTCAGTTATAATCAATGTACAGACAGAAGCATTCTATTATTTATATAGATTTGTATAAAATCTTTCAAGTGACTGGCAAAACAAGTTGGCAACTATGCAAACTCTGCTACATCTAATTGATAATGCGTCACAGTACATTTATATCTTTTATATCATTTAATGATAACAGAAATACTATATTGCAAAGATCGTTACTGATCTTTTTTTATTGACAATTTGTTTTTATCTAATTGCTTTTTAGAGTGTAGACCACTACAGTTTTTTTTATATATTTTGTAATTTTTTGTATCTATGTTTTGTTGAAGATGAAGATTTTTCCAATATAAAGAAGAAAATGAAAAAAATTACGAATGAAGCTGATAGTATTTTGAAAACTCTCTCAGGTAAATAAAAGATTTTATCTTTTAGCATGAGAGATATTATAAGAATACAAATTATATATATTATATAATTATATCTTATATATTACGTATAAATTATATATATACAAAACTAAAGTTTATCGGGACTCGGTCAGTTCTTCAGGTTCAAATTAAACTCTCATTGCCAACGTTTCGGTCTTTATTTAAAACCTTTTTCACAGGCCTACAAAAACAGAGGAAATATAAGAAATAATACAATCATTTTAAAATCAAACATACATAAAAGTGCAATTAGTTACAATTAAGAAATTACAATGGAAATTTTGACTATAGGTTAGTGAGAAAACTTACAGAAGTATGAATTTTGAAACAGAAAAACTAAGTATTCATTACAAATTATTTTAATGTATTTGTCACGTTTTGACGTTTTAAGTCACTTCTATAATTAATTGATGACTGGTGACATTTCAAACTGAAATAGTATTTATTCTGGTGTGTTAAGTTAAAGATTGTTGATAGATTAAAAATTGTGTTAGTGTCTTTTTGGTTGTCTGGTAAAATTTTGTTACCTTGCTTGGTTATTTCAGTTCAGTGTCACGTGTTCATTCAGACTACAGTTGTTGTTAAAATCCATATATTATTTTTCTTTGTAAAATAATTTGTAATGTAATACTTAGTTTTTCTGTTTCAAAATTCATACTTCTGTAAGTTTTCTCACTAACCTATAGACAAAATTTCCATTGTAATTTCTTAATTGTAACTAATTGCACTTTTATGTATGTTTGTTTTTTGAATGATTGTATTATTTCTTATATTTCCTCTGTTTTTGTAGGCCTATGAAAAAGGTTTTAAATAAAGACCGAAACTTTGGCAATGAGAGTTTAATTTGAACCTGAAGAACTGACCGAGTCCCGATAAACTTTAGTTTTGTTTCTATTCGACGGTCGATACTTTTATCAATATATATATATATTATCAAACCACAAATGAAATGGGAAAACAAGACTAAGATTTTTCAACCGTAACAAGTGGTCTTCGTCAGAGTTAAAAACCCAACTGAAATGATGTTAAAAGATCATAGTCTTGTTTTCCCATTTCATTTGTAGTTTGATCATTGATTGTTATTTCACGAGTTTATGTGAAATTTTTATATATATATATAAGTTCAACTTATATTTTTTTTTAAATCCATTTATTGAGTATGCTCAATATATCTATATATCCATATTATATAATATATAATAATAATAATATAGGTTGTATATATATATTACATGCAATCGAATCTATTTACTTATATATATTTGACAGTGATCCATAGTAATATAGTTCTTTATTTAAAGATATTTAAATATAAATAACGATTTGATTTAATTGTCGTTTTAGAAATAATAATACTTTTGAAGTCCTCACGAAAAGATAACTGTTCTCTGATTACGGTATCCTTGTTCGAAAAGTCTTCAAGTTTCATTTCTTTACCTTCTAAACTTTTAACGATTATGTTTTTTGTATAATCATTTATCCTTAATAATTAAAACATTTTTAAATAAAAAAATCCGTATATATTTATTATATTATTATTTTCAATGAATTGAAATTTATAGGAATCACTAAAGGTGAAGAACAAATCGGAAAGAAGAAGAAGAAGAAGAAGAAGGAAGAAGGAATGAAGAATCTAGATGGTAACTTATAAAATTAGTTTGTAATTTATTTATTTTATTTTATATCCAATATAACTGTTTTCAACACCAAACGACATGGTGTCTCATACAATGCTATTGAGTAGGAGGAACGTATGCGTTATTTCTTATTATCATCTATTTTAGTTGTGTGATATAGAACTGAGCAAGTGGTATCTTTCCTGCCTGCCGTACTCTGTTATAAGGTTGCTGTAAATGTACAGGGTGTTCCTAAGTGGTTGACCCCTTTTGTAGGCCAATATTATTGACAATATTCGTTGGAATTACTCCAAATTTTCACAGCTTGTAAAGAAACGTTTCAAGTTTGTTGTGTGTAAAGAATTTTTGTGTTGAAATGCAAGATAAACTTCGATGATCGGCTAGTTTTTAGTGATGAAGCCACGTTTCACAGGAGTGGTAAAATTAATAAACATAATGTTATGGATTTGGAGTGAAGAAAAATCTCATGGCACAATTGAACATGAGAGGGTCTCACCAACTCATCTGTTTACGTTATGGAATAAACCTGTCGAGTTTTTATACTAATGATCTCAGTCAAATTTTTGGGAAAGAGAAAGGTAGAGTGAGATAGAAAGAGGTAGAGTAAGAATGACTTAGAGTGAGAGCGAGAGAGAGAAAGAGAGAGAAATAAAGAGATAGAGATGTAGAGAGTTATAGAAAAAGAAGAATAGCTAGATATATATATATAATTATTGATCCACAATAAGAATGGGAAAAACAAGACTAAAATCAATGGTTTAATCATTGATTGTTGTTTCACGTGTTTATGTGAAATCTTTTTATATATAATTATATATTTGTGTATTTTGGGAGCAGACCTTCATTGATACATGTGTCATAATGCCTTGCTTATTTTTAGTCTAGTCTGTTTTTTACTTTACTATAAGTAAAGTATAGTGATCGTGAAAAAAATCGATCTCGAGATTTTGACGGAATTATATGTTTTGAGGTCCCAGAAGTCGTTTTATGATGTTCCTCGATGATGTCTGTGTGTCTGTGTGTGGGTGGGTGGGTGAGTGAAAAAGAAGACGTAAGTTTCATTTTTCAGTAGGATGGAAAATATTCCACCTTACTGGAAGCTCACTGTACGAGCCTACCTCAATGAGGTTCTGCCAGAAAGAAAGATTGGTCCAAGCAGTGAAGAAGAATACAGACTCGACGTGTGCGGAGTCACAGGCGGCGCTCATATTAAACATTTATGAAAATCTGTCATAAAACCAACAAATATTTGCACTTTTCTTTATAAATTTAACCAATAAAACTTATGATCTTCAACATAAAATGTATTTAGTTTCATTATGATCCAGCAAGTAGTTTCCGAGAGATGGGTATTTAGAATGGGGTCAACCATTTTGGAACACCCTGTATATTGAGAAGAAATATATTTGTAATTACCCAGTTTTGAATACTCAAGTCACTTTCAAAACCGGTTTCTTTTCAATAAAATTTAAAATTTTTATAAGCTTGAAATTATTGAAAATAATTTATATGAATCATTAGACTATAATAGTGAAAAGAACTGGATATAGTTAACAACACAATAGGAAAGAGTTCATTCTTCGCACGTCAGTGTTACCCAATATTACTATGATTCAAAAACACAAAGAAATTTACCTTTCATATTAAGTTTTGTTCAAGGGTGCAACATATAGATTGATTAGAGCATTTTGTTTGACAAGTCCAACATACCAAAGAAAGCATCAGAAAATATATGTTTGATTGGCGTTCATTTTTTACCTTAAAGAATTTCATTATTTTAAAACTCATATTAAGTTATTAAATTATTTGAAAAAAAAATTTCATTAAACCTCTAATCAGAGCCTTTATATTCCAAACATTTTGAATATAGTTTATATTTTTTTCCTTCAGATATTTGACTTATCAAAGTTGTGTTGTGGTTACAAAGATTATGTTATTATTAAATTGTTTTTGCTAATTATAATCTTTTTAATGCATGTTGCAGAAATAACTGATGACTTTGTGGCAAATATAGCTCAGTCATTCGGTGTGAAGGCTGTTTCATCTACACCTCTAGCAGGTAGGATTTCACATTGACCGCTTTGAATTGAATCCCTGTGACTTGCATATATCCTCTTCACCATCGTCCACCTCTCTCTCTCTCTCTCTCTCTCTCTTATATATATATATATATATATATATATATATATATATATATATATATTCCTTGCTTTTCTATAATAGTTAGTTGTTAACTGCCCTTTGTACTGTACCTTTTTGCTTTGTTTAATATTTTCGTTTTTTACCTGATGATGGCTAATGTGAGCCGAAAGCTTGTGTTTTAGATTAAGTTTCAAATTATAGTTTTAGTTTAAAATGTTAAAGTGTTTAGTGTTCAACTTCTTTCCTTTCATGTCGTTACCAGAACTCCTTTGCAAAATACCCGAAAGTTACCGAAAACTAGTTAGGAAACTAGAGAACATCAGTAAGAAATTGGTCAACGCAGAAGCTGCTGCCAACTTTAATTATACCTGTTTAAGAGAAGACCTGCTGCATTCATACACCCATATATATATATATATATATATATATATATATATATATATATATATATATATATATATATACAATTAAAAGAAACGGTCCAGCGGACTTTTTTACAATAAAATAAAAAACGAAGGAAACACACAGAAAGACACAGACATAACTCACATCGATATTTCGACAATCGTCGTCATCAGGAGGTGCGAAGAGCGAAGAGTCCCGCAGGAAGACAGGGCGGTACTGTGTTTCCTTCGTTTTTTATTTTATTGTAGTATATTATTATATATATATATATATATATATATATATATATATATATAAAAGCTTTCACATAAACACGTGAAATAACAAAACGTGAAATAACTTCAGTGTTCAGTTGGGTTTTTGACTCTGACGAAGACCGCTTGTTACGGTTGAAAGATCTTAGTCTTGTTTTCCCATTTCTTTTATATATATATATATATATATATATATATATATATATATATATATATATTGATAAAAGTATCGACCGTGGAATAGAAACAAAAGTAAAGTTTATCGGGACTGGGTCAAACTGACCGAGTCACGATAAACTTTAGTTTTGTATATATATATATACACTTGATAAACGGAAAGACGATCCAAACTAGATACAATACAAACAACACAAACAACATTACTGGCCACTAGCCAACAACACTTACAACGGGTTACTAGCCGTTGCGTCTACAACGTGCTTGGTCTTCCTTTCTCTTTTCTCCTGAAGATGGATTGCCCGAAATTTTGAGTTTGTCTGTTTCTTTACTTTGTGTGCTACCTATATTCAATTTTGAACTGATATATATATATATATATATATATATATATATAGTTCAATGTAGAAAAAGAAACATAGAGAAATCAAAAGCACACACTTTTTATACACAGGATATACACACTAAAAAGTATATATATATTTATATATGTACAGTGGTCTTAGTCAGAGTCAAAAATCCATCTGACGAAGACCGCTTGTTACGGTTGAAAGATCTTAGTCTTTTTCCCAATTCATATTGTGGTTTGATCATTGATATATATATATATATTGGAGACGGTCTCCAACCGTCGCTTCTCAAGTGCTCTTGGTGTCTCTATCTCAACTCTCCTGATGACGGTTCAACCGAAAATCAGAGACAGTAAGTGTGTTTCTTCCTTAGTTCTGTGTTGTGGTTCATCGTGAAACGTTTGTTGTCCTTTTGGATAGTTTTCCTGTTTACAATATATACGAGTATATAAAATTAAAGTTTATCAGGTCTCTGTCAGTTCCTATATTATAATATGAAAATATATTATAATAAATATCCTTAAAACAAACGTATATAAGTTGGCATTTGTTTTCAAGTTTGTATTTCCTAAAATTATTCATTTTAAACCTGTAACGATATGATTTATTGTATATACTTTCTGAATTTCATACATTTGTTTAATGCTTAAGTTTCAAATAGGAATTTTATATCAAAAAGTTGGCTTTGAGAGTTGGAATTGAACCTGGAAAACTGACCGATTCCTGATAAATAAAATTTAGTTTTATATATGTGTATATATTGATAAAAGTATCGACCGTGAAATAGAAACGAAATTAAAGTTTATTTGTACTCGGGTAGATCTTCAGATTCAAATTAAACTCTCATTGGCAACTTTTCGGTTTTTATTTAAAACCTTTTTCCTAGGCCTACAAAACAGAGGAAATATAAGAAATAATTCAAATATCAAACATACATAAAAAAAGCGCAATTAGTTACAAATAAGAAATTACAATAGAAATTTTGACAATAAGCTAGTGAGAAAACTTACAGCAGTATTTTTTTGTTGTTGAAATTTTATACTTCTGTAAGTTTTCTCACTAACCTATTATCAAAATTTTTATTGTAATTTCTTATTTGATACTAATTGCGCTTTTTATGTATGTTTGATTTTTGAAAGATTGAGTTTATAAGTGTGTTTCTTTAGAATTTTGATATGAAATATGTAAGTGTGTGTCTTACATGTGCTGTCTTTACCTGTTCGAAAATAATCCACTAACTTTTAGGTGTTTGTTTAAATGTGTATTAAGTTGGTTACTACTAAAGTATCTATTATTTCAGGAAATATTACGACTGAATCAAGAAAAGAGAAAAAGAAGAAAAAAGAAGAAGAGAAAAATGAAAATCAATCTGAACAAGGTATGGCTCATAAGATGACTGGTACAATATTAACAATATTCTTGCATATAAAAAATGAAAATCATCATATTGATTGGACAGGAGCTAAATTTATTACCTATGAAAAATCGATGTTGTTAAGAAATATTATTGAATCGTCTCTAATTAAATTTAATAGATCTAATATTATAAACATTAGTAACGGTCTCTTCAAACTTGATACTTTCGTCACGAGGGCAAAAGGCTCTTCAAAGAGGGTTGACAGCTAGCGGATAGTTTTTTACTTTTTCTTACTGTACTCCTTTGTTTCCCCCAAACATCCCTTTCTAGACATTAGTCCTTTCCTGCGCTTTCACCCTTTTAAAATACCACTCTTCCCTCCCACTCTTCTCAACTCCTCACCAGATGTTCTCTGCATCTAGTGTTCAGTTGGGTTTTTGACTCTGACGAAGACCGCTTGTTACGGTTGAAAGATCTTAGTCTTGTTTTCCCATTTCTTATTGTGGTTTGATCATATATTAACTATATATAGATGTACCTGTAGATATGTTTTTATACTTTGCCAAGCATTTCTGTCATTTTATGGCGAGCAAGCCTGTGTCATAGGGCCACAATACAATATGAATTTTTAATTTTGAAGTTTTATTTTGAATAAAATCAAAACGTCAGCAATGAGAGTTTGATTGGAAATAGAAGAAACTGACCACATCCCGATTTATCTTTTTTAGTTATATATTATCAAACCACAATAAGAAATGGGAAAACAAGACTAAGATCTTTCAACCGTAACAAGCGGTCTTCGTCAGAGTCAAAAACCCAACTGATATATATATATATATATATATATATATATATATATATATATCTGATTGGTTGATGCAGGACCAAATAAGCTTGACTCATTTTTTTGCGTGCTGTTTTCAAAGTTGAAGGCTTCTAGCTCTGATCGAAGTCAAGTACAGCGGTTCTTCTCTCCCATGAAAAATGAGTCAAGCTTATTTGGTCCTGCATCAACCAATCAGATATTAGAACCAGACCCCTCATGTAGATTTCAATATAACTATATATATATATATATATATATGAATGACCAAACCACAATAAGAATGGGAAAACAAGACTAAAGTTGGGTTTTTGACTCTGACGAAGACCGCTTGTTACGGTTGAAAGATCTTAGTCTTGTTTTCCCATTCTTATTGTGGTTTGGTCATTGATTGTTGTTTCACGTGTTTATGTGAAATCTATATATATATATATCAATGATTAAACCACAATAAGAATGGGACACAATAAGAAAACAAGACTAAGACCTGTTTTCGGGTTTTTGACTCTGACGAAGACCGCTTGTTACGGTTGAAAGATCTTAGTCTTGTTTTCCCATTCTTATTGTGGTTTAATCATTGATTGTTGTTTCACGTGTTTATGTGAAATCTTTTTGTATATATATATATATATATATATATATGCAAAACTATAGTTTATCGGGACTCGGTCAGTTCTTCAGGTTCAAATTAAACCCTCATTCCCAACGTTTCGGTTTTTATTTAAAACCTTAATAAAAGAAGTTTATTAAAACCTCATAGGCAGAAGTATACATTTTGAGACAGAAAAGCTTTTTTTCTGTTAAAAAAAAAAGTAGAGACGAACAGAAGAAATAAAATTAAAATTAAGACAACCAGTTCTGGTTGATTGAAGGTAAAATAAACAACAGGAAGATAAATGAAGTATGAAAAGGAATACCGTGAAAAATACCTAAAAGCAAGATAACAGAGTTGGTAAGGCAATGAGAAACCATTGAAAATACAAAGATATGATCAATTAAAAAATAAATATACAAAAATTAATATAAATATATATTTATATGGTAAACGTAATCCGTTGACTGTCGTCCCTCCGTCAATTCACTTCTTCTCCTCAGGACGACCGCCATAACAGTTGAAATATTGAAAAGTGAGTCTTTGTTCTGTTTTTTTCAATGTGTAGAAACAGTTCAATGTAGACAAAGAAACATAAAGAAATTCAAAACCCACACTTGCAGTCTCTAATTTTTGGTTTGAACCGTCTTCAGGATGAGATAAGAGAGGGAAACCAAGCGCACTAGTACAGAGATGGTTGTATAACATTTTTTATTCTCTAACACATTTTTTTAACTTTTATTATTGAATTATTTCATTTTTGATTATTGAATCATTTTATTTATGTAATATTATTTTTGTTCTCAATATTATTTTATTCTATTTTTTATTAAAGCTTAGTCCGTAGCTTTTATTCATGTACCATTTTCTCTGTTCATCCCTCAGTTTATCTTTTATTTATTATTATTTTTTCATTTCACTAATTTAATTATGTATTGATTCTTTGTCTACCTTATTCTCTGTGACCGGGCGAGTGTATGGCAACATTGTTGGTCTCCAACCTTTCTTGTACCAGTGAGCTTGGTTTTTCTCTCTTAAAAAAAAAAATGGTACTCCAAGTATGTGTTTTTAATTTCTCTATGTTTCTTTGTCTATATTGAACTTTATTTGTCCGTTCCGGGTCTTATTATCATCGAGAATTTTTATATATATTTATATATATATAAATTCTTTATATATATATATATATATATATATATATATATATATAATATATATTAAACATAATGTATGAAAAAAACCATTTTTTTTTAAAAATAAATAGATTCTTTTTTTCTTTTTTAGTATTTCCTTCCACTGAGGAAGAATGTACTACGAAGAAATTAAAGAAGAAAAAGTCAAAAGAGAATAAAGTTTCTTTTGATTTTGCTGTTGATGATATGATTAAGTTACATTCGTCTGAAATCAAAGGTAATATATATATATATATAACAGATTCAATAATATATCCACCGTTTGATAGAATAGGTGTGTTCTCTAATCGGGATTCGGTCAAATTCTAGGTTCAAAAATCAAACTCTCATTGCCGACGTTTCGGTTTTATTTTAAAACCTTCTTCATTGGTAGAATTAAGAATTTTTTGACTAAGAAAATTAAATTTACATTATTTTAAAGGAACAACAATCTTAACTGGAGAAAACCTTCGACTCGTCTGACGTCATTTTAAAACCGAAACGTTGACAATGAGAGTTTGATTTTTGAACCTAGAAAATTTGACTGAATCCCTATTAGATAACACACCTATATATATATATATATATATATATATATATATATATATATATATATATATATATATATATATATATACACGTTTAAAAAATGAATGTCCGATTTCACACTATTTAATTTGTTACAAAATGTTTCTAATTTTCTAAAACTCTATATTACCTCTGGGTTTCTTATCTCATCTTAACTCTCCATTTTATTATATATAATATATATATATAGAGTTCGAGATTAACAAAGAGCAACACACAAAGTAGGGAAACACACTTACAGACTCAAATTTTCGGGTAATCCGTCTTCAGGAGAAAAGAGAATGGGAGACCAAGCACGTTGTAGGCGCAACGGCAAGTAACCGTTTTTACCCTACAACTGAAATTTTGTTTTGGAATAATGAATCACCTGCCCTACTGGTCGGCTTTATTTTTATTTATTTAAATTGTTACATTGACTTGGACATTTTTTAAGTGAAATAAAATTATTTAGAGGTTTATATAAAAAAGAATTTGATATGTTTCTAATGAGTTAAGATGATATGTTAAAACAATAAAATTGTTAAATATAAAAAAATAACCCCAGTCAAACATATATGATGCATCTCATAGTGTTTTTGGATGGTTGTTGAACAGTGTTTGACTAATTAAACAAAAAATGAGTCAAAGAAAACTAATTTATTTATTAGTAATATTGTTAAAGAAGAAGATTTTGAAAATAACTCATTCATTTCAGAGTGAAAATAGAACTTGGTTTGAACTTCTATTCAAGTAAAATTAACGTAGGTAAATTACGTTACGTAATTTACGTAATTATCAGGTATTTTACGTTGGTAAAATATGTACTATGTTTACTTGTAGTACAGTTGCGTGTAAGCCACTCCAGGATTTGTTATTTTAGTTTTTTTTTTTCAAATGTAATATTTATAGGTAAGGCAGAACAGCATTTGTTGAGTTAGCTATTATGTTAATAATTAAGAACAAAGTTCGCCGGGTCAGGTAGTAATTATTAAATTTACTGGTTTTCTCTTTTTTTTTTGTTACATACTAGTGTATGTGTTTTATCATTTCATTGTTGTTAATTATTTAAGCTTTCAAGTAAATTGGATAAGTTAA
Organism: Hermatobates lingyangjiaoensis; assembly: GCA_026182355.1. Taxonomy (NCBI): domain Eukaryota; kingdom Metazoa; phylum Arthropoda; class Insecta; order Hemiptera; family Hermatobatidae; genus Hermatobates; species Hermatobates lingyangjiaoensis. The sequence continues at coordinate 35,045 of JAPFBL010000472.1, read as the reverse complement.
AATGTAGATATGTTTCTCTTTAAAAAACAACTAGAAATCTAAAAATGTAGCATACTCACTGTATCTAGAACTAGCAGACTAGGTCTTTGCCCGGGTTATTACGTTAATTTACCTGAATAGAAGTTCAAACCAAGTTCTATTTTCACTCTGAAATGAATGAGTTATTTTCAAAATCTTCTTCTTTAACAATATTACTAATAAATAAATTAGTTTTCTTTGATTGTTTTTTTATGCAAAAAAACTAACAAGTAATTTAACGACGTTATTAAAAGTTCACTATTTGATATTTTAGATATAAATCCAAAAGAAGAGAAGAAAGTGAAAAAGTCAAAAGAACAAAAAGAAGTTTTAGGCAAAGAAGAGGAAGGTAAATAACTTTTTTTTTTTTTTTTTAAATGGTTATGATATATAAGTAACATGAATTAGTTGTATATGCACATATCTGGGTCGGTCTTATGGTTCGAATCAATGTCTTAATGCCACCTGGAAATTAACTCTAAACCTGGTAAAGAGTGCCCATATGTTTCTATAAAGGTACACCTATTCTTCCACCTTCTGTCTTCATTGCAAATCGAGTCATAGCATATGAAACACATTGGGTCTAGTCGGGCCCAAAATGTCAATAATTATTACGTTCGGGGTGGGGTTGGACCCAAAATGTCAATTATTTTGGTCGGGGTAAGGTTGGACCCAAAATGTCAATTATTATGGTCGGGGTGCGGGTTGGACCCAAAATGTCAATTATTATGGTCGGGGTGGGGTTGGTCCCAAAATGTCAATTATTACGTTCGGGTCGTGGTTGGACCCAAATTGTCAATTGTAAAATATATGCGTCTCATGTTAGACTCGAGATTGACATTCAGGCAACATCACGGGAGGAAATCTAAGCTGGGGATGTTCCTAATGTGCAATCTTTATTCCATACTCAAATCAAGAAATACTCCACAGGCAGTGAATGACCTTGTCTATAAGGCGGTCATTCGTTTGACTATGACATATGAGGCGTCCAGTGTCAGAGGGGCGAGCTAGCCAAATTATAGTTTTGAGATAATTAGATTTAAAGATTTGGAAGTTTCCCAACTCTCAAGAAGTAGCACAACATTACTTATAACACATAATTATAATATTTCATTACCCATACATTGTTATGAGAACTGAAAAAAAAACATATTAAAAAATTTTCAAATGTCAAAAAAAATGAGAAAAATAGCCACATTTTGAAAATTATGACATTTATAGAAATAAACATACAAAAACATAATAAAATGATTGCATTAAGATCAAAATAAGATCATTGAATACCCATTTGCTGATATTAGTAACTAATTTTTAATAATTAATTTTTTAATTAATTAATTTTTGAAAATCTTGACACTGATGCATTACTGGAGCAATGAATGTTTTTATGTTGCTAATGTTTGCTTTATAATGTGAATTAAGCATTTAGACCACGACATTAGTGTTGTAATTAATTATACTTAATTGCATTATTCATTAGTGCATTTATACCATTCGAATTTTCATGATTTTGTCACTGAAGTGTATCACAATCAAGATCATTATTTTGTCGCCCATCTGTCATTCATTCTCCAGAGTTGATCGGCTCCCAACACGTGAAAAAACAAGCTATGCTAGAGCTTCTACAAACTTGTCATAAGTGCCAATATCGCTTCCAATCTTTGTATACATATAGAGGAGGGTTGCGTCTTTCATATTCCATGCCTAACTCAAAACCGGTAAATGTGACGGTTCGCCCCTCTGACAATGGACACCTCATATGGATGCTAACTCTGGTTTGGAGCGGCGACCACAAACAAGAACTTCATCTTCCTTAGTGGATGCGTTTTTCTGATTGGTCCAATGGACTTACCTTACTGGCCAATCAGAGTACAAGTTTCAGTTTTCGTTCTTTTTCCACTTCATATTAGGCTTTATGTTCCTGCTGAGTAGTCCAGCTGCTATGAACAGCAATCTAGTAGAGGAACCGGTAGTTGGCCTATGTTGACGCTGTCCTCCACAGAAGCCGGGAGAGAGACAAGGAACAGCTTCACAAAGGGAAGAAACGTAGTTCTTAATATTATTTATGATATTATTATTATAATTATTATTATATAATTATAATTATTATTACTTTGTTACTATTATTATTACTATTGTTATTAATACTATATTAACTTTATACCTATATTATTATTATTATTAATAATTCTATTTTTTTTCGACCACAAAAATTACAGCTAACAGAAGAGGTTATTGAGGGTTGGTCTACACAAACAAACACTTCACTTACGCCAACGTTTCGCTATATTTTTATAGCATCATCAGGGCTGTACAAATAACAAGATATACGTCTGACAGATAGACACAACGAAAACAGTAGTAAATATTATAAAACTGATAAGACAGGTTATACCTGATAAGACAGGTAAACGTAAAGCGTTTCGAACACTTTGTGTTCATCATCAGGAAGACACCAATACAATCCGTAATTGTGCGGTATTTACTCATTCTGAGGTAAAATGGATAAACAAACAAAAGTCTCCTCATAAATGAATCTTGTTAACACTGTACTATTCATAGGGGGTGAAGTGGTTTAGCAAGTCGAGTTTGTAAGATAAATAACACCCGTACGTCCTATTTATTTATGGACCAACCCGTCAGCACCACATCCTTGGTGTCTTCCTGATGATGAACACAAAGTGTTCGAAACGCGTTGAATAAAACTTCATTTGTGTGGAGACTTTTATTTGTTTATCCATTTTACCTCATTATGAGTTTTTCTATTCTTGTAGTATATTACAAATCTTATTCGGCTATTTTCACTCATAGGTGTTTACATGAATATGAACAATCTTTTCCCATTCTGAGGTAAAATGGATAAACCAAGAAAAGTCTCCACACAAATGAAGTTTTATTCAACGCGTTTCAAACACTTTGTGTTCATCATCAGGAAGACACTATAATCCAAATTATATCCTGATGATGAACACAAAGTGTTCGAAACGCGTTGAATAAAACTTCATTTGTGTGGAGACTTTTGTTTGTTTATCCATTTTACCTCATTATGAATTTTTCTATTCTTGTAATATATTACAAATCTTATTCGGCTATTTTCACTCATAGGTTTTAAATGAATATGAACAATCTTTTCCCATTCTGAGGTAAAATGGATAAACCAAGAAAAGTCTCCACACAAATGAAGTTTTATTCAACGCGTTTCAAACACTTTGTGTTCATCATCAGGAAGACACTATAATACAAATTATATCCTGATGATGAACACAAAGTGTTCGAAACGCCTTGAATAAAACAATTTGTGTGGAGACTTTTGATGGTTTATCCATTTTACCTCAGAATGAGTAAATACCACACAATTACGGATTGCACAGCTAATGATTTGAACAATCTTTTGTATGTATATTTAGTTATATTTTTTTTTCCATGATTTGTTTTCTTGACCCAATATTTATATGATTATGTCCTGAAGATGACATAAATATTTGTCGTAACGTCGGCTAAAGGACTAGTTTAAAGTCATTAGACCTCAACCCTCAAAAAATTACATCATATATTATTTTTTTTTTGTAGATATGAAAAATAAACTGATATCAGACTTAATGATGGATGTTGTTTCTGGCATGAATGAAAAGGGAAAAAAAGGAAAGAAGAAAAAGAAAAAGAAGGAAAAGGAAGGCAAAAGTCAGACTACAGGTGATAATATGTTTCATGGATATGTTATGGATAGTTAGCTGGTGCTGCAAGTTTCATTGTTTCGCTAGGCCTCCGTGAAGGTTGGGATGCAAATGAGAACAACGCTCTGTTGAGCCTATGTCGACCTCATTGGTAGAGTTAACATTGTGTCAATTGTAAATGAACCATTAATGGTGTTTGATATATTTATTTTGATTAATAAAGGCTTTATTAGTTAATAAAGTCCGTAATAGAAAATAGAGGTAAGATCCTACCTAAGCTCGGGCCCAAAATATCAATAATTACTTTCAGGGTGGGGTTGGGCCCAAAATGTCAATAATTACTTTCGGGTCAGGTCGGGCCCAAAATATCAATTATTATTGTGTTCGCGTCTGGTCGGGCCCAAAATGTTAATTATTACGTTCGGGGTGGGGTTGGACACAAAATGTCAATTATTATGTTCGGGTCGGGTTGGGCCCAAAATGTAAATTATTCTAGTCGGGTCCAAATTGTCAATTATTATGTTCGGGGTGCGGGTTGGACACAAAATGTCAATTATTACGTTCGGAGTGGGGTTGGCCCCAAAATATCAATTATTATGTTCGGGTCGGGTTGGGCCCAAAATGTAAATTATTCTAGTCGGGTCCAAATTGTCAATTATTATGTTCGAAGTGCTGGTTGGAGCCAAAATGTCAATTATTACGTTCGGTGTGGGGTTGGTCCCAAAATGTCAATTATTCTGGTCGGGTACAAATTGTCAATTATTATGTTCGGGATGGGGTTGGACCTAAAATGTAAATTATTATGTTCGGGGTGGGGTTGGACCCAAAATATCAATTATTATGTTCGTGATTTAATCACACTGTGTTGTTAAACTTAAGACTTATTATGGATCCAAACGAATTTTCTACGCTGAACGATGATGGGAGGCATATTGCCTAAGTACGAGTTACAGTTCCGCCATTTTGGAAAACGGAACCTGCGCTATAGTTTGCATAATTGGAGGGGCAGTTCGCCTTATCGAATATAATACAAATTATATATGGATTATATACAAGTTTTATGGATTTAACAAAATACAACTATGTCATTTCTAATATAGAATACGCACAAATCGCTGAAAGAGTGTACTTTAGGAGCCCCAGCGTTTACAGAGAGGGACCTTTACACAGAGGTTATAAGGGTTTCCCTACTCTCCAGTAGGGATTTCTTTTTCTTAAAAGTGCAACTCATACTTATATTGCAGTAATATTTCTTTCAATATAACTTTATTGAATCATTATAAGTTTCATTAGTTCTTGCTATATTCCTGGTTTGGGAGAAGACCAAACACTTCTTTGAGTCTAATAAATAAGACATTATTTACCTGAAATTATCAATTACAACAAAATGCATCCATGTTTACATTTTGAAATTATTAAAACAAATTAGTTTTATAAATATTTTGGCCATCGTTGATTTGTCAACTCTGGGGGTTTTAAACTCTCTCTGAACTGGGAATAGTTCATAATCCACCTGCCATCAATAAGTACGAAAAAGTTAAAGAAGAATTGATAGCTCGATTGTACGACAGCTATTAACTCACGAGGACATGGGTGACAAGAAGTCGTCACAGTGTTTACGGCATTTATGATTAGTTGGTCCTAATGTCAAAGACAATTTCGTACGTTCCCTGTGGTCAAACCGTCTACCGATACACATCCCCAGGTCATCGTAGCATCCCAGGCCTAGGAGCAGTTTATACGTGCTGGCCACGCTTGCAGACACCGGTCAACGATATCATCACACAACCAATGGTCCAGCAGCTGTCAAAACCTGCTTCTAAGCTAAATACTGACGTTGTGGATATCATATGCACCATCAACAGAGTTGACGAGTCAGGTTACTGTGTTATCAGAGTTGTCGCGTTCCGTGCCTAGATATCGCCAACGGTGTCATCGGCGTATCCGGAGCCATGCATCCGGAGCCATTCTCGTGAGAATATTAAGTTTCTTTTTTATTTTGTTTTATATTTTATTCCAGCATGTTCCACTGTGTATTACATGCATCAACGTCAAATTGTACACCATATTTCTTTAATTTACACTACAATAATACCTATTTAACTTATTTTACATTGATTCATAATTCTACAATATAATAATCTGTTTTTTTTTTCTTATATGTCTACACTGTACAAAAATTTCACAAATTCTTTGTAATATTGTTCTTTAATTAATGAGGAAGGCCTAACGGGCCACTCCTCTCCATAAATCAAGGCCTTCCGTATGAGAGCCAGTCTTTGTGGTTCCCTCAAACAGCACTCATACAAGTGTCTAAGAGATGTGAGGTGTCTCTGTCTTACATGCGCATGATAGACTAGGAGCTATTTTTAACCTGCTGAGGTATTCTTTAAATGGCCCATGTTCTGTCATGTATTGGGATATTTTATCATTTATTTGGAAGGCTGGGTATGAATGGAATCCCTCTCGAGCATTATTCTAACGAAAGAGAGAGACCTAGATCTCTTCTGACATTTAGTCCTTACCCGCCAAGTGGCGATGGCCTACAAGAGATTTTAATCTCTTATTTCTTATCATACATGGTACCAAGATTACCCACAGTGGAGCCCAGAGGAGCTAAATGTTATCATTGCAACCCCTGATCCCGGGCTAATGGGAAACTTCCCTCTTCGGAGGGACGACCGAATCCTTAAGGATCCTATGGTAGTCCTAAAACTGTAGCCCTTGTAAGGGTCGGCCAGTCAGTTTATTTGGAAATGTTTCATTGATAGTCTTTGTTTTACACTAGGAAAATATTCCTTTGTTAGAAGGCCTTTAGTGGATTTCTCTCAATTTGTTTCCCATCGTGCCATTAATATTAAGTATACACAGTGTTGGTATCGCCTGACAGTTCTCAAGAATGCGACTAAGTGCCCTCCGCATTGCTCTACCAATCGGAAAACTAGAGTGCCAGTCATTAGGTTAGGTTAGGTTGCAGTGGTAGTCCCACAAGGGAACACACGTAGGCCAAGCATTGGCCCTTTGTGATACCACACAATGAAGATTGATTCTACAGTGGGAGTACTAAATTTTGCCTAACTCAAATGTATTTAGAGTAGGGATCTTTAACGAGTACCTGACATTGTACAGGCTCGGGACCGACGGTTTAACATCCTTCTCCAAGGGACGACGCGCTCAGATTTATTCACCTCCCGCGTGAATAAATCGAGGACCAGGTGAGGATCGAACCCCTGTCCTATCAGTTCAGAGGCGAGCACGTAACCACTGAGCTAGCCTGGCCCCCTGGCAGTCATTAATGGCGGCGAGTGATGGTTACCTTTATACTCCGAGCCGCGTTTTTTATTACAGATAAATATTCTAAAGTAAATTTTTTAATATTACGGGTGCCGAGTTGTGTATTTTTCCTTATAATAATGTCACATTTAAATCAACGTCTTTAAAAAAAAAAAAACTGATTATAAACTTTTTGCTGCAAATAGTTCGACAATAAATACCTATTGCTCAATCCACCTGAAATTAAACTTTAGATTACGATAAGAGTTTAATTGGCTTTTCGTAATAGCTGACATTACCAATAAAGATTGACCGTGAAATAGAGGCAAAACTAAAGTTTATCGAAACTTGTTCAGTTCTTAAAGTTCAAATTAAACTCTCATTGCCAATGTTTCGGTTTTTATTTAAACCTTCTTCATAGGCAGAAATGTAAAATTTTGAAACAGAAAAACTAATTATTACATTATTTTACATATTTCATAGGCTTTGAAAAAGCTAAATTTAAAAAAAATGATCTTTAATGTAATACTTAGTTTTTCTGGAGCAGTTTCCATAAGTTCAATACCACACTGATGCGTCAGAAAATGATTCAATCTTTTTTTTTTCAGACTTGGATGATCAAATTTCTAAGCTCCTACTTGAAGCAACCAACTTAAAAACAAAAAAGAAGAAATGAGATTTTTGATTTATTTTTTAGAAATAAATTTTTATATATATTTTATAAGAGGTCATGAATAGTTAATGAACTATATATATATATATTTTAAAATTATTGTTTGTTTTTCTTAATGCCAGATCAGTGATAGACTATTATTTAGTATTTCTACTAAGGGACTACTACTTGTAGGTTGTCATGTTCATTAAGGTTTCCTATATGTATACTGTTTTTATAGTACACAAATAGTTGATCATGACTTATTTTCTTATTTTTCCAATATCCCCTACAGCCCAGATGTCAGAGTCAAGGCCCGCGAGAGGGTTTTCTATGGCCTGCAGGATGATATTAGTTTATTATTAAAGCCGACCCGCAGGATGCAGAAGTTTGACACGCACCAATACTACATTTCCTACAATGCAAAGGCGACGCAGCGAGCATGGCTTCATTTCATAATTTATCAGCAGTCATTAGCATAATAGGAAAAGTTAACTTTCAAATACCCTTTAAAAATGGCAAAACAGAAGGCGGGCACTGAAAATCGGTGGTTTCAAACAAGGTGGGAGTCTAAGTACATGTTCGCAGAGCTAGGTAGAAAACCTGTATGTCTAAATGAGAAAATATACTGATGCTGCCTTGAATAATACCTCTTCTGTCATTGAATGGTCATGTTATGGGGATTTATATAAAAAGGAAATTTGTCTTTTGTGCTGTTGAAAATTAAAAATGCCTGGCAAAACCATAAGAAAATATTGATTTATTTATCCTAACATATTGTAATATATTTGTTAGGTTTTCAGTTCAATTTGGTTCACTACACTATATGTGGTTATTTTTAAAAAAAATTCAATAAACATTTGATCGGTCCGACCCTTGGCTTGTTGCTAATTTTTTTATGTGGCCTTCCGTCCATTTTGACTTTGACATCCCTGCCCTACAGATATATTTATGATCAAACCACAATAAGAAATGGGAAAACAAGACTAAGATCTTTCAACCGTAACAAGCGGTCTTCGTCAGAGTCAAAAACCCAAGCGGTCAGTTGGGTTTTTGACTCTGACGAAGACCGCTTTGTTACGGTTGAAAGATCTTAGTCTTGTTTTCCCATTTCTTATTGTGGTTTGATCATTGATTGTTATTTCACGTGTTTATGTGAAATCTTTTTATAGATATATTTATATTTGGTTATTAAGTGCACGCGGTGCACCTGGCCTCAATCAAAAGAGATAATGTTTAATAAGTTCCTTATATTTTCATATTTTATTATCAAATATCCTTTATTGTTTAATTAATTGTTTTTTTATTATTTAATTATTTCTTTTTTATTTTTTAATTACTTCATTTCTTTAATATTATTATTTGTATTCTCAGTTTTATTTTATTTTATCATAGCTTAGTATGTACTTTTATTTATGTTACAATTTCTCTGTTCATCCCTCAATTTATTCTTTCATTTATTTATAATGTTTTTATATTACACTAATTTAATTTAAGAAAACAAGAATTTTAATACGTACATTTTTAAAAACACAAACAAAAGAAGTACACTATGAAAATTAAATACAATAAATACAAATCGTATTAAAATTCTTGTTTTCCTCTGTTTGTAGGCCTATGAAAAAGATTTTGAATAAAATCGAAACGTCGGCAATGAGAGTTTGAATTAAAAAAGTGGAAGAAACTGACCGCATCCCGATCAATCATTTTTTAGTTGTATATCTGTCACACGGTCGAGAAGTTATTAGTGTTTATATATATATTAATAATCAACAATAACTCTTGATATAATATATGAATTAAATACCCACAGTAAACAATATGAATTAATTAAAATGCTCTAAGGTCTTTCGTCACATCATCAGAGAGCTAAATGAAACAACCAAAAAAAAAAAAAAACAAAACAAAACATAATAACAAGTTAACCTGGCTGATTGAAGTCTTCAAGATTGCTGGCATCCCTATCTGAATTGAATGTTCCTAAACTTGAAAGAGTCTTGATCTGCTTACTTATTTGTTGTATAAATATTCCATCCAGTTTGTAAAGTCCCGGACTATTGTTCATTAAATTTCCATAGAAGTTCTTTATGAGTGCACTTTCAATAATGAAAATTTAATGAATAATAGTCCGGGACTTTACAAACTAGATGATATTTGTTCTGGTGTTGAGAAATATTCTGCTATGGGTCCTGATTATCTTGGGTGTACTTAGGTTATTTAATGCGGCATGTTTCGACTTCTCCCGCAGTCATCTTCAGGCAAATTCTGGTGTGCCACACCTGAAGTACTCAAAAACAAAAAGGCTCATGTTCCACTTCAGAGTGATATTCACTAATTACTATTACTTTCATGTGGAGAACAGTGTGATGCTGAAGAGAGCTTGCATAAACCACACATGTGTTGTAGGTATATCGACGACCACATAGCTTTTCAAAGAACATATGGCAACGCCAGTGACTTAAAAATGTGTTTCTGAAGAATCATGAATCATGCTTAATGTTTACAATAGAAAAGTAATTTTCTTCACCTTTCTAATCATGACTGAATAACACATAATTACTGCGTGAATAACTGGTGAGTTGATAGAATTAATTTTTTTTTCAAAAATTACTACTTTAATTAATAATATAAATAAATTAAATTAATGTACAGTGGGATACGAGTGCCACAACATACGAGTTATTTGAGTAAAGAGCTGTCAAATGAGCGAAATTTTGTTTTGAAATACGAGTGAAATTTGAGATATAAATAAATTAAATTAATGTACAGTGGTACCCCGGGATACGAGTGCCCCAACATACGAGTTCTTTGAGATACGAGCTGTCAAATGAGCGAAATTTTGTTTTGAAATACGAGGGAACAGCCAATTGTAGTAACAGGGTAATTTATAAATATGTACATTTCTTTTTTCTACGATGCCGCCTACCGGCCCACTCAGTTCTCAGTTTACCTTTGAAAATTGGTAGATCTTGGGAATGTGGGAGAGAGTTTCATAGTTTGTGGCAAAGAAACACCCCGAAAAAGTTGCAACTGGTCGTGAATCGGATCTATTCAATGAAACTTGCCTAACTCATTTCCGTAGCAAAAAAAACTTGGAGAGTTTTTTTTTCAATCCTGCGAAAAAGGCAAAGACCAGTGAAGAGAAAAGTAGTAAATACAATTAAGCATACAGTAGAATTTAAGTTATGTCTAAGTTAAATTTAAATAACCAAAATACTAAGTACATATGTACGTAAACTTAATAAAACCAGTTTTTTCTAACCACCTCTACATTCTCTTTTATTATCTTTTCATACAATATTTGTCATTTATAAATACATTTTTCTTATTCAAAATCACGTAACAAAAACAATTAGGGGTAAGTATTTTTGGGGCTGGAATGGATTAATGGGATTTCAATTGATTTCAAGGGGGAAATTGCTTTGAGATACGAGTAAATTGACATACGAGCAAGGTTACGGAACGAATTAAACTCGTATCCCGATGTACCACTGTATATATTAGGATAATTAACTAAAAAAATTTCACAACCAATTATATGATTAGAATAAAATGTAGGTGATAAAATAATTATGTAAATATAATCTAAAATATAGTTTTTTTCATATTTTATTAATATAGGTGATGTTATTAATTAGATTACTAAGTGCTGAACACGTGTGAACTTATTTTTGTTGTTTTTAAAATTTTAAATAAATGATTCCATCTTATTAAATGTACGGGTATTATTATTTCTTTGCTTTTACAAACTCATTATAATTAATTATGATAATTAACTGTGTATAAAGTTCCATACAAGGCAACATATTGATAACTAATTTAAAATATTACAAAATGATACTAGTCTTAATTATTACTCGTCCGTGATTCATTTGGTTTTTTTATACGGCTGTAACAATGTTTATATTTTCGTTAAAATGATCAATATAAGAGATAACTGCATTAAAAAGAAACATTGAATTAAATACCTTGTCAATTAACTTAATAATATATGTATTTATTTTTAGCAAAGTTGAGTAACGATACAATTTTATTAAAATATAAAACATTATCAACCGACCTGGAAAGTCAATTACTAGATTTTCATTTTTTGTCTTTTATAATAAAATATGTATTTAAAAAAAGTCCATTTAAAATTAATATTGATTTTATACAATCATTTTTTATTGAAAACAAAACCAGGAAAATTTATAGGTCTGTATTTAGTTAATGATTATTGCATGTCCATTGCATCAACACTGGCTTGGTTAAGAGCCCAAATCTCTTTCATTTTGTTTCAAATCATTATGGTGCCATTTTTTTTTAAATCTGTAAGCGTCAGTTTTTTTAATCGAAGTTTAGAAAAAAATGGTTATTTATAGCAGTTTAAAAATGATTTTATTAATTAGATTATTACGTAATGAACACGTGTGAAGTTATTTTTGTTGTTCGTATAAGTTTTTAAAAGAAAGAAGAAAAGAATAAAAACATCTGAGCATCAAAGAAAAGGTTAGTATACAATTTGAAGTAATCTTGTATTTTTTTTACTACATTACGTTAAATTATTACTATGAAATGATAACAAACAATAATAATGAAAACTAATAAGAAATACTACATTGTTTTAATGCAAGAAACAGAAAATGAAAGTCATCTTTACTAATTAGCATTACAATTATTTTTAATTAAATAATGCCACTAAAACTTTCAAAAACTTTTAAAGATGACTGATTTAAATTAATATACAATTAAAGTATAATTTAAAAAAGTTATTCCTACCAAAAATAATGCAATTTACTTCCATTTTAATTATTTCTTTTTTTAAAGTAATAGCATATAATTACTGGTGTTTTATTTATCAATAACAATAGATGTAATTCAAATATAATCTTTTAATATCAGAAAAAAAAGGTAAATAGTAATATTAGTAATTATGTATAAAAAGCTTTCACATAAACACGTGAAATAACAATCAATGATCAAACCACAATAAGAAATGGGAAAACAAGACTAAGTTTGTTACGGTTGAAAGATCTTAGTCTTGTTTTCCCATTTCTTATTGTGGTTTGATCATTAGTAATTATGTTTATAGAAAGAAATATCACAGATATTAACAAAAAATATATTATAATATGACTAATTATTCAGTTTTTAATGAAGTTTTAATTTCTATATTGTTTAAAGCTTTATATATAAAACTATAAAATAATTATAACATAATAGTAGTTAATCAATAACAGATTATGAATATAACTTTTCTTTTAGTCGATGTTTCAATGCAAATATTAAGAAACTTTTATTTTAAACTAATTTTAATCTAGATTAAACCTTTTTTTTTTAAATTCAGCTTTATTCAAATTGAATATATCTTGCAAATAGTTATTCAATAATTATTAAACTCATTACTGCTTTTAATTTAATTATTGATAACTATAGTAATTAATTTTAAACATTATTTAATAATTCAGAACCTTTTTATGTAGCAATTTCTTAGGTTTTTTGTATACATTATACTAGCTGACTTATATTTATACTTATATTATATTGGTATATATTGGCAGCAGATCTTCTATCAAGCATATTTTATTGAAAATGATCGCAGTTTCTGCATTCACGACCTTTTTGTTAACTGATTGTAACCTCCTGGCTATTCTCCTAATTGTAGTAGGTAACCTACTACAATAAGGAGAATAGCCAGGAGGTTAGAATCAGTTAACAAAAAGGTCGTGAATGCAGAAACTGCGGTCACTTATATTATATTATACTATTTATAAGCGGATGTGACAAACTATGCAATGGATAGTTGTCGAATAAGTGTTTAACTAATCAAACTAAACATATATTCCCTGTTAACAAGTTTGTTATTATGTTTACTTACAGTAAAGTTGAGTTTATACCACTCCAGATTTTTTTATCTTAGTTTTTATTCATTTTCGAATTGAATTTTTATAGGTAAGGGAATACAGCTTCTATCAGGTTAGCTATTATGTTAATTAAATACCAAATTAAGCTTAGCTAAAGGTAACACGACATTAACTGACAGTTGGTGGTAAAAAAACTCGCTGGGTCAGCTGGTTTAGTCTTTTCTTTTTTTTGCCAAATTGTGTTTTTAGACTTTTTTATTCTCCTTAACTCCAGACTCTAGAAACTTGAAATTTTATTATCATCATAAAAGCAACAAAATCAGTTTTCTGACAAAAGAAAAAACATCAGAATGTTAAAGCAACTGGGAATATTTTGATTTTAATAAAATGTATAAATTTTTACTTATAATTCAATTTGAAAAGCTTATAAGGAGTATATAAGTCATACCGTTTGACGAATCAAAATTAAATGACAAGTAGTCCTCATTTAACGACGAGGTTACGTTCTGAAGACCCCGTCGTTAAGTTATTTCGCAAAATACCCAAAGTGGGTTCCGCAGAGCCTAGGGGGTTCCTTAACGGACTGCCTGGGGTTCCGCGAAAAACATTTAAAGAACAATTTTTTTTCTTTAGTGGGTATGGATTTATCCTATGTTTTTTGTGAATCATGAAACCGAATAATACTTATACACATAAGTTAATAAGTGGCCAAAATTTTATTCATATTTAGGATGAATCACTAGTCAGTTTTTGGAGCTATCTGATTCCCCGAATGTCCTTCTATTGCAAAAATAGCACTTCACATATTGCTGCCACTTCCCACTATCTAATTATGTAAAACCGGTTTTTCCTTTTATACTGCCATAAAAACTAAATACCAAAGTAGACTTAATGCTCTGTCTGACTTGAGAATCAAACTTTCAACTATAAAACCACACAACTATAACTATAAAACACTTCAACTACAAAATAAACTTTGAGAAAAAAAGTTGCTAATAATTCTGTTTCGTGTGTTATGTACTTGTTGAAGATATGAAAATTAAAATCTTTTATTTTTGAATTTTTCTTCGAAAAATATTACTTTTTAATTGTTTTTAAATATACATACTATTTATAAAAGCTTATGAAAATATTTATATTATGAAAAGTGTTTTAATGCAATAAACTTCAATTTGTACAATTCAAATTGTATGAATCTGTTTTGATAGTAACAATAAAAGAATGGAATAAAATATTTTAAAACATTATAACAAACTGTTTAGAATATTGGATCAAATGCTCTTTTATGTTTGATTATTCTGTCAGCTTCCTATGCTTTGATGTATTTTTGGTTCTGGTAACCAGATATACGTATATAAACTTTTAACATTGAACACTAATCGCATGCAATGGACCTTAAAATACCAGTTTTCCTCTTGGACCACTAGTAATCCTCCATGGACCTCTAAGGGTCCATATAGATCTTCTTTAGGTACCACTGTATTATAGAATAAAATGAAATTCAACAACAAAAAAAATGAAAAATTTGCAAGTCTTTCCAGTTGTTTGACAACAAACTATCTTGGAAGGCCGTAGAATTTGTTCTTGTTTGTATTGAATTTCTGGTGATATCTTTAATTTATAGCCCTTTCTGTTATTGCATATATATATATATTATGTATATATATATATATATATATATATATATATTATATATATATATATTGATTCGCGCTCCGTTCTTCGACGTGGGGAGATCTCTCTCACTTCGTCCTCTCTTCTAGTCTACTCTCCTGATGACGAACAACAGTTCGAAATATTGAATTCTGTAAGTGTTCTTTTTATTCTCTTTTCTGTGTCGTGCTTTCTGTAATTTAAAGTTATATATATAATATATATATCGACTAGACTTTTGTCTAGTCGAAGGTTTTGTCCGGTTAACATTGTTGTTCCTTTAAATAATGTAAATTTCATTTTCTTAGTTAAAAAATTCTTACTTCTTCCTATGAAAAAGGTTTTAAATAAAACCGAAACGTTGGCAACGAGAGTTTGATTTTTTATCCTGGAAAATTGACCGAACCGCGATTAGAGAACACACCTATTCTATCTAACGGTCGATATATTATTGAATCTGTTATATATATACCATGATAAACGAAAAACGGTCCGGCAGGACAGATAACACTTAAAATAAACAGTGACACATATACTGAAACATAACAAGGACTCACTTTTCAATATTTCGACCGTAATGGCGGTCGTCCTCAGGAGAAGAAGTGAATTGACGGAGGGACGACAGTCAACTGTCGTCGAAATATTGAAAATTGAGTCTTTGTTATGTTTCAGTCTATGTGTCACTGTTTATTTTATGTGTTATATATATACATATATATATATATATATGTATACATATGTATATATATATATATATATATATATTTCTCATAACGTTTATGAGAAATTAATGAACAATAGCCTAGGACTTTATAAATTGGATGAAGTTTTGATTAGCGGAATAATTAAACAGATGAAGACTTCTTCATCATTCAGGGTTGCCAACAATTCTAGAAACTTCAATCAACCAGGTTAACAAGTATTTCTTATTTTTTAGTTCACTTGCTCTCTGACGATGTGATGTTATTTCATTCTGTTGATCATTGATTGTTATTTCACGTGTTTATGTGAAATCTTATATATATATATATATATATATATATATATATATCTTTTTCGTTGGTAATACGATCCAAAACGGACAAATATAGTTCAATATAGACAAGAAACATAGAGAAATCAAAAGAACACACTTACAGTCTCTAATTTTCGGTTTGAACCGTCTTCAGGAGATATAATAGAGGGAAACCAAGCGCTTGGTTTCTAAAAGATGTCCATAATTCATTTTATTCACTTATTTTACACTAATGCTTACTATTAATTTACGATTTCACTTAACTACGAGTATATAAAACGACATGTTTCGGTCCTTCAAAAGACCGAATATATATATATAAATGATCAAACCACAATAAGAAAATGAGAAAACAAGACTAAGATCTTTCAACTGTGCAAGCGGTCTTCGTCAGAGTCAAAAATCCACTGAGTCAGTTGGGTTTTTGACTCTGGTACGAAGACCGCTTGTTACTAGGGTTGAAAGATCTTAGTCTTGTTTTCCATTTTCTTATTGTGGTTTGATTATATATATTATTATATATATATTATATTATATATATATATATATATATATATATTATTGGGTGTTAAAGATAGCAGCAGCTACTGCATTGACTCTTTGCCTGCTGAGGTTTTTCTAATGATAATAATATCATTAAATTGATTATATATAATTTTGATAATACTCTACCGGACGGTTTGGTTTTACATCTAAGGAAATGACATTATTAAAATAAAACCAGAATTCAAATGATTGCCAATGTGCCTGGTTTTATGCTCAATTGGTTAAGTTGCTAAAGTTGAGTGCAGGCCACTACATTTTTAAATATTGATATAAAAGCGAGGTATGGTATTATTGCAGAAATATTCTTACTGAAATAATAAAACTGGATTTTTTTGGCCTAGCCTATGTAAGACAACAATCAGAACATTCAAGAAGTTATATTTTTATGATCAGAAAATTTTTTTTTTTAATAAATTTATTTTATATGAAAATTGAATATTTGGCCCCTAGTGGAGCCGTGTAGCTATATCCATAGGCTCATTGGCTTTATATCCAGGTTCATTGAACCAGGGGCAAAAAAAGTCTACTGAGTAGGTCGAGGAGGACTTTTGGTTTCGAATTTGATCCGAAACTCTTAAAATAAGTCGGTACTACGGGCGGTGGGGGCCCATAGAGGGTTCTTTCTCCATCCCCCCAACTAAGGTTGGACTCGTAGTGGCTGTTGGTTCTCACCCAGGATGGGTAGACCCTTGTGGTTGTTGTGTGAGAAGCAGTAACTTCTCGGGAGGGATGTCTGCTCAGCATTATTATTATTATTTGAGGGTGACTATAGCACTGTCTCTATGAGTCGTGCATAGCTATAGTAAGTAAGACTTCTCACAATGACGCCCTAAAGGGGTTCGATGAACTATTAGTTAGCAAGCCTCTGTCAAGGGGATAACGGGTAATACCCTCTTCAAGAGAGGGACAAAATGTGCATAAGCCTCAAGTGAGGTAATGCAGTTATATCAGCAGGCAGCATTGGTTAATTATAACCACAGGTTTTTTTGAACCATGAGCATAAAAGGCCACTGACCTTATCTGTAGCTGAACAGGTTCAGTAGGACCTTTGGTCCGGAGTCGGATCCGAAACTCTTAAAAATAAATAACTACTACTGTCGGCCGGAGCCCATAGAGGTGTTGTCTCTCTATCTCACCTCTCAGCTTCCAAAAACCCTTATCATTGGAAACGGGCCTTGACCTCAGCTCGCGGGGTAACAGGCATTGCCCTCTTTGGAGGGGGAAGACCGAGTTCTTAAGAACTTTGTTTGTGTGTGTATGCATGTATGTTTGTTTATTTGTTTGTTTGTTTGTTCACCCATTTCCCATGCAGATAGAGACCTGAAATTAAATATATATTATTTATTACCTGAATAATGTTAAATAAAAGAAAATTATCACTATATTCCCAAAATTGAAGCCAGAGTAGCAAGTGTCTTGCGTGCTCTCCGATGACAGTAGTGCAAATGTATTATATATAAATGTAACAAAACAATTTTTTTTTAATTTAATATTTGCATAATATAAACACTGGTAGTAAACTAAATGCATGGAGCCAGGGTAGCCCACTGGCTTGCGTGCTCGCCGATGACAGTAGTGCAAATGTATTATATATAAATGTAACAAAACAATTTTTTTTTAATTTAATATTTGCGTAATATAAACACTGGTAATAAACTAAATGCATGGAGCCAGGGTAGTCCACTGGCTTGCGTGCTCGCCGATGACAGTAGTGCAAATGTATTATATATAAATGTAACAAAACAATTTTTTTTTATTTAATATTTGCGTAATATAAACACTAGTAATAAACTAAAGGCATGGAGCCAGGGTAGCCCACTGGCTTGCGTGCTCGCCGATGACAGTAGTGCAAATGTATTATATATAAATGTAACAAAACAATTTTTTTTTAATTTAATATTTGCGTAATATAAACACTGGTAGTAAACTAAATGCATGGAGCCAGGGTAGCCCACTGGCTTGCGTGCTCACCGATGACAGTAGTGCAAATGTATTATATATAAATGTAACAAAACAATTTTTTTTAAATTAATATTTGCGTAATATAAGCAGTGGTAATAAACTAAAGGCATGGAGCCAGGGTAGCCCACTGGCTTGCGTGCTCGCTGATGACAGTAGTGCAAATGTATTATATATAAATGTAACAAAAAATAAAATAATTTAAAACTTGCGAATTATAAACACTGATAATAAACTAAAAGCATGGAACCAGAGTAGCCCAGAGGATTGCGTGCTCTTTGAGGACAGTAGTGCAAATGTATTATAAATAAATGTAACAAATATATAATGAACTACTGCATTAGAGGTTAAAATGAATCATTTTAGAGACAAACTTGAACACAACTGTCAGATAAAATACAAATGTTCTAAGGTAATATTATTACCTTATACATTCTTTTCATTATTGTTATTTTATGTTCGGTAAATAAATTGAATATTTCAGTTACAAGTTTTGTTTGTTTTAAATATATTTCATTGTGTATATAACTTGAATTGATGTTTTATTATTTATATGATCAAATATTTTGCTAAATGTACTTACTGTGTATATATCTTCAACCATGTTAAGAATACTATATCAAAAGGTTGGGTCATATAAGAATCTGTTTCCGTGCCTTAATAACAAGAAACAATTAAAATTATCCCTGTCAATCAAGTTCAGTGAATTAATTTCAATTACCTATTGTTGTAATTTCTGAGTGACACAAATGGTCACGGGTAGTCTAGTGTGTTATAAACACAATATTTTTTTTTTATTCTTTAAAACAATCCCCTAGCGTGTGATAACGTCAGGTGTTTACCAGCTTTTTGTTTGATCGGTGATTCTACAGATTCTAGATTGGGAGTACTAAATTTTGCTTATCTCAAGTGCATTTCGAGTAAGGATCTTTAATGAATACCTAGCATTGTACAGGCTTCTCCAAGGGACTTGGTACTCAGATTTATTCACCTCCCGCGTAAATAAATCGGGTAGTCCAGGGGCGAGTACGTTAAAGACTGAGCTAACTTGGTCCCTAGCACAGTACAGTGAAACCTCTACATACGAGATTAATTCGTTCCCGGATCGTGCTCGTATCTAGAATTTCTCGTATCTAGAGCGAATTTTTCCCATAAGAAATAACTGAAAACCAATTAATTTGTTCCCGGCCTCCCAAAATCATTCAAGTTAACCCTAAATAACTATGAACACATCTTCCTGATCACTAAAAACACATTCAAATAGTGACTGAACATAAAAATACAGTAATAAGATAAATAAGATGATATTAACGAAATAAAATGCGAGTTTATTATGAGCATTTATTATGAGCACTACCACTTAAAATTAAAGTTAACTTTATGAAAAACTAAATTTTTTTACGGCAATAATTTATTTATGCGCTTTTTTCTGCTTTTTTTTGCTTTTTAACATTACTGTATCAGTTTTTACTTTTCTTTGCTTTCTTTTGCCATTTTAGCTGGAATCGCAACACTTTCACTTTCTATAGGTCTTTTGAAGAAAAACTTATCCAAGGAGGTTTGTCTCTGCCTCCCTTTCAAAATGTTACGGAAATGTGTAAGGCAAGTGTCATTAAAAAGAGCTGTAGCACGACTAGTAGCTACATAGGTTCCTAGTACGACTAGTAGGTTCCTAGCGGAACCATCTGGAAATTCTCGTAACTTGGATTTTCTCTCGTATGTAGAGCAAGATTTTTCTCGAAAGACCTCTCGTATCTCGAGTTTCTCGTAAGGAGAGTAGCTCGTATGTAGAGGTTCCACTGTAGTTAATGTTGCTAATTAAGAAATTATATTAATTAGGGTTGGGTATACACTTCATTTGTGGGGAGACTTTTGTTTGTTTATCCATTTTACCTTAGAATCAGTAAATACCATACAATTACGGATTGTACAACTAATTAAATAAAATACTTGAGTCAAAGTCGTCCCTAAGAGGTCCGGGGACTTCATAGCGCTGCTTTGAACCTGTAAGCGGTTAAACGAAATACCTCATTAGACAAACATGACAGCTATAGTAGTGATTACAGTCACCAGAAAGCGCCACTGTCGCACACAAAGACTTGCTCTTCCCTCTCTCAGTATTGCGTTAACCTCCGCGTTTTAAACAACTCTGTTTTACTGTTCAGATCAGCGGAAGTTAACAAGTTTTATTTCCTCAAGGAAGCAAAGTCGATTTAAACCCCAACCCCAAAAGTACGAGTGTTTTTGGCAATGCGGTGATTTGTTCAAGTGTATTTAAACACATCATGTATTCAAGAAGTAGTTGCCATATCGTCTTCATTCTACTGGGTACCTTCATTTCAGCGGTGAGGACATCACATTATTACTGCTATAATTATATATATGTATATAAACAGATTCAATTATATATCGACCGTTTGATAGAATAGGTGTGTTCTCTAATCGGGTCTAGTCGAAGGTTTTGTCCGGTTAACATTGTTATTCCTTTAAATAATGTAAATTTCATTTTCTTAGTTAAAAAATTCTTACTTCTGCCTATGAAAAAGGTTTCAAATAAAACCGAAACGTTGGCAACGAGAGTTTAAATTTTTATCCTGGAAAATTGACCGAACCCCGATTAGAGAACACACCTCTATATATATATATATATATATATATAGAAAATTGTCACAATAACACGTGATATAAATATTCAGGTAACTCACCAGAGAGCGACTATCTTCTTTAATTTGTGGTGAGTTACCTATATATATATATATATATATAGGTTTTCTTTTCTTATATTTATTATTATTATTCTTTTCTTTACTTTCTAACTAACTATACCTTCCCTATTAATTCTTACTCTCTTTCAACTCTTTATTTAATATATCTTTTCTAGTTTACAATTAATCTTAATTATTATTATTATTAAATGTTATTATTATTATTAATTTTCTTAATCTATTTATTCTCTATTAGTCCAGTTATACCGTTGACCTTTCAACTCTTTTATTCTAACCGCTTGTTTCTTGTTCATTATTGACCTTTGACCTTCTCTTTATATTAACCTGTACTATCCTTTTAATCTATTTATAGCAATGACTAAGCATGAGTCATCGATTTTAATTTAACATGTCACTTGGCCAACTCCTTTTCCAGTTGAACCCTGTTAGCAGGAGGTTAGTTCGTAGGATCGAATCTCTCAGTCTTAAGATCGTGAATGCCGAGACTGCGGTTAATTTTAATGATATATATATATATATATATATTATATATATATATATATACTTTAAGAATACTTGAAATGTTTTCTCTGAACACTATACTTGAGCCACTATACTGTTGTGTTTATGTATTTCAGGCCATTCCTATAACACCCTATTCTCTTATATCCATCTCTTCTTTTACAGCCTTATTTATTTTTGTTTAAATTTTTTTCCCCTGCGAATTCACTTTATTTCTTTACATTTTTCAATTATAATTCCATTATTTCCTTAGTCTACTCTTATATATATATATATATATATATATATTTATATATATATATAATAGTTCAATATAGACAAAGAAACATAGAGAAATCAAAAGAACACGAGGGTCTCCAACCGTCTCGGAACCAGTGCGCTTGGTTTCCCTCTCTTATCTCTCCTGAAGACGGTTCAAACCGAAAATTAGAGACTGTAAGTGTGTTCTTTTGATTTCTCTATGTTTCTTTGTCTATATTGAACTATATTTGTCCGTTTTGGATCGTATTTACAACGAAAAAGTATATATATATATATATATATTATATATGAAGATTCACATAAACACGTGAAATAACAATCAATGATCAAACCACAATAAGAAATGGGAAACAAGACTAAGATCTTTCAACCGTAAAAAGCGGTCTTCGTCAGAGTCAAGTTGGTTCAGTTCAGTTGGGTTTTTGACTCTGACGAAGACCGCTTGTTACGGTTGAAAGATCTTAGTCTTGTTTCCCATTTCTTATTGTGGTTTGATCATATATATATATTCATAAAAAAAATGTTGACGAATCATCCAAAAGCGAGTTCTTATATAATCAAACTCCATATAAATAACTAGAAATTAACACATACGTATGATTAAGACACTTAATGATACTGGACGAACAACCTCCCGAAACTTTTCAAGAAATGTGTTTTTATGTTACCAGTTCTATATCAACTGCCAGTTTAGTTAATTTTAGATTATTTCTTCTTATTCTAATATTAAAATTTAAATTAAACAAAACACGACATATTTAGGCCTGAAGATGTCTAAAAATATAGAAACGTCGGCTTAAATGTGTTTTTATTGTTTGAAGCTAGACCAAACCTCTATAAAAAAAAAGCAAAATATTATATCTATGTATTAATGTTATCTAAATATATAATACATAATATATAAATATATATATATTTAATATAGAGTGCTTCAATTATTTTTAATCTATTACTATCACTGTTCATCTGCAGAATAGTAGTTCCTTCATCTAACATCTTCCGTGTTTAAGCCATACTATGGGCTTCTCTTGTATGGTTCTTGGGGTAAATGCATGCTCAGTCGTCTTGAAAGCTTTATAGTTGTCATCCCAATATAAAAAAAAATACTAAGCTTTCAAGACGATTGAGCATGCATTTAGTGAATAGGGCCCCCAAGAACCATGCAAGAGAAGCCCATAGTATGACTTTAATACGGAATATACATATATATTATATGTGGTCTAGTCGAAGGTTTTGTCCGGTTAACATTGTTGTTCCTTTAAATAATGTAAATTTCATTTACTTAGTTAAAAAATTCTTACTTCTGCCTATGAATAAGGTTTTAAATAAAACCGAAACGTTAGCACCGTGAGTTTGATTTTTTATGCTAGAAAATTGACCGAATCCCGATCAGAGAGCACACCTATATAGTATATATATATTTAGTGTTATATTTATTATTATATATATATATATATATATATATATATATATATATAATATAATACTAAATTGAAGAAACAATCCACACAGACTTATAAAAACTTTAAATTACACAAAACACGACACAGAAAAAAATAAAAAAGCACACACTAATTTCAATATTTTGAACTGTTGTACATCATCAGGAGAAGAACAACAATACAGATTCTTAATCAATTTCCCCTAATGAAGGAGAACAGTTCAAAATATTAAATTTAGTAAGTGTGTTTTTTCTTTTTTTCTGTGTCGTGTTTTGTGTAATTTAAAATTTTTATAAGTCCGTGTGAATCGTTTCTTAAATTTAATATTCAAATATTAATACATAGTGATGTGTTATTAATACATGTAATATTTTTATTTTTATCAAAGTTTGATCGAACTTAAAACAACACAACAGAATTAAGCCGACATTTCGTCTTTATTTGTAGACATCTTCAGGGAATACATCTATACCGAATTTAATTACAATAAATTCTGTATTGATGTTAGCCCTGAAGATGTCTACAAATATAGACTAAACGTCAGCTTAAAGGTGTTGCATTGTTTGAAGCTAGACCAAAACTCGATAAAAGAGAAAAATAGTGTTAAATATATGTGGTCGAGATAAGAGAACATTTATATAAATATATACAGTCTGTCAAGAATATCGTAGTCACGTCATAGCATTCATGTTTTGAAGGGCATGTAAATATATATATATATATATATATATATATATATATATATTTATTATTTTTGTTTCATTACCAGATCCTACTTTCTTTTTTTTTTGGTGTAGGGGGTTGGGGAGGGAAGATATAATATATATATATATATATATATATATATATATATATATATATATAAAATAAATTCAAAACGAAGGAAACACACAGAAAGACACAGACATAACTCACATCAATATTTCTGTGTCTTTCTGTGTGCTTCCTTCGTTTTGAATTTATTTTATTTAAAAACGTCCGCTGGACCATTTATTTTAATTGTTATATATATATATATATATATATATATATATATATATATATATATGTATATACAATATATATAAACCAATTATAAAGAAGGTTGCACAGAGGTAGACAAAGGAGTAACTCATATCTATATTTAGATCATCGTCGTCATCAGGAGGCGAAGAGTTTCACAAGAAGGTAGAGTCGCCACTCTACCTTCCTACGGGACTCATCGCCTCCTAGTGATGACGATGGTCGAAATGTAGAAGTGATTTATTCCTTTGTTTATCTGTGTGTTACCTTCTTTTTAATTGAAGTTCAAAAAATTTTCTGATTATCATTTTCTGATTGCCCGAAAATTTGAGTTTGTAACTGTGTTTCTTTACTTTGTGTGCTACTTATCTTCAATTTGAACTCTTATATATATATATATATATATATATATATATATATATACACTTTTTCGTTGTAAATACGATCCAAAACGGACAAATGTAGTTCATAATATATATTTATTTATAAGTTCAATGAAGATAAGGAAATATAAATAAATTAAAAACACACACTTACAGTTTCTAATTGTCTATGAAAAAGGTTTTAAAATAAAACTGAAACGTCGGCAATGAGAGTTAGATTTTTGAACCTAGAAAATTTGACCAAATCCCGATTAGATAACGCACCTATATATATATTCTTTAACGTTAACGGCTTCGGGTATATTATGGCTTTCGAGTATGAGCCGAAATCTGGTGTTATATATATATATATATATAATCAATGATCAAACCACAATATGAAAATGGTAAAACAAGACTAAGATCTTTCAACCGTAACAAGCGGTCTTCGTTAGAGCCAAAAAAACAGTTTGAGGTAATTCCGAAGCGAACTTTGCCAGAGACATAGAGATTAGCACTATATATATATATATATATATATATATATATATTGGCACTGGTTCTAGTCTAAGGTTGGTGTGTGGTAATGTGAAATATGCAGTATGCGTTTGATAAACAGGCAACAAACTGGAACTACGAGGACACTCCGACTACTCGGAGTCCAAACACCAACCTTACACTGGAACGAGTGCCAATAAAACTGAATTGAATATATATATATATATATTTTTATTTTTAATTGTTCTATATATTTTCTTTATTTTTTCTTTTCTTAACCTTTTTCTACCTTTCAAAAACATTTTTTTTTTATTTTTATTTTTGCTCTCGACTTTCTAGTTCCTTTTTTATTTGTCTCCTTTGCGGCAGCACTGCTTTAGCCCTCACCCAGTGAGTTCTTCAGTTGACTGTCGTCCCTCCGTCAATTCACTTCTTCTCCTGAGGACGACCGCCATTACGGTCGAAATATTGAAAAGTGAGTCTTTGTTGTGTTTCTGTTTATGTGTCACTGCTTATTTTAATTGTTATTTGTCCTGCCGGACCGTTTTTCGTTTATCATGGTATATGTATATTATATATATATATATATATATATATATATATATCTGTGAAGGTCTAAATTCCTTTCTTCTCCTCATATAATAAGGGAATTACTTAAGCATATGATCGCAATAGGCAGTTGGTGTAATTGGCTTACACTGGAGTAGTAGTTTTGCTCTTTAACATTGGCTTTTGTCAGATAGCGCAGTAGAAATCGTCCTCATTCGGTTTTGATGCGGGCACCGAGAAAACCCTCAACTAACCCCCATACTTCTAACAACAATGTTTTTTTACCATTCCTTAATCTAAAATATTTATAATTTCCATAATTCTTCATGTTTTACACTTACGATGTTTTACACTCGTATGTGTCACATAATAGGTGTTTACTAAACAGAAAAACTATCTTACTAAAATAGTTAAAAATGTTTTTTTTGACCTAATAAAGAAAAAAAAAGGATTTTTGAACCTACTTCTTTAATGAATGTGCTGATAACTATCAGGGAAAAACAATTATCTATCCTCATGATAGAAATTATACCTCGATTAGCTAATTACCCAGATAGTTATGCAATGAGAAAACGTCAAAAATACAGTCTGTCACTGTGATAGCTCTTCTTACTATATTTGTATTTCTCACTTTAGATTTTACTATTTTTGTTGTCTCACTCTCTCTCTGTCTCTCTCCCTCTGATCTCATACTTATAATCTATCCTTATATGAAAGGTAAGTGTACAACCTTTTTGCTCCTTCACCTCTTCATCACTCTCTCTCTCACTTCATCTCTCTGTTTTATTCTCTCTTACTGTCTTCTCACATTAATTTATTTTATATATTAACACACATTCACTTTGTCTCTCCGTCTTCCCCTTTCTCCCTCTCTCTCTCCATCTTTGTCTTTCTCTCTTTTTCTCTCTATTTCGTTTCTATCTCTCACTCTCTTTTTTTCTATCTCTCTCTCACTGTTCTCTCTTTCCCTCTCTTTTCTACATCCTCTCTCACTTTTCTCTTTCTCTCTTTTCTCTCTCTCTCTCTTACTTTTCTCTCTCTCCCTCTCTCTTTTCTCTCACCTTTCTCTCTTTTCTATCTCTTTCACTTTTCTCTACCTCTCTCCCTCCTATCTCTCTTTTTTATCTCACTCTCTCACTTTTTCTTTCCCTCTCTGTTTTCTCCCTCTTTCTCTCTCTTCTCTGTTCTCTCTCTCTCTCTTCTATTTCTCTCTCTCTCTTTTCTCTCACTGCTTCTCTCCTCTCCCCCACTCTCTCTCTCTTTCTTTGTCTCTTCCCTCCCACTGTCTCACTCTATCTCTCTCACTTTTCTTTCTTTCCATTCCTCTCTCTTTTCTCTCTCTCTCTCTCTCTCTCTCTCTCTCTCACTTTTCTCTCTATCTCTTACTTTCTCTCTTCTCTCTCTCTCTCTCTCTCTCTCTCTCTCTATTTTTTCTATCTCTCTTTTCTCTCTCTCTCTCTCTCTCTCTCTCTCTCTTTCTCTCTATCTCTTACTTTCTCTCTTCTCTCTTCTCTCTCTCTCTCTCTCTCTCTCTCTATTTTTTCTATCTCTCTTCTCTCTCTCTCTCTCTCTCTCTCTCTATTTTTTCTATCTCTCTTTTCTCTCTCTCTCTCTCTCTCTCTTTTCTTTTCTCTCTTCTCTCTCTCTCTCTCTCTCTCTCTCTCTCTCTCTCTCTCTATTTTTTCTATCTCTCTTTTCTCTCTCTCTCTCTCTCACTTTTCTCTCTATCTCTTACTTTCTCTCTTCTCTCTTCTCTCTCTCTCTCTATTTTTTCTATCTCTCTTTTCTCTCTCTCTCTCTCTCTCTCTCTCTCTCTCTCACTTTTCTCTCTATCTCTTACTTTCTCTCTCTCTCTCTCTCTCTCTCTCTCTCTCTCTCTATTTTCTCTTTCTCTCTTTTCTCTCTCTCTCTCTTACTTTTCTCTCATTCCCTCTCTCTTTTCTCTCACCTTTCTCTCTTTTCTATCTCTTTCACTTTTCTCTACCTCTCTCCCTCCTATCTCTCTTTTTTATCTCACTCTCTCACTTTTTCTTTCCCTCTCTGTTTTCTCCCTCTTTCTCTCTCTTCTCTGTTCTCTCTCTCTCTCTTTCTATTTTCTCTCTCTCTCTTTTTCTCTCACTGCTTCTCTCCTCTCCCCCACTCTCTCTCTCTTTCTTTGTCTCTTCCCTCCCACTGTCTCACTCTATCTCTCTCACTTTTCTTTCTTTTCATTCCTCTCTCTTTTCTCTCTATCTCTTACTTTCTCTCTTCTTCTCTCTTCTCTCTCTCTCTCTCTCTTCTCTTTTTTTCTTATCTCCTTTTCTATCTCTCTTCCTTTCTCTCTCTCTCTCTCTCTCACTTTTTTCTCTCTATCTCTTACTTTCCTCTCTTCTCCTCTTCTCTCTCTCTCTCTCTCTTCTCTCTCTCTTATTTTTCTATCTCTCTTTTCTCTCTCTCTCTCTCTCTCTCTCTCTCTCATTTTTTTCTATCTCTCTTTCTCTTCTCTCTCTCTTCTCTCTTCTCTCTCTTATTTTTTCTATCTCTCTCTTCTCTCTTCTCTCTCTCTCTCTCTCTCTCTCTCTATTTTTTCTATCTCTCTTTTCTCTCTCTCTCTCTCTCTCTCTCTCTCTCTCACTTTTCTCTCTATCTCTTACTTTCTCTCTTCTCTCTCTCTCTCTCTCTCTCTCTCTCTCTCTCTCTCTCTCTCTCTCTCTCTATTTTCTCTTTCTCTCTTTTCTCTCTCTCTCTCTTACTTTTCTCTCTCTCCCTCTCTCTTTTCTCTCACCTTTCTCTCTTTTCTATCTCTTTCACTTTTCTCTACCTCTCTCCCTCCTATCTCTCTTTTTTATCTCACTCTCTCACTTTTTCTTTCCCTCTCTGTTTTCTCCCTCTTTCTCTCTCTTCTCTGTTCTCTCTCTCTCTCTCTTCTATTTCTCTCTCTCTCTTTTCTCTCACTGCTTCTCTCCTCTCTCTCCTCACTCTCTCTCTCTCTTTCTTTGTTCCTCTTTCCTCCCACTGTCTCACTCTATCTCTATTTCTTTTTCTCTACTTTTCTTCTCCCTTTTCCCTATTCCTCTCTCTTCTTTCTTCTTCTCTCTCTCTCTCTCTCTCTCTCACTTTTCTCTCTATCTCTTAGTTTCTCTCTTCTCTTACTCTCTCTTTTCTCTTTCTCTCCCTCTCTCTTGTCTCTATCTGCTTCTAAATTCTCTCACTCTCTCTTCCCTGTTTCTCTCCCTCTCTCTTCTCTCTATCTGCTTCTATATTCTCTCACTCTCTCTTTCCTGTTTCTCTCCCTCTCTCTTCTCTCTCTGCTTCTCAATTCCTCTCTCTGTATCCCTGTCTGTTCTCTCCCACTCTGTCACTCTCTCTCTCTCTCTCTCTCTCTCTCTCTCTCTTTTGTCTGTTCCCTCCCACTATCTCACTCTCTCTCACTTTTCTTTCTTTCTATTCCTCTCACTTTTCTCCCCCTTTCTCTCTTTTCTTTCTCTCTCTCTCTCTCTCAAACTTTTTTCTCTATCTCTTACTTTTCTCTTCCTCTCTGTTCTCTTACTTTCTCTTTTCTCTTTCTCTCCCTCTCTCTTCCCTCTATCTGCTTCTATATTCTCTCACTCTCTCTTTCCTGTTCACTCCCTCTCTCTTCTCTCTCTTCCTCTCTCTGTATCCCTGTCTGTCCTCTCCCATTCTCTCTCTCTCTCTATAACCCTCTTTTCTTTCCCTCTCAACATCTTGACGCTGTCCAATTCTCTGTAGTACTACTTCCTCAATATCACCCTCCGTTCCGTTATCACTCACAATACATGCTCTCTCCTATCACCCCCACTCTCTCTCTCTCTCTCTCTCTCATACTCTCACCTTATATATTTCAGCTATCTTTCTCTCCCCTGCTCTTTCCACCATCCTTTTCTCTCTTACTCTGTATCCATCTTGATCGCTATATTTTCCCTTCCTACCTTCTCGTCTTTTAGGTCTCTAATTACGCCCTCTCTCTAAACTTTGCTCGTCTATAGATTGAATAAACGCACAAACATACAGTATTCTATGAAATCATACCAAAACTAACTACCCACCGCTTTGCCAGTGTTGCCAAGTCTTTTTCACACGACTTGCCGAACGAGCAAGCTCTTTCATTTTCACTGACTGACATTACTGCAGTGATAATGACTACAATTGTCATGTGATTATTGAGATCGTCAAAGGCCGCAGCAGTGCGGCGGTGAAGGCAAGGTGGGGTAATGTGGTTTGAATTACTGCTTTCCGACCACCCGCAAGAAAAAGACAGAGTCAGACAGCGGTGTGGGGGGGGGGGGGGGAGGCATTAAGAGCGACCTCGAGCAAGGTTATGTGAAATCACCTTTACTTTCCTTATTATCTGTCTCCTTGTAAAACTGAGTGCAATTCTATAAACGTGTAGAGAAGAAAGAAAAGTTACTGACACCTGATACAAGATACTTAGACGAGTTACTGATACCTGATACAAGATACTTAGACGAGTTACTGATACCTGATACAAGATACTTAGACGAGTTACTGATACCTGATACCAGACACTTAGACGAGTTACTGATACCTGATACAAGATACTTAGACGAGTTACTGATACCTGATACAAGATCCTTAGACGAGTTACTGATACCTGATACAAGATACTTAGACGAGTTACTGATACCTGATACAAGATACTTAGACGAGTTACTGTTACCTGATACCAGACACTTAGACGAGTTACTGATACCTGATACAAGATACTTAGACGAGTTACTGATACCTGATACAAGATACTTAGACGAGTTACTGATACCTGATACAAGATACTTAGACGAGTTACTGATACGTGATACAAGATACTTAGATGAGTTACTGATACCTGATACAAGATACTTAGACGAGTTACTGATACCTGATACAAGATACTTAGACGAGTTACTGATACCTGATACAAGATACTTAGACGAGTTACTGACACCTGATACAAGATACTTAGACGAGTTACTGATACCTGATAACAGATACTTAGACGAGTTACTGACACCTGATACAAGATACTTAGACGAGTTACTGATACCTGATAACAGATACTTAGACGAGTTACTGATACCTGATACCAGATACTTAGACGAGTTACTGACACCTGATACAAGATACTTAGACGAGTTACTGACACCTGATAACAGATACTTAGACGAGTTACTAATACCTGATACCAGATACTTATACGAGTTACTGACACGTGATACAAGATACTTATACGAGTTACTGACACCTGATACAAGATACTTAGACGAGTTACTGACACCTGATACAAGATACTTATACGAGTTACTGGCACCTGATACAAGATACTTAGACGAGTTACTGACACCTGATACAAGATACTTAGACGAGTTACTGACACCTGATACAAGATACTTAGACGAGTTACTGACACCTGATACCAGATACTTAAACGAGTTACTGATACCTGATACAAGATACTTATACGAGTTACTGATACCTGATACAAGATACTTAGACGAGTTACTGACACCTGATACAAGATACTTAGACGAGTTACTGACACCTGATACAAGATACTTAGACGAGTTACTGACACCTGATACAAGATACTTAGACGAGTTACTGATACCTGATACAAGATACTTAGACGAGTTACTGATACGTGATATCAGACAGTTGTGTTCAAGTTTGTTTCTAAAATTATTCATTTTTAACCTCTAATGTAGTAGTTTATTTGTTACTTTTATTTATAATACATTTTAACTACTGTCATCGGCGAGCACGCAAGCCTCTAGGCTACTCTGGCTCCCACACCTTTGCTTCATTACCATTGTTTATATTATTTAAATTTAAATTCAAAAATTTTTTTTGTTACATTTATGTTTAATATATATGTGCTACTGTCATCAGTTAGCACGCAAGCTATTGAGCTACCCTTGCTCCATTCCTTTAGTTTATTGCAGTGTTTATATTACGCAAATATGAAATTATAAAAAATTGTTGTTACATTTATGTATTGTACATTTGCACTATCATCTATATCATGGATACTTGCTTCCCCTGGCTCCAATTTTTGGAATATGATGATAATTTTCTTTTATTTAACATTATTGAGGTGATAAATAATATATACTTAATTTTAGGTGTCTATCCGCACGGATAATGGGTGAACAAACAAACAAACATATTCACGAACTTTCTATATAGAGATAGAATGCACTAATCAACGGTTTGTTGTTTGCCAACCGAAATGGCACCGGTATTCCCGGCATCTCACTCTTTTACCTCCTGATGATGGCTGTATAGAAAATTATAAAAACATAAGCTCGCATACCTATCACGAAAGTCTCGTGATATTGAACTTTCTTTATGCGTTTTGAAACAATTTACTCTTTTTATAAATATCATTTATAGCATAAGAAATTATAAGCAAGGAACAAGATGATAGCAAGGAAAGAAGAAAAATTAAACAGTTATATTTAAAAAAAAGGTGAGTTATATTGGTTATGGATATAATTGGTTATATATAATTCATTTTCACTATTGTCATCAGCGAGCACACAAACGACTGGCTACCCTGGATCCATGCCTTCAGTTTATTACCATTGTTTATATTATTTAAATTTTAAATTCAAAAATTTTTTTGTTACATTTATGTTTAATATATTCGTGCTACTGTCATCAGCTAGCACGATTATTATTATTATTATTATATTGCGAAAAAAAATAGTGTTTATCAACTGATCTACCCGGCGTTGCCCAGGTGGTAGATTATGCCACCGCATTTTGGTTATTGGCGGTAGACCCCAATAAAGGGATCTACTTTATTTTTTTTAAATATTTTTTTTTAATAATAATTATTTTCCCTTTAAATATACCCTTGTATCGCCATTGTGGATACGTTATCTGCGGATTTTTTGTAATAAATAGTACAATTTTGTAATTTTTAAAGAAAAAAAATACCATACTTAGTTCCCCCGCAAAATGTTATATAAGGATCATATGTTTTTTTGTATCTAAATGTCTCCAGTTTCATTTTTATAGCGGAAAGACTAGTTATGTATTTTGTATATACATATTGGTTATGGGTGGTAGATTCCAAAAAAAGATATATTTTTTGGAATATTTTTTTTATTTTTCCTGTAAATGGAGTGTAATATATTCTGTATCACCATTGTGAATACGTTATCTGCGGGTGTTATGTAATAAATAATAACATTTTTATGAAAAACGAATACTGTAGTTAGTTCCCCGAAGAGGGACAGGTTAGGTCATTGGTTAACGCACTCGCCTCTGGTCTGATAGTCGGGGGTTCGATACCTACCTGGCCCTCGATTTATTTACGCAGGAGGTGAATAAATCTGAGTACGATATCTCTAGGTGAGGATGTTAAGCCGTCGGTCCCAAGTCTGTACGATGTCAGGTACTCGTTTAAGATCCCTACTCGAAATATACTTGAGTTAGGCAAATTTAGTACTTCCAATGTAGAATCACCGATGAAACAAAAAGCCGATAAACGGCTGACATTATCACCCGCTAGGGGATCGGTTTAAACAATACAAAAAATTAGTTCCTCGACAAAAGTTATGTAAGACCCATATGTTTCTTTGTATCTAAATGTCTCCAGTTTTATTTCTATAGCGGACAGGCAGACAAACCTTATATGTTATATAAACAGATTTAGTTGTTTAAAGTTGATTAAGAATATTTGTCGGATTATATTAAAAAGTTACTTCAAGTAATTCTTTTTTTTTTTTGAACAATTTTTGTAACAAACCTTAAACAAATGGAAATTAAAAAAAAATTTTTTTAAATTTTCATTGGTTTAAAGTTCCTCTCAAGCAAGTAGAAAAGTCTTCATAAGATAATTACCTGACGCTTCGAGAAACACGCTGGTTTGATTGTTTAATTAGTAACGCACCATTGTCACGCTTGTTAATTATGGTTATGTATATACCACTCTACCGTTACATCGATCATCTATGTAAAAGATCATACATATTCAATAAATTCTCACTTATGTAATACATGAGTCAAATATTACTCACTGTCTTCTGCAATATTTGTTTGACTGTTCCATAATTTATCTTTGGGCAATATTACAGTATGTAAAATCTACCGTTTCATTTTATATTAGAAAACTTTCTTACTATTTCTAAGTTCCCTCTTCAGTGATTCCATGAACATAATTTTTTTTTCTTGTATTTTTCTGCCACACTTTTCATAAACTTTTCTGTTTTCTGTTTATCGTGACGTGTTTCGATCGATCTCGAAACATCTTCAGGCTTGTATATGGACTAGAATTTTTAATTTTTTTTTCAGTTTTATACCATTTCTTTTGTTTACTTTTCTGAGATAATTGAAAAACCAAGTACTGAAATGTGGGAACGAAAACGAAACTGTTCTAGGAATGGAGACAACGGAAGTTAGATTTTTCTTTCCTTTTTTTTTTTAAACCGATTCTTATTGTTTGAACAGATCCCCTAAGAGGGTGATGACATCAGCTGTTTACCAGATTTTATTTGATCGGTGATTCAACAGATTCTACATTGGTAGTTCTACTAAATTTTGCCTAACTCAAGTGCATTTTGAGTAGGGAGATCTTTAATAAAGCCTCTACTATTTGTAGCCTGCCTCGATCACTGTTTCCAGCCAAAACTGAGGTTCCCTCTACTAGCATATTTCTAGTAAGGACACCTCCGTGTTCTTTCTTAACATGATCCTTAGGGGCTCCTGTGGAGAGATGGAGGGTGAATATATTTATATATATATATTAATTTCAGTTTTATTGGCACTGGTTCTAGTCTAGTAACGCACCATTAGTGTAGTGGACTCCAAGTAGACGGAGTGTCCGCATAGTTCCAGTTTGTTGGCTGTTTATTGCCGTGTTGTTCTTCATTATTTCTATTGCCTCATGAATCTGTAGTCTATTGTTGTCATTCATCTGTTTGATGATTCTCGTGTTTCTAGTTAGGTCCTCTCGGGTCAGCTCTGTATTGTATGTGTCCAAGGTATGTTTTTTTATGGTTCCACTTTGCAGGTACATTGTTAAGCGTCTTGATAATGTTGTCCTCGCCACTCCGATGTATTTGGCATTA